>VXAC01007212.1:0-15218 GCA_013399225.1 Rhipidura dahli
AAAAGAAAAAGCAGCCATTCTGTCCAAGTTTGCTATCCTCCTCCAGTACACCTAGCCAGTTACATTCCTTCCTTCCTTCCTTCCTTCCTTCCTTCCTTCCNCTTTCTCTCTTTTTTCATTCTTTCTTTCTTGCCGGTTGACCCTCTCCTTTAATCTCGGGTCCGTTTGATCCCAAGGAAAGTATCGGGTCTCTCCTGGGAGGAGAAACTGAAACTAATCAATTGCCTTCTATTTGAAGGTGAGTAGGAGCTGCTGAGAGCACGGAGGAGAGCCAGGGCTGGCAGCCCTTAACACTTCGGGCGTGGCGAAGGCGGGAGGCTCTGCCCGGCTCTACCCGGCTCTGCCGGCTCTCCAGGGAGCGGGGTCCGCGGGCGAGGACCCCCCTGCCCTGCCCTGCACTGCCCTGCCCTGCCCGGCCCGGCCCGGCCCGGCCCGGCGCGGGAGGGTGGCAGACCCACGGCTCTCCAGGAAATTAAAAGCTGTCCTCCGTTTGAGCAAGGCGCAGCCGGTCCCTCCGTAGATGCCAGCCCTGCGTTGAGGGGTGGGTTTTATTCCTTTTGTACGGTTATTGCTGTTTTCCAGAAGGTCCTCCGGTGTTTGAATGTAAAATCTATGTTAGACGCCACATGCCCGCGGTTATCAATGCGGCGGCACGCTGGAAGGGGGGCGGTGCGGAAGGTGCTCCCCGTGCCAGCCCTCTGGCCAGCGGGGCAGGAATGGCCAAGGGAAAAACCCCCCCTGGAGCCAGAGTCAGGCCGAGGGCTCTTGGGCTATTGCTAACACCTGCCTACGTTTCGTTCACCGACCATTTAGACGAGATTTGCCTTGCCTTGATTATTTCTGCACATTTTTTCTACAAGTGGATTTGATGTGTTAATTTTGAACCGGGGTGGAAGCTTTTATAATAGGTACCGCTATTAAATAATAGAGGAGTTTTCACTGAATTTTGCTAGACATAAATAAATTCAGTCTTTTTTTTTTTTTTCCTTCTTTTTGTGCAAATGGTTTTCAAAGGCAAAAAGGCTGTCATCAAGCACGTTGGTTTTTAGAATGACAGTGCAGGAGTATATAACGCAGATAAATAGACTGAGGTGCGACCCATAATAGATTGCATCAGTCTAAAATCCCTAGGGATTCTTAATCTAGATTTATTGCCTTTGAGTCCCAATCACATGATCTTGTAAAAGCGTTTGAAGTTTTTTAAAATAAAGGAGCCCTTTTATATAAAGGAGTGGAGTCCTTTTCCCAATCCCCCCCCCTTCCTTTCTTATCCATTAATGCCATAAATGATGGACTCAGAGTACTCAGCTGACATCACGATTTTCAGCAAATGCCGATTTGTATTGTATTTTTTAATGCAGTTTAGAAAACAAAGGGAAAATGGCTTTCACATTTGTGCTATATTTTGAAAAGGAGTAGGGCTTTTCTTTGCATGTGAAAATGTACAAATTCTGGACACAGCCACAAACACACACGCACACGGACACACACAGTCCCTTCTGAACCATAGAGCTATCAAACATGTTTAGTGCCTGAGTGAGATGCTGTCTACGAAGGGGTTGTTGATGTAAGAGCCAAATTAGTGTTAATTTCAAACAGGCGGCTAATTCCTCCACAGAACCTCAGCACTTTCAAAGTGCTTTGCCATGCTTCATATTTAATTATTTGCGACGGAAAATATATCCATTTCCCTTAGAGAAAGATTAGCTAATTGATCAGGTTCTTTCTTTCTTTCTTTCTTTCTTTCTTTCTTTCTTTCTTTCTTTCTTTCTTTCTTTCTTTCTTTCTTTCTTTCTTTCTTTCTTTCTTTCTTTCTTTCTTTCTTTCTTTCTTTCTTTCTTTCTTTCTTTCTTTCTTTCTTTCTTTCTTTCTTTCTTTCTTTCTTTCTTTCTTTCTTTCTTTCTTTCTTTCTTTCTTTCTTTCTTTCTTTCTTTCTTTCTTTCTTTCTTTCTTTCTTTCTTTCTTTCTTTCTTTCTTTCTTTCTTTCTTTCTTTCTTTCTTTCTTTCTTTCTTTCTTTCTTTCTTTCTTTCTTTCTTTCTTTCTTTCTTTCTTTCTTTCTTTCTTTCTTTCTTTCTTTCTTTCTTTCTTTCTTTCTTTCTTTCTTTCTTTCTTTCTTTCTTTCTTTCTTTCTTTCTTTCTTTCTTTCTTTCTTTCTTTCTTTCTTNTTCTGTCTTTCTCCCACTCTAAGCATCCTGGAACACCTTTCATCTTCAAGGTTTTTACACCAATATAAACCAGATCCAGAACAGACTCCCCTCCCCCTTTATCCCGGTCCTCTGATCTGAACTTAAAACATATATCATAGATCAGTTTTCATCCAGCAAATTTAGACATAGTTCCTCGACCTGTATTTTCAAAGAGATTCTGGGCTGGAGTCTGCAATATTTAATCCAGTCAGCTATTAAATGTCCTCCAGCTTGAATCAAGAATTTAAACAAGCATCTGTGCTGGGGGTAATGACAGTTAAAGCAGTTTGGGGTATAGTGTGTGTGGCGGAGGGGGGGAAACGGACAGAAGTATAACGATTAAGTCTTTGATTTGGAAAATTCCTGAGTTTTAGGAGTTCTGTCAGAGTATTGGTGGGGGAGAACATGAAAGAAACCCCTCTGCTCAAAGGCATGGCTTTAATGGAGAGAAACAGTACTAATAATACGTGACAGTGCCTGACACTCGCCTTTCTTCTGCCTGCCCAGCAGTAACACGATACCTGCTCCCCCAGGGATGGCCAGGCTCGGGGTGGGCAACCAGCCCCTGCAGGGGACCCAGATCTGCTGGATGGGGTGCTCTGATGCAGGGAGGGTATCCCCAGGGTCTGATCCCACCGAGAGGGATCCCCCAACATCTGTCCCCACCAGCTGCTCTTTCCCGAGGTCTGTGCCTGATAAGCTTCCCCAACCACCCCACCAGGAGTGTTTTCCCCCTCTTTCCCTCTCCAAGGCCTCTTCTTGAGACCTTGGGATGGATGGGTTGGGGAACTTGACAGTATTTAAGACAGAAAAGTGTTTGTGTTTTCTTTCTTTCTTTTCTTTCTTTTTCTTTCTTTCTTTCTTTCTTTCTTTCTTTCTTTCTTTCTTTCTTTCTTTCTTTCTTTCTTTCTTTCTTTCTTTCTTTCTTTCTTTTTTTCTTTCTTTCTTTCTTTCCTTTCTTTTTCTTTCTCTATTTCTTTCTCTCTTTTGTTTTTTCTTTCATTCTTTCTTTTTCTCTCTCTTTCTCAACTATTAAGACAATGGCTATTTGAAAGATGGAGTTAAGGACTGAGTGGTTTCCTAAAATCCTACAGGGCTTGGATCCATGGAAGAGGAAGAGAAGAGAAGAGAGGAGAGGAAGAGAAGAGAAGAGAAGAGAAGAGAAGAGAAGAGAAGAGAAGAGAAGAGAAGAGAAGAGAAGAGAAGAGAAGAGAAGAGAAGAGAAGAGAAGAGAAGAGAAGAGAAGAGGAGGCTCTGCTTTTGACTTGATGAAGTACGTGTCAGATTCTGCAGTTCAGGCAATTAAAACTCTATTCTGATCAAAGGGCTTCATAAATCACCAGGAGAAGTGAACTGGGCAGAGACAGCTGTCTGTGTGAGCAAGCAGGGGGCAGCTTCTTATCCCCACCTTTCGGACACTGTCATCCTCTCACACTGCCTCCAAGGAGTCTCGCTGGGAGTGGATTTTTCCTGCTGTTTTATGGAGGCTTCTTTTATTTATGGAAGCATTTCAGTAAGAAAAAAAATATATGGAAGGAGTTCATGACCATTGGTGACTGTCCCAGGAGCAGAGGTGCCACAGTATTTTATTTTCTGATTAGAGAGAAAATTCTAGATGCTGAGGAAATAGTAACAAAAAATATTTCCCTTATCCTTAGGAATGAAGCATGAGATGTCTGATTATCTGTGCTGGGCTCAGTCCTCGACAGTCCTGAGCACAGAACAGAGAGCTCATACCCTGGAACTTCTGATTCTGCTCTCAGCTGGCTCCACTGCTATGACCTGGGCAGTGAAAGGGAGAGGTGGAAGGGAAAAGGAGAAGGGGAAAGGATTTTTCATCTGAGAGAAGGCAAATCCTCTTCATTCTCGGAGCAGAGCACTGGAGCTGGGGAATTCATGCAGCCCAGTGTGTGCCAGCCCCCTTGCCTGTGAGGAGTCCTCAGGTGTCAAGGACACTCCTGCCATTCAACTCCCCACTAGTGCATCTTCCTATGTCAGATGTGGTGCATTGTAGGAGTTTACAGCCTGAAAGGCTGCTCTTTGATATTGGAATTTAGGGGTGAACACATAAGTGCTCTCAAGGCACTTGTCAAATTTGAGTGCTTTCTGGTGTGATTTATGGCAAGAGGCTCCTTTCTGACACTTCCAGATGCCAAACCTTTCACCTCGCAGAAAACGTGCTTGAAATAGCCAGGGTGAGTTTATGCCTGTTCTTTAAAACAGCTGCTCTGGGGTAATAAGGTGGCAGGCAAGCCCAGTAAGGAAGCTTTTTATGAGATTTGCCAGTGGTTTGAATGGTTTCCACAGCCTCCTTCCAGCATCCAGGCTACCCACTGACATGCAACACTGAACCTGTCCTACACCTCCAGAGGAATGCAGGTCACCTTTTCTCTCATCACGTCCTTCCTTCAGAGTGCCTTAATTTGCACTTCAACCAGCTTGCAAACCTTTCCCTGCCCTGTTTGTCATTTGACCAGCTGAATCATCAAGAGACTCTGAAGCTCCTTTCAATCCAAGGCTTTTCAGAGATTTCTCTGAACAGAGGGCAAATATAGAGTGAGAGTTTGAAACAGGAAAACAGGGGGCATTCATCTTCCGAGTCCATAAATCACCATGAACTCTCCCAGGCTACTCCAACAGGCCTGGGATTCCCTTGCCAGAGATGAGTCACAGACAAATTACCCAAGGCCCGCAGAGACCAAAAGGATTGGCCAAAAGCTGCAAGGGGATGGGTGTTCTCCAAAAAGTAGCGGAAGCCTTGCAAACACATGCCTCTCGATGGATGGTGGAGTCTGATCTGCATTCCCGGTTCTCATGAACAGCAAGAAATAAAAACAAAAATAGATCAAAATTCCCTGTGTGTTGACTTCTTCCCTGCATTTCTTGGCAGGTGGACTCAGATGTTTGATCTCACTGAGAGTTTTCCATCTGAAATTGAAATAGCCCCTCCTCCTGTAACAAATGCCTCAGCAAAAAAAATTAACATTGATCTTGGCGAGAACTGGGTGGGGAAAGAACTATCATCATGTTACAGTCAGCATTGCAACAACAGCTGTCATCTAATCACTTCCTCTATGGAATGCCAATACAGTCTAATAATAAGGCTGATTTTTTTAAGATTCTTCATTGCTGTGGTCAAATTGTACTGTATGGAACAAAAACAATGAGAGAAAGAAAGTTAGAAAGTGAGAGGAAGGAAGGGAAGGAAGGGAAGGAAGGAAGGAAGGAAGGAAGGAAGGAAGGAAGGAAGGAAGGAAGGAAGGAAGGAAGGAAGAAAGAAAGGAAGGAAGGGAGAAAAAGAAAGGAGAGAGAAAGAGAAAGAAAGAANAAAGAAAGAAAGAAAGAAAGAAGGAAAGAAAGAAAGAAACTTCTAAGAATTTTTCCTGTATACATAATTAGCTGTGTCTGGTGCACAGTTGTTAGCGTTTATCTGCAAATACTTGTTGCCTATGTTATTGAGATTAATGAGGAGAGGAAAATAGACCCCTCTGCTTGCATCACATTATTTCAGTTTACAAAAGTATCTGCTTCATCTGGATAATAAATTGATCAAACAATTTTTAATTTTTTTTTTTTTTTTTTTTTTTTTTTGAAAACAGACTCTTTTTTTTTGNCAACAGGTCCTCTTTCTTTGAATCCTAATCAGAACCTGTACAGAAAAGTTGATTTATGTAAGACTGGCAGATCTTTTAAAGAAAGGTAACCTTGTTTCTCTCCCCCATGTTTTGTTAGCCAACCATACCAAGAGACTAGGATTGCCTTAGTCCTGCTGCATACATATCTTCCATGCTGTGAGAAGAAGCTTCCCCAAACTTCAAATGTATCAAATGTTTAGCATCCGAAAGGATATTCATCTTTAGGAGCCAGGCCAAAAAGTCAATAAAAATTTAATTATTTCTGAAGCATATGGGAGCACTTACAACACCAATAATGTGTTACTGTATCTTGGCATTGGGAAAAAGCTCAACAACATACTTCTGTATTTCCTGGTCAAGACAATGCCCCCACCAAAAGGCAACATAACCTCTTGAAACTGCAACTCCACTAGTTTCTAAAACTAGCATATAATAGATTGGTGATCAAGGAGGTTATTACCTGCACATCACGTAATGATAGAGTGATGTTAAAGATCCATATGCAGGGAAAAACATGGTAGCTTTTTTGTTGGTTTGTGGGAGGGGTTGTTTGTTTGTTTTTGGTTCTGTTGCTTTGGTTCTTTTTTTTTTTTTTTTTTTTGCAAGGCAAACAAGAAAGAGAATATTTGTATTGATAAGTTTCTTGTTGTCTGAAACGAATTATCTCCACATGAATATGCAGCTACGAGAAGAGAGAAAAAAGTCCCAAATGCTTTTCTGAAGAAACAGATGGGAAATCCCCAGTTTTAAAGATAAAGATAGTTTCAATATATCCATCATTAGCAATGTTATGCTGAGGAACACTCCTTATATGGCCTTATCTAGCAGAATCAACTCTGGGAGTCCTTCAATTCAGCTCTTGAGGCAATGGGCCAGGCTACCACTGTGTTACTTTAGCATATCCCAAACTAACTTTTAGATAAAGGGAAATTCAATCTGACACAGAGAGGAGACTGAAATGGAACACTGTGAGAAGGCCTTTCTATTACTGTCACACACTTCTCCTAGCAAGACTTGACTTCAATCCAGATCTAGGCAGGGACAGTTTTAAACATGACATCATTGTTTCATGTGTTACGTATCAGATTCTACTGCAATAAAACCACACATCCATGTTGTCACTTTCATTATTTTAGTTATGGAGAATAAGCATGAGAGGTGTCTACTACTATATAGGGTACCTAAACCAATATACATTTAATTTACACCCTGTGTGTCTATCTAAACCAAATGCAGTCCTGTATTCAAATACCCAACTTTCATTCATTTCCTTTGTTGGTCTCACAAACTTTTTGGTCACCAGTCAGTTTTCTTCAGAAAGATTTCTGCTCTTATATATGAAACAAATCTCTTCTTCTCCTGTTTTCCCTTTTTCCTTAAAATCAGTGCAGAGCAGCTCATGAAGCAAAGTTCTAAAAAAACCTGTTTCTGAATCAGAGCTAGATTTAGGCCAAATGAGCATAAAAAATATACTTTGTTGTTTTGTTTTTTTTTTTTTTTTTAAATATACTACCTGCCTCTAGTATTCACAGGGCCTGAATAGCAGGTGTTTGAACAGTGATGTCTATCTGGAAAGGACATTGGCTACTGCCTGGTTACTAATTGGTTATCAGCTTTCTGTTCCACAGATACTTATGCAGCTGGAGGCAGGGCAGCTAGAAGATTTTGGTTTTATAGGAGCTTTGTTAGTCTCTTAGGTTAAAAAAATTTACTCTTTTTTTCTGTTATTTTTTTCCCATGTATTATTGATCCCTTCCTCTCCTCCACCCCATATTAATGGCGGAATGTAGTTTAAAGGATTTATTTGTATTAATTTTTGACCTTTTACTTTATTCATGCACATCGCTGGGTAAAGCAGACATGCCAGATGAATGGCAGTTTATACCATTTATACAAGGTTATGTATGTTTTGTGCCCTGTAATGGCAGAGAAAAGAGACATCAGTCAGGAAAAAAAGGTCTTTCAAAGTTGTGTTCTGTACTTCCTGAAGAATACAAGAAAGTTCTTGGAGATTAATAATACTTGCCCACTTTACAGGAGGGCTTACTTCATTAACCCCTAAAAATCTGAGTATATCAAATGGGAGATGTTACCTAAGTACAACGTATTTTACTCTGCAGCTCAATATATAGCATTATACATTCCCTACTATTTAACTCCATGTAAGTACATCTCTATGGAATACATATACACTACTGGTTATAACCCCACTGGTGTAATGTATGAACATGATACAAACTAGGGAGTCTTAACAGATCTTCAAAGACCACGAAGAGTGTGACTGCCATTCTGAATATTTGCTTTTTATTTCCAATCATTATAGATATTATGTAAACTGGATAACTCTATATTAATATTACATTAGCAATAGTAAACATGTTGCCTTAAAATCTGTAATATTTAATTCTATATTTTCTCTCAAAACAAAATAAAAGCTATTCCAGTCATTTAAGTCTCTACTAAGGTTACCTTCATTCGTATTGCTTGTAAATTAAATATAACTTAATGCTTCTAAGAAAGCATGGACTTTTTACTTTTATGGCCTAGATTTTTATGGGAACAGTCAAGCTGAATTCTATGCTTACTGGGTCAAGCATTGGCCCTTTTACTCCCACTGAGTAGCATTTCACTCCAAACAGTCCCACCAAAGCAAATGGAGCTGTTACTGAAGCAAGGAGTTACTCACTGTGAGCTGAGATCTCAGAGCTGCCAGTAGTAAATCTTGTTTAAGAAAGAGAGGTATTAATATCTGCAAGGAATGGTGGGCTTTTGACAAAGAAGAACAGAATTCCAATGCAACAGAAAAAAAAGGGATTCATAAAGCAGAATCTGATTTGTTGGGTCAGTTTTGTACCACACATTGGCAGTAATAATCTCTTCCTCTCATAGCATGACAGGAATATTTTTTCCAAACCATGATGTAGCAAGAGAGACTGTGACATTTTTAACATTTTTTTACAGCAGATGAAGAATATGACCAGTTAGTTAGCAATATTGGAGCTAACTGTCCATGAAATTAAATTAACTGTTAATTTTAATCAATTTAGCAGTTTCTCTTGGGAAATCTTGAATAATTAATAGAAATGACATCTAAGTAACTTTCTGGCATGGACATTTTGCAGCATCATCAAATACTGTGTTTGTCTTTTCCAGTGCAGACTGTAGATTTCCCAGCTGTATTAACAGAAGCATACCCCTCTCAAATGCTGTAGCTAAGAGATATGGCCTGGTATTTATCTGAGACTTCAGACACATTTTTTCTGTTTTAAACCTCTTCCTGTCATTGCCACTGTTAGGGCAAATCACAGATGTATTGAGAAGAGAAGAAGCACAATCTCAAGGTAATGTGTAACCTTCTTCAACTTCTAATACACCACACATCTTTATCTCATTCAGCTCCAACCGAACGCATGGGAGAAGAGTGCAACCAATCTCCTCCTCCATTCCTACATCTCCTTTAATTCATGGAAACACTTCTGGAGTGACTAGCCTATAAAGCTGCTCCTGAAGGTGTCACTGAACTAGCATTCCCTCCCATACTATTCCAGAAACTACACTGAAAATATCATGAGAAAGACAAGCAAATTAATTTCTGCTCCTACTGTTTGTGTCTTCAGAGAGCTCGCTGAGGAGGCACACCAACCCCTTCATCCATTGATGAAAAAGTTCAGCAATACCGGGCCCAGTATTGAGCCTTGGGGGACACCACCAGTGACGGCTCTCCAGCTGGCCCTGTGCCTCTGGTTACAGCCCTCTGGGATCTGCCATTCAGCCATCTCCCAAGCCATGTCACTGCACTCCCTATGAAGATGCAGGGAGAGGCAGTGTTGAAAACCTTGCTGAAATCAAGCTAGACAATATCCTCTGCTTTCCCCTCAGTCCATCCAGGATTGTTTCATTGTAGAGGGCAATCAGGTTGGATAAGCATGATTTGCCTTTAGTGACTTCATGCTTACTACCCTGATCACCTGCATGTCATCCATGCAGAGAGAGATGTCCTCCGGAATGGGGAGCTCCTTCACCTTTCCAGGGATGGAGGTGAGGCTGTCTGGATGGTAGCTCCCCAGGTTCTCCTTTTTGCCCTTCTGAAGATTGGGGTGACATTGCTTTCTTCCAATCCTCAGGTACCTCTTCTGATCTCCACGACCTTTCAAAGACAATTGTGATGGCCTCACCACGTGTCTGCCAGCATTCTCAGTACCCATGGATGCATCAGTGATGCAACCAGAGTTTTTAAATGGTGCTGAGAAAAAAGCTAATGTGAACAATCCCCAGTATATCTCACTGTCACTACTGTCAAAAGAACTTACTTGAAAAAATACTGTTCTCTCAACACTTAATCTTCTTACCCAAATGTTCACAAGTAAGCAAACAGAAACTTTGCTATTCCCAGCTCCTCCCTGAGGCTATGGTGATTCAATGATAGTCTCTTTTCATTGCACAAGCCTGGCTCAGAGACATGGGCAAGAGGCTTGCCAAGGCCACCTGCCCCAAGTCAGCCAGGCCTGGGCAGCCTGCAGAGAATGACCTGCTGGCTTTGTGTGGGGTGCACAGTAGGCACCAGGGGCACTCCACTGCTGGAGCAGGGACTCCACAGGCCCAGGAGTCCTAATGCCTGTGTGGTCATCTGTCCCACAAGATCTGTGACTGGTTCTTTCAAGTCTTGCAGTCAAAACAGTTACCAGAGGAGGCTGGCCTGGGATAATGGATCTAGCTATTGTCTAGCCACACAGATTGTGATTTCCTAAGCTTTATGGATTTTATCTGAAAATATCAGACAGATCTTCACAGTTTCTCTCCATTCAGCTCTAACAACAATTCTGCTTCAGTTTCAGACATCAGCTCACCTCTCTTTCCCCTCCATGGGAAAGGCTAAAGAAGAATAACCATACACCGGTGGAAATATAAATATTATTTGATGTTTTCCTCATTTTCCTCATTGCTTGACAGTTTGGGATCTCTCCTCACAAGCTGTAATAAATTTGTTATTCACACTTCATTTTTAGGGGATGAATATATGAGAGTGGAGACATTGTTTCAAAGTGTTTGCTAACACAGCAGACGAAAAGCATTTTGTACTGGTCTGCAGAGATGGACACAGTTTGTGTTTATTTGCTATTATGCTTTGTAAATGCATTAATCATCAGCCTTGTACTGAACTTTGTTTCTCTGCACATAACATCAAAAGGAAGTTTTAAAGCTCTATAACCTCTTCTTAAGAATGCTACTCTTGAGTATTTCTGTTTCTTGTTTTGCTTTGTGGTCACTAACCACAGGAGAAATTTGTCTTTTTTACATATGCTGGAAATAATTTACTGACTTTAGAAATATTAAACCACAAGAAACCCTCTACATTAAAGTAACATTAAGGGTCTGCCTAAAACCCACAAAAAGCCAGGAAATTAAGACTTTAAGCTGAAACTCTGATCTGATACTCCAACCTTAATTTACCTGATAGGGTAGTGAGGGCAGTGGGAGACAAATCTTGGTTGCCTGGGTGCTTATGCTATTGCCTTGTCTTTTCTCACCAGCTGAACATCACTGTCAGTCAGCAAGAAGTACCTGACCAGGTGGTATGTATTGGCACATCTTTAGATTTCTTACAGGGCAGATGATTATTGTTAAAAAGGAGGGAAAAATCTCAAGGTCCCTTCTCATTTGAGAAATTGCCAGCGTCACAAATTATTTTTGTCATTGCAGCCAAAACTGTGCTGTGGAGTTTGCTGACGCAGGAAGATGTGGAAGAAGACAGTATCAGTAGTTTCAAAAGAATTAGACAAACTGATGGAAAATGTGTTGGCAAACAGAAACCTAGAGAGTGGTCTACCTCTAAGATCTCTAATAACAGCTGTGGATGCTGAAGATGAACAAGACATATATGCCAGACTCACAGTTCTGTTGTCTCTGTCATCAGAAGAGTGCTGACATGAAAGGGCTTTATTCATGTTCTTATTTATTTAACCATCCAAAAAGGTAATTAATGACAGTTGCATCCTTAATTCTTACTTATTCTTTTAATTTCCCCTTGGGAAAGACTTTTTATTTTTGTTAGTTCAAACCTCAGTAGGAATTACTGAGCAAGAATTTCCACAGCATTGCTCTGCCTCAAGAGCTGAGCCTCAACGAAAAGAGTAAAGGGTCTGTGCTCCTCTTCTTGTGCTGAAGAACCATTACTTTGTATTTAGAGCAGGGCACAGCACAGTCCTGTCCTGCTATGTATATCAGCTTTTCTTCTCCACCAACAAGGAGAGGGGAGAGGCAGCAACAAAGCTGTGCTTTGCATCCTCCTTCTTTGCCTGTCAGCCAGAGGAAAACAACCAATGGAGTGCTTGAGACAGCTGTTTCAGAAAAACAGCTTGTCTGGACCTGATAATAGAGTGCTGTTTATATTCCCTTTTTCAAGATTGAAACCACCAGTTCACTTGGTGGCTTAGATGAACTGGGTAGGTTCATCTAAAGATGACCAGATGGCTTTAGAAGTCTTGAACAGGTACAGAACTGTAACCATCATTACTGTACTGCTATCTAGGAATAAAGTCTCAACTAGATGGAAAGCTTATTTTAAGAAATATGGATGTAGCAAAGGAAACGTCACTGTGAACTGAGACCCACTATCTTCTTTATTAGGACCAGCAGAAGCTGTTAAATGACACAGATATCTATCTAGGCCTATAATAGTTGAGTCAGGGGCAAATGTTATGCTGCAAACACAGTCTAGGCCAATAGAATATTATAACTAATATTCTACCTGTGACTTTATATTCAGTGAAAGTTGATTCTGTTACTGAGGTGAAAAGTGTGGGAGAAACAGTTGAGCTGACAATTAGTAAACAAAATTACAGTATTTTTTTGTTTTTTTTTTTATTTTTTGTATTTTACAACATTTCTCTTCTGTAGTATATTTGTCCTCATGCTTCAGCCACTTGTCTGTGACAATAAAGTTGCATGAAGCTTCGTTACTATAATAGTGCAAATTTTCCAGGTGTTTGGCAATAATTCCCAGGCTTGTGCCTGCAGTCTGACAGTCTTCATGGAAGTCACAAGGTGTGAGAGGATTTAGTTGCTTAGATCAGTTGAGATAGGTGCCCGGAATGTATCTGGGCTGGAAGAATTTATGCTATCAAATACATTTTCTATAAAAGACATTACCCCTCTGCTCTCTCAGATCAGGAGACTGCTCATTATTAGGCTTTAGGTGTTCACCTTATTAATGTAAGGCCTGTACATTTTGCCCCACACTGATAATGAAGAGCATGATCATACCAATGCTTTAATTTTTCCTCTTGGCATCGTATTGTTGGCTTTTTTAAGGCTTTTAAGAGGCAATATTCCGAAATACTGTGCATGGAAATGATAAACTGCTGGTTGCAACTTTACTTTGAACAAGTTCTCCTGCAGAGTATCATATTTAAGTAAATTGCCATCAAGTACAGCAAGCAACACAATCACTCACATTCAAACAGAGCCTTTTGATCATGTTCTACAGTGCAATCAAGAATCACATGAGAATTCAAGTGTGCACCGACCTCAATCAATGCTAACTAGGTGACAGAGAAAGGAGAATTAATCGTGGATCTCAACTAATTGGCTGGTGCATTAGCATACAGAAACTTGCACTAGTTATATGTAAAAACTGTATATAATTGTAACAGGCTCATATGTTCACTGTGGTCTGCAAATGTATGGTTACTCACAGCTGGAAGATTATTAATATTGTTTCATGTGGGTACATGCACACTCCTGCTCCCCCCCTTTTTCTCAGATCAGAAAAATTTTGGATCTTTTTATCCACAAGGCACATTAGGGTCACCAATTGGGAATTGCTAACTGATGGCTTAATTGGGAAAATGTATAGACTCTGTTGAACTTCAGCCAATAATTTAGCAGATAGATTTATGCAGAACAACAGATGTGGAGGTGGAATCTCTGAAGGAACACATAGTACAGGCAGAGAAATATCTCTGCCCCCATTTAAATTACAAGTGGAACAGAAATGTGACAAGAAGGTGAGAACTGATACTATCTGAAAATATCCCTTGGTTAAAAAAAGGTGCATATTGGAAAATAAATCTTTCTCAGAGACAATATTCATCCTGAATTCACACAGACAGAGGAGCAGCCTGCAATTGCAACCTTAACCACTTCTAGTGCCACTCATTTGCAAACAGCTTTGTACACTCATCCATGAATCCCTTCTTCAAGTGCTTTTTCTGAAATCTCTTGGAAGGTAATTCTCTCCTTCTTCCAAACCCAGTCTTCAACTTGCCTTTTTCAAGCAGGGTTGCTGGAAAGTGGCCACAAAAGGCTGTTTTTGTTAAAGTGCATTTGGAAACAATAGTTGTGTCTGATGTTCAAAGTAAATTCTTTGAGACTGCATGTTTCCATTTTACCTTCTCTTTACTTCTCCAGCAGGCTATGAATGAATTCCTGAACTAACGAGAGTCACTAATAGGACTCCCATCAGCTCCCACTGTTGGGAGGAAATCTCTGGGTAAGACAGAACTAGTGCAGAGGACTGGGTGTATTTTTAACGTGGTAGAATGAGCTGATCAAAATACTAGAAAGATCTGCTATGTCTCTTTCTCCAATCTGCCTTGGAAAGAGTTCAGCATCCCAAATGTGAAGTACTGGACTTTTATCATTTTCAGAACTTAATTTTTCAAGTATCTAGATTCAGTGCTGTTTCCCCAAAGGGTAACACTAGCTAGGGTAAATCCTTGCATTCCCTGTAGAGCCAGAATTTAGTAGCCTGGATCTATACACAAGAAACTTCAAGAAATGCATGAGCTTTATTGACTTTCTTTGCTTTTTCCTGGTTTTGTTCCATTTATTTTTAGAAATGTTTTCTTGAAGATTTGTTTTGCATTGCTGTGGCTTATATGCTGCCACATATTGACAATTAACCCTATTCTGAACCTCTGTAAGCATGCTGGATATCAAAGGAACCTGCTCACATATACTTAATTTAGAACATATAGAAAACTCAAAAAAAAAAAAAAAAGCAGTTTACACAGACATGAGAGTATTTATCCTAGTGGGCATTTGAATTCCTCAGCACTGGCACGAATACTTTAGAGTATCTACCATACACTGAGGATGCTTGTCCTTAATTCTTCAAATAGAAGGAATGTGTTAAACCTAGCTCTGGTGAGTGGTTAAGGATCATGAACAGTTTTTTCCCTGCAGCACCTTCCTCTTTGCAGTCACAGTTCTAGCTTCAGAGGCAGATGGAAGCATAGAAAGAATGACTAAAATCCCCTTCAGATATAAGAAGCTACAATAGATGGCAGAAACAGAGGTTTGATGAGCAGGGCACCAGAACTCAAATGAGATGGAGTACACAGTGCATCCTTAATAGCCAATGGAAAAGTAGGTCTCATTGCCCTTCCCTTCCCT
>VXAC01007212.1:15303-68825 GCA_013399225.1 Rhipidura dahli
CCTTCCCTTCCCTTCCCTTCCCTTCCCTTCCCTTCCCTTCCCTTCCCTTCCCTCACATAAAAAGGACAGTAATGTTGCCCCAGTAAGAATGGGAGCATGGACCTTTCACACTTTGCATCACCTGATGGAACGCAGAGCAAACAATTAAAACCTCCCCCAAGCAAGGAATGCCCTTAGGAAGGAAGAATGCAGGGCTGACAGCTATCAGCTGACACAAATCCCCACTTCCTCCCCTATTCAACCCTAGTATCCTCCACGTGTTCTCTCATACAGCCTTCAGCCTTAATCTTACCTCCTGCACCCCAGGCTGCCACGAGTCCTCTTCAAGTGCAGTTTATCTTGCTCACTCTGCTGTAAGTCTTCCTCTTTTCAATACTTATTTTCATTCATCCTCTGTGTTTTTGCTTATTATTTGTTTTAGGTTGTTTTGCTATTGTAGCTAATGCCTTCTTTTGTCCCAACACTCACACACACAAACAGAAGGTGAATGGGTAGCAACTGTAAGCACTGTGTGAATGCGAGCAGACAACAGCTTGCTGCTTACTCAGTTTATACAGACACAAGGAAAGACTCAAAATCCACAGCAGGACCCAGTGTTTCTGGAACACCATTTTCTAATTCTTTTCCCAATGAAGCTGTAGGACCAAGGTACATTAGTAGTGAATGACCTCCGATTTTTTTCAGGCTAGTCCGTGTGACTCTTTACTCTCATTCACCTTAGCCTGAGAGGAAGTTGAGAGGTGATTTGATATAATTGATTTTATTTCAATAATTTTTTTCTTTAAATGTCTGCAGAACCCATCTCACAACTTCTTGAGTTTACACTAGATTTCACAGTGATCAGATCTAGATATTAATACTGTGAGAAAAAAAAATAATTTCCTAACTCTGGGGCATTGCTGTAATATCCCTACTTAGTGTTTTCATTGTCTTCTTTGTAGTATGGAAAATGTCTTGTAGAGCAAAGCACCAAGTACTGAAGAGTTCACTTGAAATATTTATCTTCAAAATCCATGGTATCACTGGTGGTGAGCTGTGATATTATACAAAAGTTTACTGCAAAGGAAACCGCGTAAAGCCTTTTCATTATTTTCAGCTAAAGTGGTGACATAAAACATTATGAACGCAGTAAATAGGAAGAGAGGGAAATGCAAGCTTATACAGCACTGCAGTTTTACATTTTCCCCAGCATTTCAGGTAAGAAAAGTACATCTCCAGCTCTGAGGTCCACTTCTGTTGGAGATCTCTGCAGCAACCTCACTAGTGCATCTGGCTGAATTTGAAGGTTACAATAAACTTCCTTTTCCCCTTGATACTAGAGATGCTAGGATCATTCTAGAGACCCAATTTAAGCAAAGGAATCCCTCAAATGAAACAGGTGTTGAAGATAAATCGTTTTACTTGACAGTTTATATCCCTGTAGCCCTGACTGGAAAAACTGTATCCAACTGAAAACTAATAAAATTTTATATTCTTTTTATTACATTATTTTATTTATCAGTCTTTTAGGATTATTAGTTAATAAATCTTAATGTTTTCCTATTAAAGAGAATGCTGTGAAAAAACTTTTCATTTTAGACAGTCAAAATTTCAATTAAAACTCTGTTTCTTTCTTCAAAGTTCCCATCTCTTCATTTCCTCTCTGATCATTCTCAAGAGCCCACCTCCTTGGCCTGCTCAGAGGTGCTGCTAGTGTTTTAATTTCCTCTCACTACTGTAAATACAAACACGGAGTAGAAGGTTGCAATTTCCTTTGACATTGAAGTCGCTCTCCAGCCCTTTAGCTGAAGAAGCCCATTGGCTGTGGGGCAGAGCAGCTAAGGAAAGACCATGGTCTCAACCTGTGAGGGTGCCCAGTTCTGCAGGACCAGTGTGCTTCTGAGCAGCCCAGCCTCTCACCCCAGCACGGGGGGAGTCCAGGCACTGGCAGGGAATGCAGGGAAAGCCAGGATGAGCACTGCTGAGGACATGGAGCAGGACCATCATTACTGTGACTGATGCCCCTCCACCTGCTCATCACACAGCTGATGTGAGGGAGTACAGCCTGAAGCACAGAAAGCTGACACAAGCAGACACAGGGAACAGAGTGAGGATGTCCCCACCAGGATCCAATGCCTCAGAGTGAGCCAGGTGTATGTATGTTTAAGAGAGCTGCACACTACTCACACAAGATTTCTTTCCACAGTCCTGATGAAGAAGACAATGTGTTTCCAGCTAGACAAGGAGCATGACCTTACAGTAGATCCCACCCAAAATTTCTTTGATTTGGCCTGTGTCAAGAGCCTGGCCAGTGTATTGTGCAGTAAAGCAGCAAAGGCTTTGATCTACTACTTGCATGGGAAAGAATTTGAAGGCATTGAACTGTTTGCATAAATGAAATTTTCTTGGACCAGCCTGAAGGTTTGCTGGGCATAGTTCCTTCCCAGGGGGTTTTCTCTGATGTGAACCAGAACCATCCCAGCTCTAGTTCTAATAACCTAGCATATTTTACATCCTTCTGCACTTTGACTTTTACCACAGTCACCTTTTTAGGTCCCAAAGCAGTAGTTGTATCCCTTCTCAGTAACCCATGCAGCATTTTCAGTAGATGAGGCGTCCTTGAGGAAGAGCAGACCATCCTATTGCCCTCTTGGGTATGTCTAATCTAGAAAAGCTTTAAATACCAGTTTTGAAACTCTTCTGCTGGGTTGGCTTTGGAGGTGCTGAAGTCTTCCCACAGATACTTTAACTACTGCTATAAGTATTCATGAAAATTCTGACCCATTTTCAGTGCCCTAGCAAAAAAACTACTTTTCATTCAAGAAAACACTGAAGAAGAATATAAAACAGTTTTAAGTAAATGGGATAAGCATAGTACTGAAACTACAAACTTCATGAACTTTGCATTGTGTTTCCAGGTGTCTTATATAAAAAGTATATCTCAAGAAATGGACTCAAGACACCGTGGTTGAATTTGAAACTTTAATTTGCATTCTTTAAGTTAACTTTAATATTTTTCAAGATTAAAGTCTACTTTCAGTTTATTCTTTCTTTCTTTTAAAGGGGTTGATGGACCTGCAGGGATTCCTATAAAAGTACAGAGAGTATCAATATTACTAAATTAAGTAAACTTCTGCTACAGTGAAGTTGGAAAAACTACTCCAGCCTTTGATATAAGTAAGGATTCTTCCGGTGAGATACAGGATAAAGTTTCTCCAAAGCTCTTTAACTTGCATTTGGAACTCAACTTTGATTGAAAAAGAAATTAAAGAATTAGTCAACACTTTTTCCTGTACCAGAGGTAGTCTGAAAATCTGAGATATCTGTATAAATATTTAAACTCACAATAAGAATATTTTAGTATTTTCAGGGGGGCTGCGACAGATGAGGAAAGAAGTCTGCTTGAATCTTAGGTTTTCACATTACTCAGAAGAAAAAAGAATATGAACTATTTCTCTGTATAATATATTTCTTTTAGTATGTGGCACACATCCTAAGCTGCTTAGAAGGTGTGTGAGGGGAGTACAGATAGTGAGGAGAGGTCAGGAAAGGCATCTAAAGGGATGAAAGCTGTCAAATGAACAAATTGCATGTGTTTTCCTCTGTGTAGTAAGTGCATATGCTAAAAAACCATGAAAAGAAAGAAAATCTTCCTGCAAGCTTTGCTTCTCATATATAGCTTCAAAGCCAGATTCAAATGTCAGCCAAAGAAAGTACATAAATTCTGAGGCCTGTTCAATGGGAGGTAGTGATCCCTTTCAAAATCATAACTTTGTAACAGAAAACCATCACTCATGGAATGTACTCCATTTGGTGAAAAACATTCTTTCCAGCTCTATTATAAAAAAAGACCACTCAAAGAGAGAGACTTAAGCCACACTGTACTCACAAACATGGAGCCCCACCAGAAGTGGAACTCACAACAGCTTCATAGATAAAGAGTAACCCACAAGCCAAGGTTATCTTGGTTTGGGTTATTGCTTGGCTGGAGCATCCTGATTGGTTTGCATAAGTAA
Organism: Rhipidura dahli; assembly: GCA_013399225.1. Lineage (NCBI taxonomy): Eukaryota > Metazoa > Chordata > Aves > Passeriformes > Rhipiduridae > Rhipidura > Rhipidura dahli. Next base: position 19,299 of record VXAC01007212.1, read on the forward strand.
AGTTAAAATTTTGTGGTATATTTATTTTGGAAATCCATGTTGAATAAAATTAATTTCTCTAAAAGGAGTGCATTTTGGGAGCTATTGTTTTAATCAGATAAGGTTTTTCTTGGCTAAGCCAGTGTAACACAATAAGCAAGGCAACAATGACTATAACTACCTAACCTGGTTAGCACCATTGCCTCTGTATTTATTTAATTGTCCCTGCTACTTTACAGAATTTCAGTAATGCTAGCAGTGAAAAAAATCACCACCCTGCTGCCAGGGTCAACAGTCTTTACAAAAACTTGCTCGGCTTCTGTGAGTTAGTACTTGGCACACATTTAAGAGTGTTTTTTCCCTGTCTTTACCCTCATGTTTCAGCATTTCTATTGCAAAATCCTTCTAAGAAAACCCATTTGCATTGGGTATCACCTATTTCAGAAAGCAACCTGAAAGGGAAGATTAAAAGAGGTGTGTGAAATGCAGGTTATCAGCTGTGAAGGTGAACCCAAGAGAAAGGTAAGAAAAACTCACAAATCTTTCCAGCCGGCTCACACATGTTCACAAAATGGAAATCCTTTCGTAATTTTGGAATATTTCACTCCATAAAATAAATGGATTAGAGACTGGATTAAAAAAATTGAAATGCTGAAGTTTGAAGTCACAGCATCTGTGCTGATGCCTGTTTGCTGGAAAGTCCTTGGGGACCGTCAGACTGCCACTCCTCACACCTGCCTGCCCCGAATGGCCTCGGGTGCACTTGGTGGATGCTAAACTGCCAAGGGTGCTTGAGCAAAGAGATGTCTTCGTGGTCCAGCCACAGCATGGCCATGCCTCAGCTGAAGCTTCCAGGATACAGGTCACACCTTAAGAGTGTGGCAAGAACTTCCAAGGATTGGTGCACACAATTACTGGAGCCTAATCTCAGGAAGGCCAAGATGTTCCCTGGAGGAAAACCATCATCAGACTCTGCATTCAGTGGAGCTAAAATGCTATATAGAGCTAAGAATTAGCTCCCCTATTGTTTCAGTTCCATGGTGGTACACATATTCATAGCTGTGGTATGCACAGTGCTACAGATAGACATATATGGTGCATTATAGTTCTTTATGCTCATATAATTCAGATGGGTAGCCAACCTAAATACAGCCATAGTAGTTTGGCAGATAGTCATCTAATCTGTCTCAAAACACAATTTTTGTTTTAAAACTACTTCATTAAAGTGGCATCTTCTGACTCAGTGAGCTCATCTTCTGTGGGTAGCTTGGTGGCTTAGCTGTTTACTTGAATGACTGGAGTTCATTTTTGCCAATCATGCTGTTGACAGTCTTCCTGCACTCTGAAGAAGATATAATTCTGTAGCAGTAGCCTTTTGGGAATATCTCTGTAGCTCAGTAATTTTCAGGTAAATTCACAAGTAATTGGAAATGCGNTAATGCAAAAAGTAAATCTGTTATTTATTGCACATGGATCATGTGTAAGAAAAAAGCCAAATCAGAACAAAAAAGGTTGTAACAAATTATTCACAGAGGTAAATGACTTACACTCTTGCTCTCTTCTATGACATTTTCATTTGAGAAAGCAGGAAAGAAGTGATCACAGCCTGTCCTCTGGCTAAAACACCTACAGCACTGCTTTGTGCTCTGCTGTGAGCACCATGAATATTTTAAACAATGCTCGAAGGAGCAGAGAACACTGCTGCAAAACTCATAGGTGTGCTTGCCACAGGTGACAGTGGTGAGCAATTTCTGACAAAAACTGAGCTTCAAACACAATGAGAAATCACCTCACACCTGCAGAACAACATATATTGATTCAATAATCAGAAAGGACAAAGAAAATAACCTTTCTTGTTTTAAAGCACAGAACACTGTCCAGAACATCTCCATGAGTTACCTTCCCTGAACTGTCCCCTGACCTCACAGTATGCATTGTGTTCCCACCTTTATTTTACATTGTCAAAACAATTTAAAAGCAATTTCAACTGAGCAATAACATTTGACCAAATGTAAAGTGGATGAAGTCTGCTCTTCACATTTGCTGCAATAAATCACTGAAGACACTGTAAACACATTTTGAGGCAAAATGATACACAGAAATATAAACGATAAACAAACAAGCCCACATTATATGGGAGTATTTTATCATGGGGGGGGGTAGATTCTAATTAGATAAAATGAAGAAAGCAGACAGAAAAGTGGGCCAGTAATGATGCTAACAGTGCAGCTGAATGTATAATCCAGGTGATAGCATGACAGAAATGGACCAAGAAACAGATACACACCTAGAAGTGAAAGCATCATTGTTGTGAAAGCATCATTGTTTTGCAACCATGTTTGTTATGTTCCCATGGAGACTTGTGTTTTCCCTGTTAAGAGTCACTATGCACTCCTCTCCTGCACACATTAAAAACATTTATCTATTACAGATACACATACAAAGCCCAAATCAAACACCTTTGGCAATAAGTCAAGCACATTAACATGCCAATAACAGCTGCCTTCAGTAGCATGATTTTGTTTCAATAATAAGTCCCTCTGGGAGAGGTAGGCATCCTCGGAGTCTGGACATTTAAAGTCTGAGTCCTCTGGATGTCTCATTCACAGATGAATGTAATAAATAGAGAACTGCTCCTGTTTCATGAGATTTTGGTCAGGCTTCTGACACATGGCATACATGAACAATATAACTCACAAACACTTATTCTAAATAAAACTTTGCTTCTTTAAAATCTATTTACAGTCAACTAACCTATGGAATGTGATGGAGCTGTTTGGCTATGAGTGTCTCACAAAAGCTAAGGGATTTGTGCTGATCATAGTAAAAGCCCTCAAAAACAGGTATGCAGAGAGGATGGGATGCTGTGCTCCAGAGGTACTGCAGAAGGCAGCAGTTTAGTTAAGGTTCTTTTCCAGCTCTGCTTGGTTGGTCTACCTTGCCTGTATGTTCTCATTTTGAAGAACAGTTTATATAGTTGCCTTCTTCTTGTTCCCTATTATTGTTCACAATATTTTTCACTAGCTTTAAGTCAAGCTTCTTTCCTCCTTGGCATTAATTGAATGAACAGACTTCTTTAAGGTTCTGGCTCTCTATCCAAACTTGGATAAAAATACACTTGGGAGTTAGGTTAATTAGTACCTTCTGCAACAGCAGAAATAGTAGCATTGGGCAAAGCTGCCCTGATGGAAACTGAGATTTTTGACTCAGGTTCTTTTAACTGCTATTTCACTGACTGAGAAAAAGTTTGGTTGTCTCTTCTGGTAGATATCAAAACAGAATAAAGGTAAGAAGAAATAACTTCTATTCCAGGACTATAAAACTTGGCAGAAGATTTATTTACGAGCAGCCTGTTTTCATAGGTAAAATTCACACAGATGAGCTCTTAACTTACATTCACAGGACCTGCTTATTGCTTTAAGCCACAATTTACATTCGTTATTATTGGTGCCAGGTGTCTAAAGATAAAATGGAACTTTCCCCTCATGATTATTTTAGAGGCAGAATAGCAGGCTAGGAACAAACCACTGCACCTCTACTGCCACAGAGGTTCTGGGTTTTTGGAGGAATAACTTTGGAGCAGTTAACACAGTCATCCACAGTGGAAAAAGAAACACACTCATAAACCCAAAAAACCAGGGCAGCTCTCCTAATCTCAACGGGTGGTAGCAGAAGGTGGCTCTAAAAGGAAGTAAAATGCTTTAGTTTATTGCACGAGTCCTTTTAATTTCATGCTAAACTGGGATGGAGATATATACCAAACCGAGGTTGCGGGGATCTACATTTAGAACAATCTTTGATGAAAGGAAACTAAATCCCCAGCTCAGTGAAGTCAATGGCAACATTCCCACTGACTTCAATGGGAACAGGAGGTAGCCCACAGTCATTAGAGAATTACTAAGAAGCTAAATTTATTTAAATGCAGATATCACAAACTTCTGTTTGTGATGGCTTTTCATAGAAGAGATTCCGGTAATATTAAGAGCTGACTTTGATATTTCCATTCTAGCAAAAGTATTAGACAGCTACTCTACTTAGCTCAAAATGTGCTTAAGTCATTAAAAAAACCAGGATACCACACCCAGTTAATAAAGCACAGATTCTTAATGGAACCACTCTTTAAAGAACTCAGGCTGATTTTCACAGAGCACTAGTTGCTAGAAAGCATGGATGTGAATCTACAGAGGCTTTTCTTGCAAAATGTATATTTAAAAATCAGAAGACAGTAGTTTGTTGTTGCTGTTTTGTCACAACTCAGTGTGCTGCTGTTGCTGCAGGCTTTGAAAGTTGCATGTAAACAATGAGGAAAGATTCACAACTTCTAATTAATAGGCTTTTGCTAAGATTAAAAGCAGCAAAAGTTCAGTGTTCTGTGTCCACAAAAGGATTGACAGCTTAGTCCCTCGCTCTTTCCACAGGCAGTAAAAGGCACAGTATGGGATGTAGCTTGCCTAGAGCACCCATTTTTAGTTTGACACATAAGCCTGCTGGTGGTAAACCACCCCCAGTGATGACTGATAAATAGTCCACAAATAGTTCAATAGAGAGTAAAGCTCTTGCAAAAGTGGGACTGCTTCCTAAAAACATGTCACTAGGACGTCTATGCAACCCCCAGAAACAACTCCTTTCTGGGCATCAAGGTTTTTGTTTAGCTTTTCAATTTTTCATATATTTCCCCAGCCAAAGTATAGATTAAAAATTTTTCATATATTTCCCCAGCCAAAGTATAGATTAAAGTAATTTCAGGACTGCAATTTGAGGGATGCCATAACACTAAATTACACCCACTTAAATAATTACGTCTCTTTAGCTACAAATGATAAAATAAACGTATCATGTTTAGTGTGTGCACTTAGCATGAAGTCATATGGCAGTTTACATGCAGAGCCTTTCCCAAAGTAGCAGAGGGAAAAAAGCCCTTCTGGAAATCTTTACATTATTACACTAACATATTTGATTGTGGGAAACAATAACTCAAATGAGCCAAAGGTTATGGTAGAAAAATAAATGTAGTCAAATGGGAATAAAAGCTACATCTAGAAGGACAAGTTTCAATCAGCACAATTTATTCTCATTCTTAACATCAATTAATTGTTAAGAGGAACATGGCACTTGAATTTTTGTCTTGTTCTGTTAGCTTTACAAACTTTTCTTTGCACACCTCCCTTCTCAGAACATAAAAAGCTAATGAAACTTTGTTTTTAGTACTCTTATTCAAGTGGGCTATAACCTACCAGAAAACATGTGAGATAAGGGGGAAGTAGATGATGTAGCAGGGGGTGAGAAGGAGAACAATTCTGCAGCCAGAAAAAGCGTACTCTACAGCAGGCAGTGAGGACTTCCTCACACTTATTATTTGGCTCAAGGATAAGAAAGAATATCTTTACTGTTGTAAGAACTAACCAAAATACCATCAGAAGTCCCACCTGTTGCTATTTTAATCCACAGCACAGAAAATACTTGTCCCTGGCTCTCCTGTGTGTCCAGTCCATGGAAGATACCAGCTGTAGTTGACTTTATCCCCAAAGCCATACCTCTTTTGTCCAGCTTGCTGTTGCTCACACTTTGTGAGTTGCCTGCCCAGAAGGTGGCTGTGCAGATCATAACAAATAACTCTCCTGCTCCTCCCTGGCTGCTGCACACCTGGCTGCTTTGTAAGACATATTTGAAGATATATCAGAAAACAAAGAGAACACTGGCAGAGTATTGATTGTTTGATCCTTGGAAACAGTTCACTCCCCTGGCATATTGCAATGCTAGAGATATATCACAGTCTAAACATGGCTCTGTATTTGGATCTGAATTCCAATTGGGCAAAAATCTAGTTTACATAAGTATTTGTGTTGGGTCATTTCAGTGATTGACTTTTTTGCTAAAATTTAGGTGGAAAACTTGAGTCCATTTCCTCAAAACTGTCTTTGGCTTTTATAATTCCAGTCTGGGGCAGCATCCTGGTTCAGGACCTATAGCCCCAGGTAACTGACTGAAGCCTATGACAATCCACAGGGCCCATTATGCCAGATTTTCTCCAAGCAAATATCTGGGATCTGGCCATGCACAAAACCAGCTGGAGCAACATGCTTCTGTCTTTTCTCCCATGCTTAGATCAGCAAGGCTTTGAGAAAGGCACAGCTATGGTTCTTGCCTGGAGGGGAATGACAAGTCAAAGCCGACGTGAGAAAACCGAACTTTGGGGGCACTGGGGGCAGCTTCAATTTACATGTTGCTTAAATGCACACTGGTTAATTATCCACTGGGAGAGTGAGAGAGGGATCAGGCATGGCTGTGTGGCTCAGTGGTTACACACTGCCCCAGGAGGTAGGGGTGCAGTGCCACAGCAAGCAGGGTATGGCTATTAACAGCAGCTGTGAAGCTGACAGGACTATCGGACACAATCAGCAGCTGACAGGGCACTGGGGAATATATTTCATCCTGGGAATAACCGCATGCCCATGTTTCCCAAACCAAGCAAAAAAACAATAAGAACAAAAAAAGACCAGATATTTCCCTTTGTTCCCCTTCCACGAGGTTTTAAACTCTTGGATTTGAAAAAGAAAAGATAAAGCAATTTGTTCTGGAAAAGAATGTAAACAGTGTTTGGAAAAGTCTGTCCAGCTCTGCCTAATGTCCTGAGACTGCAGGAATAGGAGTGACTGGGCAGGAGAAGAAGGGACACATCTACCAATCCAAGCAGGCTGTGGGTGATCATTCCTAAAATTGCCACTGGCATGCCTTCCAAGGAAAATGGTGGAATGCCCAAACCATGGGAACAGAGGGCAGGGATGCTGAGTCAGCACAAAAGCCGTGGTGGTATATGAGAAGGTGATATCCTCTGAAAATACCTTGCCTGAGGATCATAACAGAGCTCAGGTGGCAGAGGAGCCTAGGAGCTGGCAGCCAGCAGGGTTTTAGGCAGTGTTGATGCTGGATTCAAGGAGGCAGGCCTTTGAAAGCCCAGCACTGATGTTCTACAACCAAATAAAATATCATCTAAAAGCATGGTCTGAAAGCAAATGTAATAAATCCCTAAAGTATAGGTAACATAGGATTTTTAAAGAAGATAATGTTTTAGTTATAAAAATCTGTATTTTCCACAGAATTCAGTGCATTTTATCTGTTATCTTCAGTGGACTTCACAGAGTCCTTCTGTGATTCACAGCATCTCCAGATACAGGGTAATTACTACTATATCTGATTGGTAAACTAGGAGCAGAGAGAAATACTCATCACAAAATTTTATGCAGTTCATCACCAGAAAAGGGACATACTGAACCATTATTTTAACAATAGCCTGACTCCGTTTCTACAGGTAGTACCCCTCAATAATCACCATTAGTTACATTTTTAGATTCATTACTTCAGTCACCTTTATACCATTATATCTACTGTAAAAAAGTATCTTGGATAGTACATAGGCACCCTCCAGACTTCACACAGGTTTTCTCCTGCTGTGAACCAGGGATATAGGTGCTGGATACAGATGCTAGATATAGATACTTTAGGCACGGACACAACTGAAAACAGAAGCCAGAGGAAATACATCCCAGCATCAGAAAACATACTGCATGTGTTTCAAATCTTATCTTTCTTATGAAGTCAGTCTGCTGTCCCTCACACACACATTAACTTGGTCTAAAAGTCTGCAAAGTGAAGAGATGTGCTGCTGCCAGCATTCCTGACAGGGTCCCAGCCGTGTCAGGATTGCCCTACTTCCTGTGTAATAACTCTCACAGACTGCTGCCAGGAAGTTCAGCATTAGCACACTGCTGTAGAGAGTTTATATTGTTAACACTACATGGAGAAGAAATGGAAGATCCAATTTGACCAATGTGTCTTTCTCCTGAGACCTGTTTGTCGGACCCTTCTGCAAGGGTTGTGTCACTTGTGGAGTCAGCCACGGAATTATGCAGCATACAGGGTAGTCTCTCCCTGAGCCATATTTTCCTTTCAATTTCTAGACATAGTTCACAGTGTCCTTAAAATTCCTTTCATGAAGACATGTGCAGCACGTGAGGAGGTGATAGGTAATACACAGTTGGGATAATTCCTCCTATATCATGCCTTGCTTCTCCATTCTCTTTGAACCAAAGATAGGTATATGAGGTTGGAGCTCAGCAGCCACATTTTGCTGTGATCTGATTTTAAACTTTCCCTGAGCTGCTCAGATACTAGCTGCTGTTCATATCACTGTTCATGATCCATTAGTAGGTGCAACTGTAGAGTTTTCTGGTCCTTTCCCACTCACCTCTGAGATCCACAGTGTGTGAGGCTGGGCTTAGATTTTTTCTGAGCTTTTAGAGGGTTCTCTCCAACAGCTTATTCTGATTCTGCAAGGGGATGAAGAAGGTCCTAGGTTTCTTTGAATCATGTCTTACTGCTCTAGACTGTGATGGTCCTGTCACCATGGATCCTTGTGGGGGACATGGTGCATAGCTTCCATGAAAGTCTCATTATGCTTGAAATATGACCACACTTGTCTTCATCTTCATGGTTGCCTGTAGTTAAGAGTATGTATTCTGAGTGTAACACCTTAGACTGCCTATAAGAGTTTTAAAGGAAGGTGAAATCCAAATTTCCAGCTGAACAACAGCTATTCTGTGACACGAACCACCTACTTCCTTCAAGTATTCGTGAAGATGCTTAAATAATTGTATATTGGAGGATCTAACAAAATGTACCTTGAAAAGTCATTAACACTCCTCAGAGGTGTTCCAAGCAGGCAGAAAATAGAAGCAGATTTGAGAAATCACCTGTTGAAGCAGGTTTTTACAACTCAGCTTGCAATGTGGTCCAGGGCTTTGCTTTGCATTATTTGTGAGGGCTTGGTGCATGCAGCCTATGCCTGTTCTCACCTGCCTGTTCACTGAATCCCTAGGGTTAATAGGAGGCATAAGGAGAGGGCTGATGTTTCTTTGCTCAGTAATAAGAACCACAACGTCTTATGCTTATAAACATTGCAAGCCTTGAGATAACTTCCTTCCAAATTCCCTGAAGCCTCATCTAAAATGGTTCAGTTGTTACCCCTTTCACAAGTGCAGTATTTATTGACATTTTTTTGTTCTTTGAAATCTACATTGAAATCGTACCAGCCAGCACATCTAGCAGGGTAAAGAAAAGGTCTAGCTCCTGTGCAGGGATTGTTATACAACCCAAAGAGTTCTCTGTTTTGTGAAGGCCATTTAAAAATGAGGAGTGAATAAGAGAAGTAAAAACACAAGGAAACTACAGGATATGATTCATAAAAATCCCACATCTCCTCTATATGCTCATACAGTCTTCTTTGAAAAAATAAATAAAAGGTTTAGTTATTTAGCAATGTTCCAGTAAGTAACACACATGCCAGAGAAGAAGCAAGCTCAAAACAATGAGCTAAAATTAGAAGAGGCAGATTCAGCATCTGAAGTCACAAATACACACACACTTACTTTATAATGTGGAGGCATCTGGAAGAAATATAGTCACATGGACAGTCTGGGTGCTGGCATAAGGACTGTAGCTCTGGAGATTTTTCCATCAGCTACAAGGTCTTTGTGGATCCTCAAACAACTCTTTTAATCCTATCTGTGAAAAGAGGCAATGACGGGCCTGCTTCTGTGGCTGTCGTGAGTATGAAACCCTGGGTGTTTACAAGGATCTTGGATTTTCGTGTTGAGTGCCACTGAAATAAAATTATTTCTTCAAACCACTCAGCTGTAAAAAGTGCTCAAAAAGTATTCACTTTGAGCCATTTTGCTATGCAAAGTCTATTTCCTACTGAAATAGAAGACAAGAGAGACATGGTGTACATGTAGCACTGACTATTTGTCAGCACTTCAATAACAATAAAGGTTTTTTCTCACATATTTTTCTCCTAATTTAAAAAAAATAAGTTCTGTAGAGCAGATGCTTGCTAGCCATGATCAGTTCTCAGCAGACCTTATCAGCTCAATCAGTAAACCACTTACATTCCATAGAAATCAGAGAAGACGTGTTCAGCAGCAACAAGAAGCAGCAAGGTCTGGTGAGAGCCTGTGACCAGGACCACACTTCCATGATGTGCCATCAAGCAGTAACCAAAGAGTGAGTTACACCTCCAGTGAAGAAAAGGACAGCAATCAAGGCAATGGGCAAATATTGATATTTCAAAGAGGATTCAGGTGCAGCTGTCTGATCTCACTCTAGATTTACATTTCCAGTTCAGATGCAGGCCCTAAATGAGATAACAAGAGCTGCTGTACGTCAACAAAGATGGAAAGAGTTCATTGCAAGGCAACACTACACTGTGATGATGCTTCTCATAAAATAATTTGTTGGACATTTTTAAGGAGAACCAGAGTAAAGTTTTTTTTTTTTAAGTTTTTCAGCTTTTTTTGATTTTTACAGATGTTGCTGCAGCTGTTGAAATTATGTACTCAACTTCCAGTATGAACCCAAACACCCACTCCAGGCAGTGGCTCAAAAGGATCCAGAACTGGTTTCTTATGGCTCAGGTGGCAGAGACAGAACTGCTACATATCAGATGTAGTGAGGGGCAATACACATTTGCATTTCGACTAACATAATATATATTTATATAACATGATTTTGAAGGGAGAAGGAGAGGCAGCTGAGAATGAGAGAAATCAATTGCAGTATTAATTTTGGTTTTGTTTTCTAGGAATAAGTTGTTATTTTTCCTGATGTATTTGGTAGATAGAACAAGGAATTATCCAATTCATCCCTGCTTGTAGGTCAAATAAATTGTAACAAGTCTAGATTAATTATAGACTCAATACTAGATTATCTACAGATGTTCTAAGAAGGTTTTCAAGACTAGATTACCTAAAATACAGAGAAAAATGTTAGACTTTCACTGGTTGTTGCCTAACACAGCCAAAGTTGGAAAGCAGAATTTAGACAATGAGTAGAAAGCTGAGAAGAAAATATTATAAATGATGCCAGTTATCTTCCTAGGCTTTGTTCGTGTGTGGAATCCGGCAGAATTTCATGCAATTAGGCTGGGCCACTGTCACAGCTAGTGCAGACACTGTGAGCATGGAAAACGAGCCTGTACTGACTTGGGGGAACATAAGTTATTGTAATGTATGCCTTTACCTTGATTGATTGATATTTTGTCTTGATAACAATTAATAACTTTATCACAGACTAATATCTAATTAAATTAGATAGCTAAAGATAGCTAGATAGCTAAAGAACAATGCATTCAAATGCTATAACCCTCTGAACGGTGTAAGATTGTGTTGTTTGTACATAAAATATACCACACGAGAGGTAATTTAGGCTCTTACCAGGCATGTTCTATTCAGTTATTAACAATCTGTGAAGACATATATATGGCAGCTGCCACAGGCTGGGTATTTTTCAGTGATATGGGGACAGACAAGTTCAGCCAGAAGCAGCATACAAGCTGAGAATATAAATTTTGCACAAAATCCTTGATCCATGCCCTTATTCAGCTTCTAGTAAAGTACAGAATTTCATCTGGGGTTTTTGTTGAACCTGTTCCCCTTTACAGGCAATGAACCCCAGAAAAGGATGTGAACAAGAATTGTGAAACCATATTTCACAAGTCTCCAGGAGGCCTGTATGAATGAAGTGCTGCACCTGGGCACCGTGACAGCAAAGGTGAAAACTAAACTTTTCTCTTTAAAAACCAGCAAACAAATAAACAAAAAGTATCTCTAGCATACTGAAACCAAACTCCATAATTTTAATATCCTTCTCCTTTTATTTGTCAAGGAAAAGAGAAGGAAATAAGGGACAAGAGCAGTAGCTCGCACATATTGACTCAGTTTTATCTCACTATTTACCCTTTCTGACAAAGAGCCATCCAACTCTTGCTACTCCTTTCAAAGCTGCCAATGGAAAGAAAGATTTTTCCTGGGGAGAAGGATCTCCAGGGGAAGCAGTGAAAAAACACGAGAGAAGGAATCTGAAAGAATTCACTCCCACCCATCTACAGGAGATTCCTAGAAGCATTGTTAGTCTGAAGGTTTCCAAAAACACACTCCACTGCTCAAAGGCAAGGTCAATTATGGCAGGTTGATTTTAAAGCAGCAACAGTGTCTAGCTGGAATCTCTCACAAGGTTGGAATGTTAGAAGTAGACCCAGGAGAGACGATTTAATGTACAAAATGCAGGTGAGGCAGCCAGAAAGACATGATGAATGTAATTTATCACAGGACTCTGCAATTTATCACAATGGAATCACAGGAAACAAGCAAAGCAGAGAAGTAGATAGATAGACTGGATAGATTGAGATTCTTTGTGCATGGAACTTCTTTGAAATATGCCAAGGAAATTACATGTTACATGTTCAGATTTTCAAACAGCATTTTACTGATGGAATGGAGCTGTGTGTTTCTAGGTTTGGGGTCCTTTTCCCCAGACAACAAAAAGATGTGTTATTCTGAAGAATGAAAAAAGCTAAAATTATAGGATGCTGTTTTTCTTCACTTTGGTTTTAATCCCCTTCTGGAGCAGCTCTGGATACATGCCAGGAGGTAGGGGTTTCCATGTGCAAACAAAGAGCCTGTACTTCCCAGCTACCCTCCTCTCTGCTCAGTTTTCAAGCTCAGGTGCACGAAGGTCCACACACAGAAGCAATTTCAATCTGTGAGCTACTTTTGACAATGTGCAAGTGATCAAAATGTGCTCACAGCAAACACTCCTTCCTCACTCCACTGCTTTTGTGGGTGCCTTTCTCAAAACAGGTCTGTTCTATCCAGCTAACAACTCTGAGTTTTACAGCAGCAGTGCTGGAGCAATACCACAGTGCAGAACATTGCTGCAGAGTGCTGGGTATTCCCCACCGCCCACAAAGTAGGAGCCTTACAGCTTTCAAAACAGTGCATGTACTATTTAAATTGCTTCACTGGGAGGAGAATTATGTGTTCTGCAATGCCTCAGGACAATGAGCCAAAGGATCTATAGAATATGAGCTTGGTGTTAGAGCCGGAGCTCTGCAATGTTCTGCTCTGTGTGTGTTTTAGCCTGCTATGTAACATTACATTTACATTAACATTTGTGGTTCCTTTTTTATGCACTCCAGCTTCACCATGCTCCCCCCTTTACATTTTAACAGTCAGAATCCTATGATCCAACCAGGGTGGCATGTTCAAAGCTCCACTTCATTTTTGCACTGATTAAAAACTAAAACAAGCAAAAAAAAAACCACCCTCAGAATATTGAAAGAGCTTACTTCAAATAGCTTTTATTAACACTAGGACAAGACTATAGCCAAAGAATTATACAAAACACAAAACAAAAGGGATTTTAACAGCTTGGTTGAAGACTATTTCACGCCAATCCAATGCTCATATATCTATAATCAACAAAGTTCTGGAGCACAATATTACTTAACATTACTCATTGGATACTTTCAGATACAAAAATGTATCAGGAATAATAACAATGGTTCCTTTTACTCTTATGGAAATATTACTATTGACCTTTAAAAATGTTGCCCTTTGGGTCAGTCCCACTGATGCTTTATCCTTTAGAATCTGCTCTGCCTGGAAAGACAAATTACAGATAAACTTTCAGAGCTCTGAGCAAAAGGACTGGTTTTTATCATGGAAACATATAGCAACATCAATTTCCCAAGAAAAAAAATAGACATTTCAGCTGTGCATCCCTAGACCAAAAAGTCAGTCTTGTAAAAACCCACAACAGTAAGCTTGCTTTGAAAGCCTTAGTTATGACTTCACCAGGTATTGCTTTACCCTTTCCTACTGCATCCTAACTTGGAATATTAAGCCAATCATGAAACTTGAAATAGCAGTGAACTAAGCAGCAAGAGACATGAGTATGAACCTGTTCCCCTTACACATGACATATACACACTCGTGAAGCCAATAGAATAGACCCATGACAGTCAATGCTCTTTCAGACAGGCTTTTCTAGGAGCAGAAATGGCACTTTATATCAGAAAAAGGTATGTGTGTGGAAGCTCAGATCTTTGACCTGGGCTTTTTCTAGTTTTGTGTGGCTGAGCGCAAAGTTCCGTTTCCTCCTCCAGCTGCCTCCCAGATATTACCTCGAAGCCTGTCAGAGGAGGGATTTAAGTGGTCTTTGAATCAGGACATCCTATGGCTCTGCTACTGCAAATATGCCTCTGGCCATGAAGGTGTACCATGGGAAGGGGGTACTGTGTGGAGTTCTTGGCACAGAATCCCTCTCACTGCACAGTGCCCGTGCCACTGCTTCCAGGTGTCACTTGTCTTTAGACCATCCCCACAGAAGCATGTCTTTATTACAAATCACAGCCCTCCCAAATGGCAGCCCAACTCACAGTGTGCTAATGGACACCCAAAGAGCAGTATCTCTGATGGTGCAGAACAATTTACATTTTGCTATCATGTATGCTGATTTGCTGAGCCACGGAGCATGGCACTGGAGCAGAATGAAGGACTGTGCAGAAGAGACATAACTGAGAGCTGCTGGAACATCTGTCCTTTTTGGTCTTCACTCTCGGTAGTGTGTGATTTACTAGTGATTACAACTGGCTTGGTAACAAGATGTCATGGGACAAAACCCTTTTGGATCAAGTGAAAAAATGACATTGTTTAAATCAAAATGGGTCTCTTTTGAGGTTAGAGAGGAATGCAAGTTTCACAATCTCTTTTTTTAACAGTCAGCAGACAGCCAGCTAAATAGTACTCTTAAAATACTGCTGCAGTTTGGATCCATTACAAAAATGAAGCATTTAATTGCTGCGAGAAGTGACAAAGATAAGCTATTCTCATTCCCACGCTAAGGGCAGGGGGATCTGTCAGAAAAGACATTTTTATGATGGTTTTCCATGTGTTGCAAGGGTGAATTCAATTACAGGTACAAAAACTAAGCAAGTGACACGACAAAGAAAGATCTTAAATGATAATTTAGAACCCATACTCCTTCAAGACCAGGATGAAAAGCAAGTAGCAGAAACCTGATTTAAGAGAGATTCTTTCCTGGCATGTTCCACACACCACATCTCCCTTCCCCAGGTACATATTCTGTTTTACTTCCATATTGAGTCTTTAAAAAAAAAAAAAAAGTACAATGGTTCACAAAGCTCTATTGTGACCTTTAAAAATAAAAAAAAACCATGCACTGTTATGCTTCTGGAAAGGCCACTATTGAGAAGAAAATAAATTCCCCTATCAGTCATGTTATGAAGTGTCTGCTGTGGGTTGAGAACTTCTTGGGCAAATGCACAGTACACACATAAGAGAAGCTCACATGGCTGCTGCTGCTTAGGAGAGAAAATAGCCCAGCCTGGTTCACATCTGCATGCATGTGGGCATGCTGGTGGGACAGAGGGGATTTTTCCCAAAGAATAAATGCTTGCTGAGCACCTCCTTGCCCCTGCAAGCTAATAGGAGTTAGTTGTCTTACAGCTATCAGTGCCTTTGGAAAAGTTCCCTCTAATTCTTTGTCCCAGACACATTGCCCCGAAAGTGTCCTGCTGTCTGTCTACAAAAATTAGTCAGTCTCCACATTCTTGTTCTCTACAGGATCTCTGGTGTTGGCTGAGGCAAAACCTTTCTAATATTTCATCTCCGGTTATGACTCTCAGCTTTTCAAAGAGACTGAACTTAGATAAGACACCAGCTTAAATACCACATACTCTGGAGAGGGGTTCATTTTGCCACTTATATTCAGCCCGCACCATGTTGTTGACTTTTTGCAAAGTAAAGGCATAGCCATCCTTATCTGTGCAATGTTTTCCATTTCTTTTATGATGTTTATTTAAGATAGCTTAATGATTTTACTTTTCTCAGATTCACTTGCTTGGAATTAGTTGCTTGATTTGCACTGAAAGTAAAATTAGAAAGGTACATGATTAAAAAGGGGAATAATTCTGTCATCTTTACTCTGGCAAAATTCCTGTGAACTTTGATTACCCACTAGAAATGTTGCCTGAAAACAGATCATATAATCAAGCTGCAAATTATATTAAAACCAAATGAGCGTATGCAGAATTCCTCCACAGAGTCCAAAAATGAAGTGCAAGATACTCTTAGGTTTCAGCAGTTGTGAGATTTGCTGTTCATCACTGTTCTTACTCCAGCCCAGGTAAGAGCCTTAAGCTGGATAAAAATCATTCTTTTCTTGATATCCTGAGTCATGTCTCTTTTTAATTTTCAGTTTGTACTATGAATAGAAGGACCTAAGAATAAAAGAAAAGTATGAGAAAAGCATAGTAATACAAGAAAAGCCCCAGTGAGCTTCATAGTTAGTTCCTAATGCTAGAGAAGAAACTGAACTGGAACAAGCATGCTAGTGGGACTTGCTGCTGAGGCATCTCTTTTTCTGGTAGTTGGTGACTCTGGCACAGGGGCTGAGTGCCAATTACTGCAGGATTCCCCCGTGAGGTAAAGCTTTGCTGCCAGTGGCAGCCTGGGCTGGAGGTACCGTGGGATGTCCTTCCACCTGCCTGCAGCCCTCGTGCCACCAGCACCAGGCAGAGGGGTCACCCTGGCCCCGAGTGCTCCCTGCTGCCTCCTCAGCCTCGCCTTCCCCATGGAGTCACACACAGAGACCGCCCTTATCCCATCCTGCTTATGCATTTCAGCTCAGTCTGAGATGTAATCTAAGCTCAGACACAGATCTTTTGGCAGCCAACTTGAAATATCTGGGACTGAATTTTCAGAGGTGTCAATCTCTCTAGCCTAGTGGGAAAGGTCTGTGGGAGACATGAGACTCTGATGTCTCCTCAAAAATCTGAATTTTTACATTTGAAACATGCAATTCATGCATCTTTCTGAAATTCTTGGAATCTGTTGTTGAATCCAGTTAAAACTGGGCACTTTCAAGAGTGTCAATGTGAATATTTCCCTGGAAGTATGACTAAAATTGCTGGAAGATATTTTAACTCTAGTCCATGGGGAGCTATTGATGGTAATAAAAAGTACTGTGAGAAGAAAACAGCAGCAAGTGAAACTGCCCTCTCAGAAAGCCCAGGTCTGCTTTGAAGGAAGTGTTGATATTCACCATAAGCCTCAATCATTTCCCAGAGGGCTGTAAGATGCCTTGGAATGACATAATCAAAAAGCAATGGCGTTCTTGACTTAAAGGGGAAAAGAAAAGCAGGGCCTGATCCATCTCCCATCGAAATCAAAGAGGACTTTGCTATTGACTTCAGTCAGAACAGAGTTCTGGACACAATCTGTGTGCAGTTTATTAGCACACTTTTTTTATCCAAATGATCCCAACTTCAGCCAATAGCATGTCTAGATATCTGTCTGGGACTACATCTGTACAAACGTGTAAGTATGAGTTTATAATGTGGTTTAATTCAAATTATTCTGGCATTTTAAAAGCATTTCAGGCTACAAAAGACAGCTTTAGCTGATTTGCACTCCAGAATACAGACTTTGATTGCAAAAGCTTGTAACTCACGTTTCAGATTGAAATTCATATACAGTTTCATGCACACTAAGGACACAAACAAATTTTAGGGTTAATTTTAAAATGATGTTACTATGCACTCAATTAAAATTTTGCAGCCATTATTTCAAAATGTGAAAAGCTCTACAAATTACCCAACTCATCAGCTATAGCCCTTGGTTTCCTTGAAGGGAAATTTCTTTGATGACCATAACAAAATCGCAGTAAATGGCAAGCAAGACTGCCATCACGAGTCTGCTGAAAATGCAGAAGGAACTCCTGATTGCTTTAGTCATGTGAACAACCCCTTCAGAACAGCCCAAAGTCAGACAAGGTGGTTTACACCAGGAGTTAATTTAGCCTGCTGGGACTTTTTGCATCACTAAAACAAGCATGGTTTTGGCTTGTAAATGGGGGGTAGAATTTTATTTCACTTTCTGAGGGTCAGAATTTTATTTCCCTTTTTAAGGGGCATACATTCATTTTAGAGTAAACCTTTCAGAATAAAAGTTTACTTCACATTATAGGAAATGACATCCCTTTTTTTTAGCTTTCCTTTTTCAAAGCATGCCTCAGATTTCTAACTTGTAGTGGAGAGCTTTGCTATAAGTAATAAAAGTCTTTAAAATTAAAATGCTAATCGTAAACAAACTCAAATGCATGAAAGATATAGTCTGACTGCATAACAAAAGAGAATTATATAATTCTATTTGAGTGAAATCTTTCATCTTTGATTTACAGGTTTGAGTCTGCCTATAACTGAAACCATATTGTTCCATATCTTTCATATCATGGCCTTCCCCAAAATCTTGTTTTAATTAAGGTTCCTTTCAGATTTCAGAATAAAAAGCATGACAGTCTTCACTTATGGCTTTAATATACATCTTTCTTTCTTTTTTTTTTTTTTTTTTTTTTTTATTTGTTATNNNNTTTTTTGAATTTGGAAAATATATAAAAAATGAAAATCACTTGCTTTTAAAAGCTGAGCAAGCTATCAAATACTGCAAGCTGAATACTTCAAGGTATCTCCCAGGGTTCATTAGGTGAGAAAGTTGTAAACAAAATAAAAGTTAGTGTAGCAGAGTTTTGTTCATTTGAAGTTCTCTCACATACATGCCCCATCTCTCTCTCTGACAGTAAGGCAACACGTGTAACAGTTTAAGCGTTCATTTTCAGCTAAAGGCACAACTCTATGTTACGTTCTCAAACATGGAATTAAACAGCTAAAGTCACATTGCAGGGAGATCTTGCTGCACTTTGGGGATCGAAAAAAAATGTCTAAACCCTTTGAAGCTTCTCAAGCAACATCAGTTCTCTTGGTGCAGGACTACATAAAAGAATCAGTTCGTATTCACATCACAACCTGTAAAAAACACTCCCACACAACCTCCACAGAAACACCTGAGCTTCAAATGAGCTGCACGCAGTTGCTGAAGGTCGCTGCTTTGGAGTCGGAACGCAGAAACATTTCAGAATAAACTAAAAACTACCCACACTTGATCTCTGCTGCACATATGGTGAGCGCTACTGTCAACTACAGAGGGTACAGCACTTATTCTTAAAGGCAAAAGATCGCTCATTTTAGAGAATCATGAATGTGTTTTTATGATAGAAAAGATTACATGAAATGGGGAGGGATGGCCGGGTACAGGGAAGAGAAAATAAAGCACCACCGAGCACAGAACTTTGGGGGATTTATAGTACAATAAGAAGTGCTTTCCCTTTAGCTAAAATCCCTCATCATAATTTAAACACTTTTCACTTATTCAGCTAAGAATTCATTACAGGAGGTTAAAAAATGGCACGTAAAATAAGGGTGGGGTTTTTTTTGTTCATTACACGGAGCAAAGAAAACAAATTCTATTAACAATTTAACACAGTATGAAAAAAATTATCCAGTAAAAAGTGTCAGAAAGTGATTCATGGAGTTCACAGAGTATGTTGCTGGCTGTTGCAATTCTCATATCTATAATCTATCATGTAGAATTTTGCAATACTCTATTTCACAATTTGTGTTGGTGAGTGGGTCAAACAGCATAAAAAAAGCATGCTCTAGGCTCTTTCTCCTAAGCCTGTTTCACTGTAACTCTAGAATTGTAGCGGTTACACTTAAGGAATATTTCAGGCTCTTTCAAGTCCATCCAAAGAACAAGTGAAGCTGCTATTCAGAGTTTTGTGCCCAGTGTTTATGTTCCATCTGATCTGTGCCACCCAAGAAGCAGACAAGACATGTCTGAGGGTGCTTTGGGGGATACACAATGATGTCACCCACAGGAAATATCAGGGAGGACTTGGCACTTCACAAGGCTGGCTCTTCTTCCATGGGCTCACCAGCAGCTCTGTAAAAATAAACAGGCAATCAGAATACGGCACAAGAGTACACAATGACATTGTAGATTTTCATGCATAATCAAAGCTGATTTTTCAGCTCTCTCACATGTTTATTTGTGTTATTCAGCTATCCATAAATAGAGTTTCTTTCCTAGGAAGTATAAACAAATGTCAAGTGGAAAAACATTTTAGATCCAAGCAATCACCGAAAATGTTCCTGTTTATATTAAAATATGTCAGAATATTTTATAACATTTTGTCCAGAAATGTACATGCTTTGTGTCAACAGAATCAAATAATTTAGTGAAAAAAATAGCTGTGATACTTTTATTTTGCAAGCTTTTGCAACTAAAAATACATGCATTTATTTTTTCAAGCGGGCCCATACCATTAAAGCAAAATGGTTCACTAGTAGCCGAGTAGTGTTTCCTCTGAGGTTCTTCTCCAGTCCCCTAGTTTTTGATTTTGTGTCTTCATAAACACATGGCCTGCCTGCCTGCCTGCAACTTTTGAGACTAAATTCTGAACCTGATCAGCAGATTGCTGTCAAAGAAAAGCATCCATTAGTTATATCAAATCAGATTATATATATCTTTCATTTGAAAACCTCTGGGAAATTATCAGTTTAGGGAAGATGACTTCTCTGAGACGGCCAATAAGAAAATGATGAGGACACAGGCTGAGCTGACACCAAGTCTTTCAATTCCTTGTATCTGACAAGCTACTGCACCTGAGGAATATGATGGCAAATATAAAATGGGAAGCTTCTGAGATCATGGAGAGACCTCACTATTGAAGGGAAAAGAATTAGGACAGAAATCATTTTTCATCTCAGTCTGCCGGCCTTAAGAACTATTCTAAAATAGTAACGTCAAGCAATTTTGAAATGAGGGGGGGAAAAATAAATGTAAATTAATAAATGAGATGTTTACCAGTTAATTCTTGTAAGCCAGTATAATAACTGGCTTCAGTAAAGCATTCCTCAGAAAGTACAAATTCACGAGATCCCACGGAAAAAAAAGTAATTAATGGGGGCTTGCTTGGTCTTTGATAGTTTATTCAGCAAGGAAGCCAGAGAATTTTAAGTGAATCTGGAATTTATTAAAGTCTTTCCCAATGAAAAAATCAGCATTATGTCTTTAAACTATTTTATACAGGTTATTCCTTTATGATCTGGAATGATCACAAATAGTATGTAGAAAAATATGTCAGGTGAATGACATATGAAAAAGATGATGGTTTTCAGACTAACCACTTTCCAAAGGGTAATGACTCTAAAAGATGATTAATTTATAAATGTCAAATCTTTAGTTCCTCACCACATGGTGGAGAATGTTTCTGATGTACAGTAACCACTGTGGCTCCCTCATTCCTCAGAGGTGAGGTGAAGCCCTCTTGCATCCTGTCTTTTCCCCCTCTTGCTTTGTTCTGGCTTGCAGCAGAGAGCACACAGTGGCAGCCAGGGTGAGACTCAGCCCAGCCCGCTGCTGGGGTCCTCAGGTGTAATACAGGATCACACACCAGGTGAGGAATTCATTCTAATGGTGTGTGTTGCTGTTGTGCTGACCACACATTCCCACTTTCTCCAGCCACTTGTGGGAGACCTGAAAATCTCTGGCATAACACAGAGGGTCAATAAGCCCTTGTTAAACATCCAGAACCTTATGGGTCTGTCTGGAAATAGGATAATTTGGAAGCAGATAACAGCTCAGTTTTCAGGTTCTGCTGGGAGTAAGTGCATGAGAAACAATGTGTGTCAATAGATTTCAGTTGGAGATTGGCAGATCAGGAAGGAGTGAGGCTCTGGAAAACCTCTGGAAATGAGAGTAGGGGTTTGGACTATTTATAAGAACCAGTAAGCAGTACATGCAAGTCTGTTCACATGTGTTTGACTTCTGGGAATGACATTCTCACGACCATAGTACAATTGAGGATCTTATTTAGGACTCTTTTCACTGGGAAATTTTCCACTGACAAAGGTGCTTCTGAGGGCCAGGAGTGGCCCTCACTGATCTTGAGTTCTATATTCTAATATATTCCAATATACGCCAACAACGGGCCAACATTCTGCACCAGTCAGAGCATATGCACCAATAACAATTTTTATACTTAAGTGCCAGATGCAAGGTCCTTTTTAGGAAAGGGAGATAGGGTTAGAAGGCCATGGCTATCCAACTGTTGTCTCTCAGCGTGGGTACTCACAGGTTTCTCCAATCTCCTTTTGAAGACTTATGTGTATGCTTTAATTACATTTTATTAGTGTCAGAGAACTCACCGGATTTATCCAACGGTTTATCATTAAAAACATTTATTTTTATGAGATAATGGCTCAGGCTAGATTTTTGTGTGAGAGCCAGTACTGTTTTGGGGCCAAAGGACAGAGAGAAAAGCACTGTAAATCCCATAGCACTGAGCAGAGAATCAATAGATACTCATTCTGACAAAATCAAAAGTTGTCAAAATAAAAATCGAGGGGGCAGAGTCTGACAGGCCAAATTTGTGTTACTGCAGCTTTGTCACTGTCAGTTACATCAGCTCAGTCAGTCTTCCTGTAGCTGACAGGAAGTTGGCATAAAAATATAAAACAGACAGAACCCCCCACCCCATTTTGTATGCTCTGAGCAGTTCCTCGAGATGCAGCTGTGAGCTCAGGTCTGATCTGAACCAATTCCACGCAGTCAGCAAACTCAGAAAGACACCAGTTGAGACTGTAATGATTATAGAACCACAACTGTGGTGTTCCTCTAAGGCTTCACTGGGGCTCATTTAAACTGCAAGTTCCTAGGAGCTGAGCCCTCCTGCATTCACTTCACTTTGGTGTGCTGTGAAGAGTGCTAATCTTTAGCTCTCTGTATGTAGAATTCTGACTATGGCAGAATGAAATAATCTCTTTGCAGTCAATGCTAAACAAAATGATGCTTTTTAAACCTTCAAATAAAATAAACAGATGGGGCAAAAATCCTACCATTTAGATAAAATCTGGCAAAATATGTCACATCTGAAATATTGTTCTGTGGCAATTGAGAATAAATGTTATTTATGAGAAAATTATTAAAATTAATTATTATTTAAACTTTTTAAAATGATATTATTTAAGAGTGTAGATAAACTCAGTACATCGTCCAAAAAAGAATATGTTTCTCTCACCTTATTTTTTAAATGAGAATTACAGAGATTCCTCTTAGCTATATTATCACACACACAAAAATAGAAATTCAAGGTATGTTTCCAAGTCATAGAAACTGCTGAACAAAAGATAAGGCATGGCATGGCTGTTTTATGCCATAATCTGCTCATAATTTAACTCAGCTGTCTCAGGGAAGATCGCTGTAATTGAAAAGCAATCCTCTGGTGGCAAAGAGTTGAGGAAAAAGAGGTACATTTCTATATCATGAAGGTGGTTTGGGGAGTGTCTAAAGACTTTATATAAGACATCCTGTGTAAGTGTACATCCTAGCAGAAATGGACTCTGTATGGATCAAAGAGAAAGGAACTAAAATTAAAAACCATCCTAGTTTAAGAATAGAATAAGGTAACTACATGTGTACTGTCTAAAGAGGAAGTAATGTCCAAAAAAGGCAAATTGAATAAAATACAAACTCTGGCAAGTTAAATGTAAACCCTCAATGAAGCAAACTAAATGAAAGTTTGAAGAGCAACATATTAAAAGCATAAAAGCTAATAATAAAAAGATCTTTCAAAATACATCAGAGGAAATGATCAAAGCATAAAAGGAGCATCAAGGAAGGTAGACCACAAAAGCAAAATGAACTATTTATATCTGGGTTCACTAGAGAAGCATCAGTGAGATTTTATTACTTGCAGATGAACTATCCTAAACTGAATCAGCGCTAGAACAAACTGATATACCAAACCCTGCCAAATTTCTAAGAGCAGATGATATTTGTCTGCTAAGTTCCAGGGGAATACGATTAGGATGTTGTTAAAGAAATAGTTATTGAGCATATTCTACAGCTTAACTCAGCAAGAGGTAGAGAAGGCAAGAAATGCAGTTCCCCTTTTGGAAACCACAGGAGGTACAGTAAGCCTGTATGGCAAAATTGAAAGCAGCTATAATCAGTGATGGAATTACTAGGCATTTAGGTAACACTGACTTGGGTAAGAGTTAGGTCTCAACACTTATAAAGATGGCAAGCCTTTCAAATTTATTAGAAGTTTCTGAAGGAAATTAGGGAAGAGGGATCAAGTGATATCCCTGTGCAAAGAAGGTCTTCCAAGAATTTCATCCAAGTGCTTAGAAGAACCGAGGTTTTTGGGAGAAGGTCCTTTCATGGATTAACAATACATCAAAAACAGGAAATGCATTATAATATTGGTGAATTTTCACCCTGGAGTAATTCTCCAGAGCATCTCAAAAAGACTAGGCAGACTACTAGTAGAATTAGGTGATCATGTTTGCTGATGATGCCAAATTGCCAGTACTAATCAGCTCTAAAGCCCATAACAGCATTTCTGCATGGAAAAGAAGGCAAACAAACATAAACACAGAATACACAAAACAAGGGAGGACAGTTTTAGCTGTTTTAACAGTGAAGGCTATAACTGAGAGCTTGGAGTTAATGACAGAGGAGCAGGGAGCCACAGAAACAAAACATCCCCAATATTAATCTGCTGTGTAAATCCACAATGTGCCCAGCACCTGGAGTCCTGCATGCAGCTCATACTCCATCTCAAAGAAACTACACAAAGCACAGAGAGGGGCAAAACTCATCAAAGATAACAAATTACTTTCATACCAGGAGGAATACAGAGTCTTGAGAAGATCAAGCCTTTAAAACCAAAAATGGAGCAAAGATTATGAGTAAGAAAAGAGGCAGTTTTCTTTCTCATAATACAAGAGCTAGGGGCTCCCCAGTGATTTTATCAAGTAAGACGTAAAAGAAGTGCAATGCCTGATGAGGCTGTGGGATTCATTACCCAAGTGCCAGAGGCGCAAGCCGGTTCAAAAAGGTTTTGAAAAGTTTATGCCTGGGTGTTTCCTCGAGGCTTTCACACAGGAGGGGTCAGATACAGCTGTTGAGATCTATCAACTCACCAGGGCTAGGCTGGCTCTCAACCTCCTCCACTCCTTTCTCTTCCTTATGTACCCACCACCAGGGGATGGGAAGAAAGTGGGCAAAATAAGGGTGCAGGCTGACCTGGAAAAGCTGTTCTGTGGCTCCTGAGGCTGGATGTGATTGCAAGCCCAGGTAGGTGCTGTGTACGCAGCACAGCTGAGGTAGATATCCAAACAGTGAAATGCCAAGTGAGGCTTTATAGTTGATAGACAAATACTGCAAGTGACCCTAAAGGGTAGCCACAGCTGTACCCCACAATCCAACCATTTGCTCTAGTATATAAAATAATGCAATTTGACTGAAACTGCAACTGGTAGCTCTGTAACACAAAGAGTAAAAATTATACTATGTTTTCATTTCCATTTGAGTAAAATCTCTGCTTGGCTGAACCAGAGCCATAAAATCAAATTCTGATAAATGTCATTCTCAAGATTTACTGCTTCCTGTAAAAATAGTAAGTGCAAGAGATCTCCCTCCACACCCTTTTCTTTTTCCATTTTAAGAAGAAACATACAGAAGCTCCAATGTATCAGGGACAGCAGTGTACTGAATATTTTCACAGCACGATTTCTGAAACAAATGTCTGGCCAAAGTAAAAGTCTAATCAGCTAAATCTGTATCTCACATAGGGAATAAACAGTTATCAACACACAAAAGTTCTGGTAGTTAGAAATGTTTTATGGGGCATGCCTGTTTCTTTAATTGCATCTCTGTTTAAATCCCCGTTAGCACCATACATGTTTCCTTTCCCATCCACAAACTGCTTTTTCTATATCTGTACTCTTCCAAAGTCTATAATCAAGATTCAATTGGATCTGAAAATGCAGAGCTATGCTTTGGTAAAATAAAACACCAAAAGCATAGCAGCTTTTCACGTTTTTCTTCATTTACCCTGCCAGAAAAAATCAAGTAAAAAAATAATCGGCACTGTCACTTGAAGAAAAGAAAGACAGAGAGAAGAAAGAAATAAAAATACTTAATATGAGCCTTAGCCAGGAGCATTTTATCCATCAGTGGTAAATGAGTCAGATATGAGTTGGCCAGGAAAAGAGCTGCTTTACCCAAAATCTGAGTTTAAAGTGAGTCATCTCACTCCAACACCAATATATCCTCCAACATAACTGGCCAGATTTTCCCACAAAGAGACTCTTGCTGCTGCTCTTCATCTGGAGGCCTGACCATCCAGAGCTGAAGCCGACAGGATCTCTGCCATCGAATCAGTGAAACAGGCTTAGAGTTGCAGGCCAGAGCTATCAGCCTGGCTGACCGTGATGGGAATTAAGAGGAAGCAGGCTGACTCCTGGTGTAATGAAGGAACCCTTCAGACTGCCCCACCAGCCACGGTGCTTCCTGTTCTGCTCCCACCCTACCTGTCACAATCAGCTTTCCCAAATGAACACTCAGTGCAAAAAGGTCTTCAGAAAACAACCTCATCCACAATAACAGGAGGAAGGGCACACCTTCTAAGAGAGCTTGAGGCCCCACATGACTCCTCACATCCCCTCTACCCTCTGTTTGTCATAGGAAGAGGTGGAGAAGGGGTATTGCATACATGCTCCTTTATTACAACAAACATTAAAAAACGTGAGAAAGCAAAGTTGAACCCATCTCTACGTTACTGATGTCTGTGTTGGAACGTACCCATGAAATGGATGGTGTGTTTATGTGAAATGAGGGAAATTATACAGAACTCAAAGTGTGCAGTGTCACAGACTCAGTCTCTGGACCTTCCATGATGGATTTTCACTCACACTCAAAGTACAGCCAGGTCCTCTCAGGTTTCCCCACAGTTAATGACCCTCAAAATCCAACTTTCAGGGGGACCATTTTTGATTCCCTATTGTTACTTCCATTCAGCAGGAAGAAAACAAAGAAAATGATGCTCAGAAGCCTCAGAAAACCTAACTATCAATTTTGGTCCAGTGGGACAGCATTTTTCTTGTCCTGTCACTCTCTGATGGCAACTTGGCTTCATGTGACTTCTTTGAGGGTTGTGAATGTGGAAACAGGCTTCAGGACGCATGCGTGCGTAGGCTTTTTTTGTGCTGCTGACAAATGTCTGCAACACCACAGAAGATATTCCAAACGAAGTCATTTTTCCACAAAACAATTCATCACAATGGATTCATCCCTACAAGAGCCCAGAACTGATGAAGTGTAATGAATCTGGCCGCCACATGAATTCCACTTGTGTACATTTCAGCACATCCATTTTTTTCCATGTTTCTCAGCCCTGCCCTGAAATTCTCTTTTCAGAATGGGTGGAAACTGTCACAGGTTATCACTTGGTAGGTAATAAGCACAATAATTAAGTGCAGTGTTAGTCAAAGCGTTATTTTGTTCAAATCATGTAGGAACAGCAGTTGCTCTTGATAGCTGTAGTTTTGAGTGGAGGCACATAACAAACAAAATTTTTGGTTATTCTCAGCAATGTAAAAATATACAAAATTAATCATGCCCTTTTCCAGACAATTTATATCTTTACTTTACTTGATTGCATTATTTCCAATACTTTAACTAAAATTATATCTATTTCAGAGCTATGCATACACAAGCAGGAATTTTTTGGTCCCTAGCTAGCAGAAGTGTCTTGTAACTGTCAGAAATTTATATGAAAAACTACATTATTCCTTAGCTAAGGACTGATTAGCACAGTCACAAATCTAAAATACATCTTGTGTTCATCATGGATTCCTCTCTAAGCTTTTATGAAGTTGTCTGCAATAATACTGGCACAAGAATAGCCATGGCATATTAAAATATAATTACAATTGGAAAGGTAATTATGAAAATACTGTGAACTTTACTAGCTAGCTCTACTCCCTGTGTGTCCCTTTGAGCCATGCCTCAACTCTTTGACAGATGAGTGTTCCCACTGCTGC
Organism: Rhipidura dahli; assembly: GCA_013399225.1. Lineage (NCBI taxonomy): Eukaryota > Metazoa > Chordata > Aves > Passeriformes > Rhipiduridae > Rhipidura > Rhipidura dahli. Next base: position 46,924 of record VXAC01007212.1, read on the forward strand.
AAGGGATGTTCACTCCCAAACATATCCATAGCTCTGAGCATTGCACGAGTCCCCTGGGTGACAATCAGTTCCATTCTGATTAAAAGACCCAACACAGGAGGAAAGAACTGAAGCAAATAAGAAGCAGTCACAATGTAGGAACCATGGATCTTTCTGGCTCTCCTCCCACCACTGCTGTCCCTACCCACAGCTCCCTCCTTTCTCTACTGTTGCTCCACAGCCTGATGAGCAGCTGACTCTCCTTCTAAGACTTTTTTCATCTTTCCCTCTCCCTCTTGTTTTCTGTATATTATGGAACCCAAATGGTTCCACTACATTCTGTGTCTTTCTCTACTGGTGAAGAGGAGGAGTGTTTGTCCTTAAAACAAAAAAAAAAAATAGGAAACTCCAGAAACTTCTGCAGTGGCTTTTCTGATCATAGATGACAGAGTATTCAGTGGCTATTAAGTTTTTTTCATGTTTAATTGGCAAAACATACAACAGCACTTACTGCATCATTTTCTCAATTTGGAAGTTGAAAGCAACCTTCATTAATGTAAAAAGCAGATGACAAGTTGGAAAAAACAACTTTCTCATTCTTTGCTGGTGTACCTTCATCTTGGTACATAGAAAATGTTTGCCTTAACCCTGGCCAGGATTTCTTTAAGTTTTATACTAGCATTGCTCCATTTCTTCCAGGGGAGTAACTTCTAATGCCCATCTAATATCATATAATAATGATTTAAGTCTATCTTTATTACATTTATCTGACTGTTTTTTAAGCATCTTCCTAGAAAATTAAAACTAAAAGAGATCTGGAAAGCTTCTAATGAGAAGAATATGGCTGATTACACTTTACCATGTTTATTTACCTCATATGGATATTTCCCTTTTTATGCAATAGCAAGCATTAGACATGGGAAGAAAACAAGGTTCGTGTACTAATCATGAACTTTAGTACAGACATAGAGATACTGAAAAAAACACCCATAACACTGCTAGCATAGAACATCTCTGCTTCCAACAGCTAAGTGAGAGAACTCAAAACCAGGGATGAAAAATTCCAGGTATCTCAATTAGCAGATAATTTTGAAACAATCCTTAGTCTTCCTTTCTTCTTCATTTCACTTGGCTGGAGTGAAAGCCTTGCTCTCTACAATAATTTCATGCACTTACCTGCTGCCTTCCTGAGGAATACACTGCTCAACATCCACTGAAAGAGAGGCCATGGCAGATACTGTTTCTGTCTCCTCCCTCTCTTGCTTCTGAGACTCAGCCAGAGCACAATCCACTGGCACAGAGTATGGCTCCACTGACTTCCAGTACTTGCCTAAGGAAAACACACATAATAATTTATGGGAATTTTAGCTAGCATGGTGGTACAAGAACAGTAATCACTTAGTTCAACACTGAGTGATTATAATTTAAAATCATTGTGGTGTAAGCAGTACAGTTGAAATTTCAGACTGCAGTGAAGAGGTCTATTTCTGAACCTAAGAATGCCAAGTTGGAAAGTGCTTTCATTCCAAGAGCTGTGTCACACCCTTCCCCAGAAGGTAATAAACTGGAGGAGTAACACACAGACTAATGAATACAGATTGTCAGGCAGGCTATTGGCTTTATCTACCCAAGGTGATGGGAGTTCAGAGCAGGGTTAATAACTAGAAGCTCTGATACAGCACACAGTTGATGCAGAGACAGCAAAATGTAGAAAAATGTACATTGTTGTACAAAGTGCTCACACAGCACCGTCCTGAAAAGGAAAGAAGTCAGAAATGCCAGCTTGGACTGAAGTGGTGTTGCCAGAATAATCAGGTTTGTTAGTCCTGGATGTTCTTTCTCCTCCAACCTCAGGGCGTATACTAGAACAATAATTTATTTAAAACGTTCATATATGAACTGGCTGTTGCTGGAAAGCTGCCAGGTATCATAAGGAATAGAGCTTTATGGTTTGCTGGGTAAAAAATACAGCAGTGGATTAAAAGCATGAGTATTTGCAGATTTCTGCCTGCAACAGAAGAAGCTCATCAAGCAATGCAAAAAATAATGGCAGGTGACTCATCCTAGACATAAAAAATGATCTGCTACTGCAGGGTTATTAAGAAACAGTTGATTATTGGTAACCACATGAAGAAGTATGAATTTACATATATATTTCTTACAGTCCAGTAAAACACTGAGCACTCACTAATTGCCAGGTGGATGACACCTGGGAATTAGGAGCTTTGGGAAGTCTGGGAGCCCTGGACCAGAGCTTACTCAGTGTTTAGCAAGAAGATTTCAGCAGCTGCTGAAAGAGGTTGGATCAGGGTACTTATCTGGGAATTAGGCGGAGGGTTTCAACAGCTGTGGAAGAGAGGGGATCAAGTAGGGGACCTTTCCAAAGACTAAAAGGAGGCTTTTGGCAGCTGGGCAGCAGGCTGAGCTGAGGTGCTTATCCGGTGGGTAGCTGGAGGCTTTGACAGCTGGGAGGCCAGGCCAGCAGTGGTGCTGCCTGTGCTGCAGAAAGGCTGCTGAAAACTCCCTCTTTGGTAACACAGCTCTCCACACAGTTTCAGGTTTTTGGAAAGATGAACTTTTTCCTCCAGTGAGAAAGCAGCTGTCAATAAAGCCTGAAAATGTCTTTATTCAAAAATCTCATTGCAAGATGAAAGCCCAAGTCAATCTTCAAGAACAACCAGTGAGCATGGCCAGAGTGTTTCTTTGAACTCTAATAGTGTGCACATTTGAGTAGTTAGCAGAATCTTTAAATAACGGGGACCTTCTGGGGATAAAATGTAAAGTGTATTAAGTATCCTACAAAGTTGAGATTAAGTGTTAGGAGGTTGGCTTTGCTCCAAAAACATGAAAGACAGAGCTAAAAAGTTATGTACATAACAGTAGGCTCAATGATTGGAGTCTGGCAAATTTTATAAAAACAAGACAAAATATTCTCTATTATTACTGTGCTCAGAGACCATATTCTCTATTCATTAAAAAAATACACTAAAAACAAACTAAAAAGTTATATGAGCATTCCACAATGTTCTCACAGATCCTATGTGCAAAAGTCAGTCTTTGCAATATACACCCAATTCAAACCCTATAATTTATGAGCTAAATGTTCACAGAGTGGGTGGGGTTTGTGTTGCAGAAACAGATGTGCAAGAAAATCAAATCTGTTGGCATGGGAATAATACCCCCTCTTGCCTATAAAAGAAATGAACCCATGTTCACTGCTGGAGTTTTCAAGGGCTTTTATTCATAAAATAAAATATTAGTACCCAGCTACCACTGTGTTGCTCTCCTGCAGCAACAATAAAACAGCATCACTGAGGATTGCTACATCACATTCGTTCATTCACACACAGGCTTGCACACCAGCTGCCCCCCGAACCCTGACTCTCTTGTACCATTAAAACTCAGGGCCAATTCAAGCACATTAGCGGGCTCTCTGTGCCTGTTTAACTGCCCTTCACTCCCAGTTGATTGGTGATTTTCCTTGTTTCCCTGCACTGAGGGCTGTGTTATGAGAGGGGCTTCAGCGACAGCGAGAGCAGCGTCAGGCCAGGAGGCAGGTGGCAGCCCATATACTGCAGTGGAGGGTCCTGGAGAACAGAACTACAGGGCAGGGTGTTTGTGGTTTGTGTGGGGGGGTAAATGTTCAAGCAGTACCAATTAGGAACAGCATCCCGGTAGCACCAGGTACCTCAAGCAAAGAGAGCTCTGTGATACTTGTGAAAAAGCAATTATAAGTCTTTCTTTTAAATCAGAAAACCATACTTCACAAATACCTGGGGTAAGCAGAATGCCTTTGCAAAATTCTTTATATCCAGCCCAACATTTATCTGTTGTACACAAAACATACAGGCCTTGAATGAGTGTTCAGCCAGAAGATTTGCAGGCTAAGCGTTACTGAATGAAGAGGCAATTGCAGCATGCAACTACAAAGGAGCTTTGTTAGGATGTATGATGTAGATTGACAATTAAAAGAAGTCAAAAAGCATCAGCATCAAACTGCTCCCATCTCTGAAAATGACATTTCTACTGTGCTCTATTGGAATGTGAAATTCCACCAGTTCTGTTATATTCATTGAGAAGAACTTGGTGGAACTCAAGAAAAAGAATGAAGCATACTGCTGGTTTCATTCATACAAAACTTGAGCAATCATGGACTGCAAGAAAACAACAGTGAAACCAAATCAGTCTTCTAGGTACACTTTGGCTTCCAGCATGAAAATGTGCTGAAGTCTCCCTCAAAGATTTGTGGGAGCAAGGACTATTATCAGGAAATAATGAAAAGGAATGTTTCTGTCACAGAAACACATTCCCTTCGTAATTGCCTTTCACAGAGAGATTTGGATATGCTGTATCATGGCTTGCTTGAAAAAAATGTTTGGGGCTGGTATTCTGCTAGTGAACAGGATTGTTCAGAAATAGCCTATTACTTGGGTTTTGGAACAACCAATTCCAAATGTATCACATTTCCAAAGGAGTTTTGGATCACTGTCAATACAAAACATGTATAGAAAGTCTATTCTAGTTAGAAAAAAAGATGTCTCTTAATTTCTAAGCACTGTAGCTTCAAGGTTTTGCAAAAAGCCCTGAGGAGGAGCTTATTTGGTATAAAATATTGCTAATATTCATTATGAAAGTTGGATCACAGAAACACAAACCCAATTTACATGCAAACAATGACCAAACAAATCAGGCTTTCTCAGTACCTCTTGAGGTGCTGCTCAACAGCCCAATGCTCTCCAGCCTGCATAACTCTCTAAAATATTGAATGGGTACTTGCTTCTCTTAGATCTAAATGTGCATCTCAAAGCTGCACTGAACTTCCTCGGGGCTCCTTTCTATCATCCAAACATACTTCTTTCTCACACTTGGTCTCTCTCCAGACAAAATGAGGTATACATAACTTTTTAGGTAGTAACTGCAAGAAAAGGTAGAATGTTGTGTGTAAATAACTCCAAATCCTGAGCAGCCTGACTTAGGTTTCAGAAGAACAGCCCAGCATGACTGTATTAGTCCAGCTGAAACCTAATTGTGGTAAAATTAAGTCATTCTGCAGAGCTATGGACTATGTTTTCATATTTACACTATATATCTGTTCCTAAATACACACCTTCTCTCTCAACAGCCATCATTTGTGTGTATTCCTAGTCTTCTGTTTGTCTGTTTCCCAATTTACCTTTTTTTTTTGGTTTCAGATCCATTTTCCATTACATACATGTTTTGGTTCAAACAGAATTGCCTCTCCTTTCCTTGTGTCTCTGGTCTGTGTGTAGCATCCTGTCGTTATTGTCATTTGCAAATCTGTTCTATCCTGCACAGTACATGAATCTCCTTAACTTCCTGACTCCTTCCAGATCATTAACAGATTATGAACAGGGAATTTAAACTCATGAGCTACCTCAGAACATAACACTCAGCAAGAAAGGATTAAATGGAATATATTATATACAGCTGATTTAATAGCAGCATTTGCATATCTAGGTGTCTATTGGATATGCATGATGAATTATATACCTAAAATGAATTTTCTTTGTCACTTTGCAACTAAAATCAGATTGAGAGTACTGCATGAACAGTGAATTAAGCATGATGTCCCTTTTAAAAACTGCATTTATTTTATGTAGATGAATCCCAGTCATTTGTGGTTCATCTCAAATGAAGGAAAACATTTGTTATTCATTTGTTATTCTTAAGGAGACAGCAAACAGTAGAAGTCAGGAAGCCCCGACTGCCTCAGTAAAATGGCAGAAAGCAGAAGATTAGAGAATTTAAGGGAAGTGTGCTCAGTTGGATTAAAGCAATTGATGGCATAAAGTTCTTCAGTGAGCAAATGCCCTAAAGCATCTGGGTAGTTAAGGGCTGGGGTCAGAGCACACAAGTGAAGTAATAATGTACCCTCTGTCTCAGAAACAATAAAATAATGTCTTTTTTAGCACTGTTCCATGGATCAGTGCCCATTCTGAGCTTTTCAGCTTTATCTCAAGCTCCTATGAATCTCAAGGTGAGAACCTTGCAAAGGGCTGCAAAACCAGAATCTGAAAAAACTGTTTCTTAGAGCTCTAATTTACCTGTCTGTTCCTGTCCCTCACTGACAAACATCTATTTCATCCAAGCTGCTCTGGAATGAAAAGATTTGGGAATATTCAGGAATCAGAAATGTTTAAATAATTTTAATGGGTTACTTTTTCAAGGCTAAATACATGGCAGAAGCAATGAGATGGTGAAGAAACAAACAAAAAAAATATTAGACACAGCATGTCAATTTATACATAAAACATTTTCTCACTCTTTTGTCTGAAACAACCATGTCTATGACATTAATTAATGATAAAAAAATAACCCGAAACCCACTAACCCACCAACTCAAACTGAGAAACATACTTTGAATTTCAGTGGTCTTTTTTAAAGAAGCTATTGCATTCATATTGGGGATTTGGTGCACAATATCTTCTGGGAGAGGCTCCAGCTGAAAGAATAGAATAGAATAATATAAATATTCAATAAGCCACAGGGACATAAAACAAACTGAAACAATCTAATCCTCAGGAAAAGCTCAGCCCAAGAACTGGTTAATATGTTGCTGGTATCAGTTCTAAATGTATAGTCATGATTTTGTTTTCTGTTTTCCAGCCATGTAATTGAATTCCAAGGGGCTTTTCTATTGGCTGCAAGACTAATCTATGGAGTCTCGGAAGCAGGTGCATGTCTGTGTATTATTCATTAAAAAAATGCTAGTTATTTGTGTAATTTTTGTAGGTCCCTCACAAACCAAATTCCACTGTGTCTGTATACACAGCTGGGCACTCCAAACAAAACTTTGCTGAAGCCGCACTGGAACCAAAGTGTGCACACTATTATCTTTATTTTTCTGGTGTTATTACATCTAACCATCTTACACATTTTAAGGTTTATAGGGGAAAACCGTAAAATACAGCTGCTTTTACTAGCATAACATTAATTTCAAATAAAATAGTAAATAAAAAATGGTTATGCAGATTAGCAGTAAGAGTTCCCTGAGCAAGTTTTTTATAGAATCAGCTGCATTTTAATTAGCTAGTTTTAATTGTACATTCTTTGAGTAGGGCTGCATTAGCAGAAAGAAGTGTTCAGTTGCTCCCTAGTAATTTTTGCCCTGCAATCGATAAATATAAAAAGCAAACTGTATTTTCAAATTCACCCACATGTGCTTTTTTGTCCACCTTCCACACATTTTCTCCTAGGAAAAAAGGGTAGAAAATTGTTTGGGCTGAATCTTTCTCCTTGCACTGTAATAACTATATTCTCCTTGAACTATGCTGAGAGTCATGAAGCTCTTCTGCTTCCCCATGAAAGCGGCCGCGGCTGGGTGTGCAGGCGTGCGTCCTGAGGAGTAGCAACTGTGCCAAGGTGGACAAAAATGAGCAATATCAATACCAATCTCTCCTCTCTAAAGCTAAGGAAGTTCAACCACCGTTGACAGGAGACATCTGTACTGCAGACAAAACTCCTTTCTTAAGCCTGACTGGGTCTATTTTAAACTAAGTCAAGTGAAGCCCACCCAAGGAGCTTCCTTTGTGAAGTTAATAGTTCAGTAGCCATCATATACTGTCCTCCAGGTTGCTACTGCTGCATTGCTACTCACCAGCTAGATAAAATCAACTTTGATCCAAGTACACACAGTGAGAAGTAACTGCAGTGTGGATACTCCCCCAGTGGTGCTATTTTAAGCAAGCCCAGCAACAAATACCAAAACTTCTGGGATCCTGCCACTACAATCAGCAGTGAATGCCTGTCAGCGATAAAGACATTGCAAATATCACCAGTCTTTTGGAGTCTTGGTAACTAAAATGAATAGGGCTGTTCATGTCATTATTTCCTTAGAAGCCCATATGGGATTGCAGCTGGAAGATTTTCTTCTGGCTAGAAACAATAGCACTATGTTTTGTTTTCAAATAGCATAAATCAGTCCATTCTGCACAGTGATCAAGTGTGCAGAAAAGCGCTGGTTGGACCTGACTGGGTCCCAGCTCTACTTGGTTACCAAAGAGGCCAAAGTGCAAAGAAAGATTGTTGCTATCAAATATGTATCATGGATTAGCACAAAGACAGCAATTACAATACAAATAATATTTGAGATACTTTTGCACTCCTTGAAGCACATTTACTTTATCATCTTCATAGGTGGCTCTATTTGGTAAGTCTTTCACGTGCCTGGGGGCAAACTGCATATGTACAAAAATGCCAACCAACAGATCAAGCTTTACAGATTTTAGAAAAATAATCCATGTAACAACCTTAATAATCCATACCTTGAGTTATGCAGATAAATAGCATTTGCTTTATCACTAGTCATTTTCAGTTTAAAGAAATCTATCCTTTGGTCAGGAACAATACAAACCCATAAAGTTCTGTTTGGTCATGCTGGATGCAGGAACACATAAGGGGAAGCAAAGAGTAGTTCAAGGTTTTATTTCATCAATTTCCTAATTCTTTAGGCTTTGATGACCAATTCACTTCCCTGAAACAGAAGAAAATAGCTCCAGGACAGAGCAATAGGAATAATAGTAAAAGGTATGGAATTGCCAGGCTGCAATATGTGAGAGCTGCATCTTGGTTTGCCATATGAGTACCCCAAGATTCTTTAGGCAGACTTTTTGTACTAACTATATGCAGACCCTTTCTACTAATTAAGATGGTAAAAACTGATGTAGAGTCAGTTAGAGTAGATTTTCTGTTAAAAGGTGGATATTTGGTTGCCCTCCTTGAAGCTAGGTTTTTGCAAGAGCCAAAATCCAAAAGGTTTGATTTACCCTATATCAATAAACCACCTCTTTATTTATCAGTATAGATCTTTTTTTTAAACAAATAAGCCTCATTTGAATATCTAGACATATCAGGTGAATACTCAAAAATGACCAGGTGTGTTTTTAGAAATCAGCATCAGCCAATGAATCCTTAAAGAAAAGAAGGAAAAGGGTAAAACATCCAACACCTATCCCAATCATTACTCCATCTGCTAGCACTACTAACAGTTTTGTAGGTGATGTGAGTATAATAGTCATGTTTGATCCTTACCTTAACTCTTTTTCCCACAAAACCTTCATTTTATATTCCAAAGCTTGGCTGAAGTAGGCTCCTAAGCCTTTCTGTCTCCTCACCCTGAAGTAAAATGCAACAGACCTTGGACCCTCTTTCATTATCAGGGAAACTTTATCAAGCTCCACAAGTAAGTTCATCACATCATATATCCTGCTCAGCCCAAAATGCAGTTCCATTACAAAAACCCTGCAGAAACAAACCCAGTGGGTGATGGCAGCTATTTCTGTACACTTTGAATTGAGACTGTCTGCATTCAAAAGGAGGATTCTGTTGGCAGTTATGCACTGGTTGCATACAACCATATAGACACAGAGGTGTCCCTGGAAAATATCAGCAGTTAGACGAAATAATGAACAAAAGAAATTACACCTGGGACACATGGCACCATCGCCTTCCCTCCTACACTTATTTGCATTTAGATCATGAAGTCTATTAAATCCAGAGGCTAAGAGGAAAGAAGCTGAAAAGAGCCCTGGAAAGACACCATCAGGAAAGAAATCCTTCAGAGAAGAACAGCTCAAGTCTGCAGAAATAACCAAACCACTGGAGAGACAGTTTGGACCAGACACAAAGGGTCACATTTTCAAAGCTTTTACATGGCTGAATTGGGCTTTTGTGTTCAAAGTAGAAGATGAAAGTAGAAACTGCATCCACTGATCATTTTCAAAGTAGGAAAAACAATGTAAATGGGCAAAAAATCACTTGGTATGCCAAAATCTGCCAGAGGCATATCAACAAATGTTTGAAGAAGGAATTAACGATGGAAATTTCATGTGCCCAGAAAGGGATCTGAATTGATCCTTGGGAACGTGGAGAGAATCTGAAACTACAGCAGCCTGTGTTGAGCTGAAAATTCAAGCGATATCCATGTTGTCTTTAGCACTGTCATGTTTTAAAGTACCAAGATTAGCTTCAGTGAAGAATGTTGCAGAGTGCAGTTAGAGATTACTGACAAGTGAGGCAAGTGTAAGCACAAAGTAAGGAGAATGCCTGCCAGAAGCACAGGAAGGAGAGGAGGCAGGCTCCTCAGAGTACAGGGCTGCAGGGGGAAGAGTCACAACCCCCCTTTCTTTGTTACACTGTGTAAAAAACCTACCAGCATGAAGACTGAGCTTTGCTGTTCTTAGTGTTGCCTATGATTGCAGAAGACTAAGTTCAAAGACCTCACAGGTCCTCTTACGTGTTCTTATATTAGCAATCTTTTCAGAGTTTCTACATTCTCTACATATAAACACTTCAAGCAGGATTTTTGTGACCAACAGTTACAGTGCAGTAAATAAAAAAATCAGATTTCATTAGGGAATAAGTTCAAAGACACATAGGGTGATGAGCAACTGCCAGTCCCTGAAAACCAAGCAATACCTTGGAATTATGTAACTCTGGAATCAGAATATTTTCCTTCCTTGGCCAAACCACTTCCTGACTAGCTCTGCCCACCTTGGGAACTTTGGTGTCACCATGCTGACCTCTGGCACACACATTGCTCCAGTTTTCTATCCCATCCAGATCTCTATTTCTAGACTCTGGGTTTATTGAAGCAGCAGCTGACACGTTTCAGACTCTGTGCTAATCATTTTCTAGTATTAGACTCAGATTAACAATGAGGATGTGAGATCATGAGCAAGTTTACCATGCAATTTAAAATTGATCTCAGGCCACATTTACTTCCACGAATATTTCCATTTTGGAGAGAGAAATGCTTACCTGTTCTGGTAAATAACCCCTTTTAACACAGTCCAGGCCCTCTTGGCAGAGCTCACTGCCTCGCTGGCCAGCAGCCCCAGATTCACACTGAATTCCACAAAGGAGAAAATGCCAACTTTTCATCATCAGCAGGAAAGCTGCAGAGTACAAGCTTTCCACTTAAATTACCATCCCCTCCTAAATGCCAGCTCAACAGATTGCAAGAAAGAAGCACATACTTCACACTCTGCAAGAAAATTGTCCGGTGTAAGCTTTCAAGCATGCTTGGGAGCCAACCAATCACAATGTTTTGTCAAATTCTGCTTCAGACTGAAATTCAAGCCAGAAGAATATTTACTAGAAGATGTTAAATTTAGTCACTTAAAAAATGTTTTTACACTTGGGGCCAAATTCAGCCTTGGCCGCCACAGTCAATGAGAGCAGACGTGCATCCCCTCCGCGCCTTTGTTGCAGGGTCCTGCTGGGCAGAGGCACTGTGGACTGCATATCTCTGCTTCCTCTCTGCAAGGAAGAACGTGACACCACCTGTGAGTAATTATCACTTGTTACAGACCACAGAAAACTGCTGTGCCACGGGGAGCTGAGACACTGCCTGAACCTGCAGACAGATCAGAGGGACCGTGATGTTAGACTGACTTCTGTGTGCCGTGGAGATATCACACCTGTCTGCGTCAAAAGGGATGTGACCAAGGAAGGGCTAAATCCTTAGGTTTTGACTCTGAGAGTTTTGTCCTTGAAAGAATCCTCCCTTACTCTTTCTGGCTGCAGAAGAACCCCTATCTGAATGCAGTTATGTTGGAAATAAGATGTAGGATTTAGCATACTGGACTCAAGGAAAGCGCATGGCCAAGGATTTTTTAAGTCCAAGCAATGCCTCTCCAAAAATAATGTAGAGGAAAGAAAGCAAAACCTACCCTTGTATGTCTAGAGCAGCATTGTTTACTACCACCTGGACCTGAAAGTCATAGCAGAGCTCTTTATGGCTCCATAACTAGGACTGGCAAAATACTGTGGAATTTCCATACTCCACGATGAAGATTTTGGGGGAAAATCTCAATATTCAACCCAATTTTCACAGACTTCTTGGAATAAAATACAAATCTTAATATTCAATGGTTTTCTTAATTGAAGTAATACATGTATCTATATACACTTTAAGAGTGAGTATTTAAATCTATATAGTCATTGTGTGAAAAACTGTAGAATTATTTAAGAAGTGTCACAATAAGTGAAATAATTTAATTTTCAGCATGCATATCATAATCTCAGAAAGGCTTAAAAGCAATGATTCTTTTGGAATTATCTAAATGCATCTTTTCCTTTGTTTTGACAGATGCTCTGAATGGACAAGTTCTCAAATCATGTTGAGAAAATTCATGGATATCTTAAGGCAGCTGATGGTCATCTTGCCTTTTCAGCTTCCAGAAGGTTTTCCATGTTTACATTTTGGATTTCAAGGGAACCCAGCTGCTTAATCTTTTCTCACCCCTTAGGAAGATTTCCTTCCAAGGAGATAACCTACAGTGCTTCTAATTAGGTCTGCAAATGGTCAAATGGATTTTTCTAAGTGACATGGTAACTTTCTGCTTGTAAACAGAAGCATGGAGAGGAAAGCCTAAGATCGCAAAAGATTTTTAAAGTAATTTTATGTGTAAACTTTCTAATTAAAAATTATCTTTATAAAATTTATCCTTAATTCTATAATTTCCTTTTTAGTTTGCTTATTATTTAAGAAGGAATTCACACAACCAAACCAAACCAAGCCATTTCAGATACCATAGGGTGTTCTACCTTCTTTCCAGTTGCTGTCAGAAAGGGTGTGGATCTCCTCTAAATTCTGTGATAGTTATATCAGTCCATCCATGCCCAGATTATTTAAAGAAGATTAATTTGATACAGTATTCTTTTCCTAGTGTCTTCACTCACTTTTATTTAAGAGAAGATTGAGAAGTTATCTTACTTGTCAAATCACTAAGCTATAAGCCATGTATCAATTAAAACAAAATATATCTATTTTGGATGTCAACCTGTTTGCCTTCTTGATTCTCTGACAGAAATTAAGAAAAGAAGGCATTTTGCACTTGTAAACTTGATGTTGCCTCTTAGGTAACATATCAGACCAGCACTGTATGAAAGTTGAAAGTGTGGCTAGTTTTATAATTTTTTAAAAAGTGTTATTCTGTTGGTAATAGAACACATGTAGCAGTGAATTTCTGTATTGAGAAGTTCTGGCCAAAAACAACAAAAGAAAAGAAAAAGTTTTTAAAAAGCTCTGCAAAATGTTTATGAATTCTAATCCTCAGCACATGAATAAATATATCTGACAAACTGCAGGGTACCTCACAAAGGCCTTTCCCAACCTTTCTAATTTGAGTTCAATTACATGTGTAGTGTTTAGAACTGAAGTTAATCTTGCCAGTGGTTTTAAACTAGGGGTGCACCATATACCATTATTTGTAAAAGTGAAAGGCAGATAATAAGTTATAATTATCCTATTAATCACCTGTAAAGAATTGCATTCAGGGAAAGAATGCATCCTCAAATTACAGTAATTGGTTGTTTAAAGAATTTTTTTCCCCGTCCTTGGCAGAACACACTGGGAGTTCTCTGTGCAAGTTCATGAACAGTATGCTGAAATCAAGCAGTGCATATGCTGTGGGCCACATGGTGCATATTGCCCATAAATAAATCTATTTCTAACTGCTAACTAGGTATCAGGCTTTCTCAGTAGTACCTGCTCCTTGGCAACACCTTTGCTTGTTCTTTTAAGCCAATGCTGGTTTCCTGTGGTACTCTTGGTAGCAACACTCTCTGAAGTACTTTTCTTTGCAGCCACAGCATATTCTGTCTTTGAAATTCTGCAGCACCAAAGCATTTGGTGCACGTCCCAGAAGACAATGTTGTGAGCAAAACAACTTGAGAATAATGCTTATTGCCTGAGATGGTTCAAGATATTAAAGACCATGTTCTTTTACAAGTGAATTAAAAATGACTGCATGTTTTTTTTGTATTTATTCTCAGTTAGTGAATTTTTGTCTCTCCTGAAATTTACTTTGCTATATTTTGCAAGCAGATAGGCTCACAATTTATCTAGTTTTCTGGTCTTCAATTACTCTAAAATAAAATGGAAGAAAATCTTTATTCCAGTACACTTATTCATTTTTATCACAATCCATATTTTTTCTTGGATGATGTCAGTGATAGCAGAAATAGTAGTTGGGTGTGATATAGTGGTAAAGCAAAATAAGGCAGTTTCCATAAATGGGTAGCACCACCAAATGGTCATAACTGGATAGAGGGACACAGGCACCTACACAGAGGAGGATAAATCACATCATCAGCACAGTACCATTCACATTAGTCCCACAAGGGTGCAAATTTCAGGGAATGGGTTTAGAAATGCAATGAAAAGCCGCTGATGTCGTGAGTTACTATCACTGGGAAGATGTCAACAGAGATATCAACGGGAGTGCCCTGGAATGACAGCTGATCAGGAAGGTAGTGCTGCATTCACTAAGATTGTCAAATGCCTCAAGCTGGGTTATGTAATCCATTTTTCAGTACCAAAAAAAAGAACTAACATTGAGCTGAGCAGCGCTTTTAGTAGCATATACCACCACACTGGAAAACTTTCCTTACAGAGTTTGTCAAATGTGACAGTAGACAAAACCCATTGAAACTTTTCTTTCTTTTTTTTTTCTGGTGTCTGCTTTACATTTCTGAGAATATTTTTGAAAAACCTAACACTTTATTCATTGTATGTATAAGGTAAAAAATAATAAGCATTGTTGATGTGTCATAAAGATGAAAAGCAAAGGTTTAAAAAAACACTTAGAAAATTCTTCTACGCAACATCCTTCAAAAGACACATTACTTTACCTTATTCACATAGGTATGAAGCCTTGAAGTAGAAGGGAACTGGCAGACTAGCTTGCAATTTGGCATTAACACATTTGATTGGAGAGGTTATATAGCTATTAAGACTTCCCCTGAAGGGGAAGCAAAGTAGCACACTCCAATTTATAACAAGATCTTGCAATATTCAAAGTTTATGGTAAAGGCTTTTGTCCCTTCATAAATTATTTTGGCTGCACCTTTAGCAATTTTTTTTCTTCTCGCTGTATTTCTAGGATAAAATATATTTTCTAGTGGACAGCAGAAAAAATTTCACTAGTATGGATCCTTGTCTTGCATTGGTGTATATAAATAGCACATACTCATATTTACTTAGCCTTATAGTATCCTCTCAACAGTTGTTAACATACACAGTGTTTGATAACTCTTGGGAACTCCATTTCAACTGCATACAGACCAACCTGAACCTTCATTTGTAAGTTGTTGGGGGTTTTTTTAAGTCTTGTACACATTTTTATTGATGTTTCAAAAATGAAGTGTCAAAATACTCCAAAAAATGTGCCTTTGCAAAATCCAGTTTCTGAGATTACCACTTTCCTTGAAAAAGCCATTTTTTTTTCCCATGATAGATGGCTAAAAGGTCCATTCCTAATAGATAATATGCACACCAATGACTACCAGTGATGTCAAGTCTGGTATTCAGCACATCACTAAAAGCAATTTGGAGGTTGTAAATATTACTCAGAACTGGGAATAATTTAGGCATACACTAGAGGATTTGTATAATTATCTAATTTAGAGGTATTTATGCAAACCAGCCCATTTGAGGTCTGTTCATTTCTAAGACATATTCAAATTCCATGGGTTTTTTTTTACCAAATGAAAAAAGGGCTGACACCATTGTTACTAAAAGTATATCCAAGACAGCAGCTTCAGCACACTGGGATCATTCTCTCCACCTACCATGGTTTGTGTTTTACCTCATTTCCCAGAAGGGCATTTATGCAGGCTTCAGAGGCGTCACAGATGGCAGTAAGGTCATGTCCCCCCTCCAGCGCCAGCACCACGCGGCCATCCGCCAGCTTCAGCAGCTGCTTGGTTAGGTGACCAAAACCTGGGATTCAAATACAGGAGTAACAATAATTAAAGCAGAACAGATATTGCAGGCATGTTGCTCATCTGCTGCATGAGAATGTAGAAGGCTCTGGAATACTGTGCAGGGAGCAGAGGATATACTTAGTCCAGTATCCTGCGGATGCTTTGGAGTTAGTATCGGAATTTTGTCTGAGGCACATGTGAGATAATATCCCTCATGCTGATCCCTCATTGCTGGAGATTAGTTGAAACATGAGGATGTCTCTCTTCTTATCTTTGTTAACCATTATCACCCTGGATTCTCTTCCTATTTGTATATCAGTGTGACATATATCCATGTTAATTAGAGATCTGACATAACCAAAGTCACTTACGGTGTTGATATGACAAATAATATTTGTAGCTAAACTGTGGAGCCATAATTAAAAATAACTGTGCTTTTCAAATGGGATGATATACGGGTTTTTATTTAAAAATTGCTTCTTCCTTTGTATTTGAGGTTTGAGAATAATATAAAATCATGGACTGAGAGATAATGGAAACATATGTTACCTCTTAGCTGCATCTTGAAGTGTTTTTGGAAGCAGCACCAACAAGTTTAATTCAGGGTTTTGGTGTAAGTTGAAACTGTCTAGAACTGGTAGCTATCTCTACCAGTATCCCTCACTCCTGACCAACAGTGTTCTAAGAAACTCTGCACCATAGCCAAAAATGATGGTACTTCATTTTCTATGATGATCTATAACTACACAGACATTATCACAAAGTTTCATCTGTGATTCAAGTAAAATTAATTTATTACATTTTTAATGACAAGAAAGATTGCATGAAATATGTCAGTTTGGAGTGAAGATTTTTGAAAGAATTTTTGTGGTGGTTTCCTAGGACAGATATTGTTTTTTTCTTATCTCTTTTAAGTAAGAAATGATAAATAAAGATTTGAAACTATTGATGTTAAACATCACATCTTGTTCTTAAGTATTCCACATGGTCTGTATTGGTTGCTCCATTGATGGTCATCACTACTGATTCCAGTGTATTTCATATCCTTAAATAAAGCATTAGAAAATACCTGCTAAACTCTGGAGTTCTATAGACAGGAAAATCAACATCTTTTTATTACGTTCCAGTGAAGAAGACCATCAAAAATTAAAACTGTGAAAATCACAAGCATATTTTCCAGAGAACTTTTCCAAACTCACATTTCGTTCTGTTTTCATTTTAGGATTTAAAATTGACATCTTTGTTAAGCACGTCTCACTGGTTTTGGAACAGAGATTTTAATGACATTAAATCTGGATTAGCTGTACAGACAAAAAAAGCCCCAAACAACAAAACTTCTTTACTTGCCACTTAACATATAGATGCTCACAGAAACACTTGAAGTAAAATGTTTTTTCCTTGAGCCACTGCCCAGTCTTCTGTACCCAAAAACTACCACAGTTTTGATTCTAGCAAAGTAACTATGCTGTGGTTCAAATTACATAAAGGCCTGAATAACAAATAAAATCTTAAACTCTCATTTAAACTCAACCTTTCCTCATGAAAAAAAAAAACCAAAAAAACGAAAAACCAACACCCCCCTCCCTCCACCCACTCCTCTCTACAAAAGACCAAATTTAGACAGGATAATAAAAGTGAAGGAAGGAGTGGAATGAGGATAACCTTTGATCTTTAGCCAATTTCTGCTGTCTTTTACCTACAGAATTTATTTCTGTCTGCATGTTACACATGAGATCTTTGTGTCCATAAGAAGAGTGTGCCAACAGCGTAAAGTGAGTCAAATTTACAACATTTAAAGGAAATGAAGAAGAATGAACAGGCACAGGCTCCCCACATTTATTATTCACCCTTTGAGTCTATGAGGAATCCAACAGCACTTTTAAGAGAACATTATCCTTTGTGTTATACAGGTTCTGTGAAGGGAAAGCTCTATCAAGTTTCCCTTGCACATTTGGAGAATTTTGTACGACTGCAAATATTGCTTCCTCCACACTGTAATCTTCTGAGGTTTGCATGGCAGTACATGCAAAGACTCTTGCTATGCCTTTTCTTCTTTTAGACAACCATACATAATATAACCCATGGACATTGTTTCAATATTAGTTTTTCTTGGTTTCCTGATGATTTTCCTAGCATCAATGCTACAATAATCACCACTGACTGAATCAGGATGCAATGAGTGATACAGAAAGCATCCTTCCAAACAGAGATCACGATAACAAGATAAACTGTTTCTAACCCAAATTAACATGATGTGTCTTTCCTTCAGCATAATTACCCAGGGAAAGTAAAGGTGACTTGCTAGAAAGTGAAGAAATAACTTTAGCCAACAGTACCAACATCGCCAGTGACTGAATGAGTTATGGAAATTCTGAACAAAGAGACTTGGATCCTAGGAAAGATGTTAGCTTCCTCAAGGAAATCCCCTGGAGTGCAGAAGTAAGAAAATGGAAAGAAAGGAATCCCAGTCAAGTAATAGTTTTAAGATGGGCTGTAGCTCATGCCAAATAATTAATGAAAACAAGAAGAAAATAGTAACAAGCACCATTAAAAGAATCCGTCATCTCCCCTGATATAAGGAGATCAAACACTGGCCAACCTAAGGTGAGAAGGAATCAGACAAGCATTTTGAATCCTAGGTCTTCCAATTCACATGAATATCTAGAAATCAGCAGCAGTCCTTGGCCCTTCTACTCTGTACCTGCTGAAATCTTCTTGTAAATGTGATCAGTGATTTTGCATTTCAGAGAAGTGAAGCATTTTTCAAAATTAGGCCCATGCAGTGTGCCAGAAAATTGTGAGAATGATTTTGTGCCAACTACTATTTTCATAATTTCTGTAATTTAAACATTAAAAGTACTTGCTTCATCAACAGATCCAACATTTGGATATGCTGGGTAGAACTTGCAAAAGCACTTAATAATCATTTGCTATCAACCTTTTAAATATTATGATTAACCTTTGATTTCCACAAGAAACAAAACATTACTAAGTAATTCTGAAATTCCTACTCGCCAAGTGTTTTATATTTTCTTCACAAAAAAAAAAATCTGTGGGTGCACAATTGTACATCCAAGCAGAGAAGAATAGATTAAGACAGTAACCATTATAAACCATGTTATGCACTAAAGACATAAGCTGTATATGAGCTGTCATTCGACAATCTTTGAAGTAAAAATAGAAACTTTCAAAACAAAAAAAAAAAATAGAGTGCAATTTTTAATTATACCTTTTGGCCTCCTACAGTTCTATTATTGGAGGAGATACAATGTTTAGACTGTAAGAATTTATTCTAGTGTGGGAAGGCAGAAGGAGAGAAAATTATTATTGTAGTATCCTAATGAGCAAGCTGTCAGGCTGCTATTGAAGGACACAGGGTGCTGATCACTTGAATTACCACCTAAGCAAGTGATTCCAGCATCTTTTAGAGGACTGCTGCCCCAGTAAGGACTCTAGGGGTTTTTTTTTTGTTTGTAACAGATAAGCTCCTCCCACACTCTTCATAGTTCTGCTAAGCAGCAAGGAACAGCATGGGTGAGGCTTCTGAAGCCTCATTCGACCAAAATCACTGGAAACCAAAAACCATATAAAAACCCTATAAATAGAGAATTTGGAGTTATTGCAGGGGTTTTTTTTGTTTGTTTTTGAGGTACCCTTACTCTGATAACCTGAAATGGATGGTGGCAAACAGAAGTCAGGCAAAACACCTCTTATTCAGGTCAGCTCCCCTCTGACAGACTCATTACACAGCTGTGTGTTGCGTTACATGTCGTTGAAGTGAAGCTAAGAAGTCAGAGTTTGTATGGACAGCCTCCCATTTTGCCAAAGAAGCATTTGAGTATGAAGACAACTCATGAATGTTATTCTCTTTGCATCCTTTCCTCAACAGACAGGGAAAGGAGCCATATGGCCGGGGTGCACTCCCAGCCAGCACCGCAGCACTCCTTGTTTGCATAAACAGTCATATATGCAACTCAATTTGCTTGCCAGAAAATGTACAAACATCCAGTAAATGGGGACTAAACCTGCCTCAGCAGAAGAGAGACTCCTTCCCTCTCCCTCACGGAGCATAAGGAGAGCAGATGCCTCCTGTGCAGTCATTTTTTGGGTGACGGCAGGCTGAACAAATCCATGGTGCTGCCCTCGCTCATTGGAGACGGCTCGTGAAGGAGCAAGGACACGTCAACAACCAAAAGGTTGGAGAAGCCTTGCAGTTATGGAGAAAGCATCAGCTTTTCAGCCTCAGCAGCAGGGCCCCAAGGGCTCTTTTGGCTTCAGTGTCTTAAAAGCTACAAACCAAGCCTACATTACAAGCAGAGCTCTAGTGAGCTCCTCTGGATACTCAGAGCAGCCTGGAGACGAATACATGCAAAACACAAAACCTCCACAGTCTCTGTTCTGGACCTCCAAGCATGTATTTAACTATTATTTACCATTTAATCATGTCATTACTCTCTGATTTACTTGAGAATGTGTTTTCCTCTCATTAAAACTGTTGCGATGATTGCTGCCAAAATTCTACCCACCAGTGTTCTGTGCTCCTTCCCTGTGGTTCCTTTGTGACTATTTGATTAATTTTCATTGATATTCTTCCAACAATAGCATCTAAAATTAACTGGGTCACTCTTTACATAACTTCCTGAGTCACCAGGCTACATGTCCTAAATAAATACATCCATACAGGAGTCAAATGATAATTTAGCCTTCCAGTACTAGCAGGGGCTGGGATATTTTGCAAAGCTTGTGTTCTGTGATAAGAGAACATATTTTATTCTCAGCTCTTAATTCAGGACCTTTTATTGAATCAAAACCTCATTTGGATGAAGTCAGAGACTTGACTCAGTTGGCAGGACGTGGCCTTGAGTGAGGGGAAAAAGGAGATTTTAACGCCAAATACATTCTTATGAAAAACATTTTCCAAATGGCTGAAATTACAAATGTTAGTGTTGAGGTACCTGAATTTAAATGGTACATTTGGCCTCCAGGCATTAGCTGCTGATTTCTTGCTTTTACTATAGGAGAAGGAAGCTCAGTAACACTTCAAATTACATGTTTCAAGCAGGCATTTAATTTAGATTAAATTAGACAGTAATTGTATGTTAAATAAATACCAATAGTCTCAGGAACACATTTTTATGGATTAACAATTTATGTAATAGATGTTTTTATTGCATGCCTGTTGGGTCTACAGTAATATATTTTTCATAATTAGCTGTTCTTTAGCTGCTACACTGAACATAACTTATTAAATCTCAATTTATATATGTTCAAGGATACAAAGGATACCTCTTTGAAAGCCAAATAATGCAAACCTGTCTTGCTATAGGAAGAGGCGACCTTGCAATGCTCAGTAAGATGGTATTTTCAACTCACTTGAGATATGGATGTGTCCAAGTGTATCATACAGTCCATAACATCTGCTGAGTCCTTCAGGAAGGAGGAACTTGTACACCTTCACCACACAAGGCAGCACCAACCACCAGACAAAACATTCCTCAGAGAAAACATATGGAGGAAGAACACTCCCCCAAATTCTTTTCCCAATTAATTCATGCTAAAAATAAAAAGAAGGGATTTCTTCTGTAGCTTGCACTATCAAGCAGTAGGGATTTTGCACCCTCCAGGAAAGGTCATGGTAATGTACAAAATAATGATGAAGTTTTTAGAACTGTTACAGTGCTGTTATGTGGATTCAGAGGGAAAATATTCAACCACAGATTTCAGCTGCCAAAGTCAAAACAGGAACCTTTGGATATTCCCAAAACTGGCTGCATGTTTTTAACCCTGTTCTTACTAGCTCTTTGCTCTGTGTCTTCCTTTCTTCTCAGTTTCCTTACATTTCCTTCATCTCTGCCCCTTCTTATAGCTGGCCCAAGTAATAATTTCTTCATTGCCCTGCTATCCTTCCTCTCTTTTTTTTATTTTGCTTCCTATTTAGAAAATCCTCTACTAAGTGAAGCCAGACAGGATGCAGGATGATCCGTCCAACAGAGATCTTCACTGTTTTTGCAAGAACGAGTAGTTGTTCTGCATCAGAAAGCAGAAGCCAGAAGAGAGGAGCTGTAGGACTTCATATAGCAAGGTGGTATGTCAGAATCTTGGATTCAGATCTCTCTGGAAAATTGGCTGCTGCTTCATCTGTGAGGTGAGGGGATTCTCCATGGAGTTTGGAGAGCTTTTTTTTTTTTTTT
>VXAC01007212.1:68878-104427 GCA_013399225.1 Rhipidura dahli
AATTCTGGAGACTAAAAACCCTCTAAAGGGATTCTATGTAGATAGCTCAATCAGGCTAATAATCATCTGTGAAAATCTGTCCCACATACTGTGAAATCTGCCCAGCTGATAGAGCATGTGGTATTACTGTTATCATAATAACTTCTTCCAAATCTGATCAAATTGCCTGATTTAAACTGATATACAATATATGCATCTGGTGTTACAAGTTACAGATGATTATATCTCCAAATCTGAGTCTAGACTCAGTAAGGGGTTGGCTAAAAAACAAGACATCTGATAAAAAAATAATTCAAAGTATGAGGAATTTGTTTCTAATCCACGCTGGAATGAAAATCAGATACCACTATTGACTATCCAAATAAATCAGTAAGCTTGATTAAGTTTGGAGAAGTTTATTATAATGCTACTGCCTATAAAATCAACTTGACACATTTTTAAAATATGCGGGGCAAAGTTTCTGCTGTTATACATGAATAGCCAAAATGTGGGCACTGCGTTACAACTAAAAACAATCTGATGGGAAGATCTAGACTTATTTCTTTTTCTAACTGATGAAAAGCCAAGTTAGTTACTGTTGAATTGACCCAGGAGACTAACACAAAGGATCTGATTTAAACCCCATCACTCAGAAGCTAAGAACTGACTGTCATTTTCTGAAGATGGTCTACAATATTCTGCCAAGATAATCAACAGGATCTTTCCAACTTACACAGTTTCTCAGAGCATACTAATTAAAGCTATCACTTTATTTTCAGTCATTTACTGGCCCTGCCACATCAACATATCAGATTAAATTAAGAGCTCATTCCTTAGCCAGTGCTAATCAGCATATACCATTATCTAAAGACCTACCTCCAGATGTGGACCATTCATCATTCCAAGACTAGCAACATACATACAATAAGAATATCAGGCAGAGGTTCTTGTAGGTGGATAGACTTGAAGTAAACACTCTATTTCCTGACCAATTTGGCAACAAGTTTCCTGGTGAACTCAGTATTAGTATCCAGAGGTCTATTGCCCCTCAGGATTTGGATCACATTGTTTAATAAACATCATTTTATAAAATCAGAAGGGAATAAGGTAGTGAGTTTCTAAGGGATTACTGTACATCTCATAGAGTTATTCACTTTCCCTCTGGCCCTGTGCCTGTTAACCCCACCTGACATATGCTATAATCACCCAGAAATGCACTGCCTGTCACCACTTATTGAAAAGGTAATGTGTAAAACTTGCTAAAGGAAATGGTACTGAAACTAGGTTTGGGGTCTGACTCCTTAAAGTCTTCTGTTTAATTGCAATTTCCAAGTAAAATACATTGAGCAACTTTCTATTATGCTGTTCTATTACAAAAACATGTAAGAATTAAGGATGTGATTTCAACCAAGACAACAGCCCTTTTATACCTTTTCATACTATTAAAAGGACACACAAATGCCTTGAAATGGTGGAATTGTAAAAGCAACTGTAGCTACCATTTGAATGACATAGGTGACTCTATCCAGCCTTCTCCATGAATAGAGAAGTTATGTCAGAACCTTGTCAGTCATGTTATTACACAGCAGAGTTTGCAGGAGCCTTAACCTGCTGGGAGCACAAGGAAAAGTGGCAGGGAGCTGTACGGGCCTCAGGTGAAGGCAGAATTGATGCCACTTTGCTCTCATGCACAACAGGTGGAAATATATAGAAGACATGTTTATTTTCTGGTTTCTTTGTTTCCACAGAAATTCTACCATACCACCCCTTCCCTCGCCCCTACCCCAGTCCCCCAAGAGATACATCTATTTAGAGTAAAATATTAAAATAAAATATTTTCATTTTTGTTTTTACAAGTAGAAAATATTTTATTTAAGAAAAAAAAATATTTTCTTAGAATATTGAATAGCTCATCCCTGTTTTTCCAGTATTCCAACACACAGTTATCTGAAAGAGTCTTTCTGTGAGATTCTGCAGCCAAGTGGTGACCCACCAGTTACTGCTTGAGAACTAGTGCTTCAGAAGCCTTATGGAGTTCTTTACTCAGTGGTTTTCTACCTGTCCTTAGAGAAAGTTAAAACAATGGCCATAAAGCCTGGGTGGAAAATGCCTTCAGGTGGCTGAGCAGTCAAGGAGTACTGCTTCCTGGGTTTTCTCAGCGAGGAGCAGAATCACTTCTGATTCTGCAGGATCCATATACAAGCAAATTACCACCATCTCTGCTGCTACCATAGCATGGCAGCAGTATTAAGGGAAGCTGGAAAACCTAAAATAAATTGTAATCTTCATTGAACAATAGAAAAATCAAGACAAACAATGGCATTTCTGTGCTACAGTCAGACCTAAATCCAGCTAACTAGTGTCAAGGTAATTTGAGGACTCCAGATGTTGTTGCAGCTGCAACAGTCATCTTAGTCATAGTCCTTAAAAGTGGGAAGTTCACAACAGGGCAAAAACCATTCATTCCACATTGAGATACTGTTTCTTGAGCAGCAACAAATTTCTTCTTCAAGGGAAAACAGTACATCATCTTTTTTAGCTCGAGACACTGAAAATCTATGACCAGCATAGCTACTGTTTTTCCCTCCAGAGCTCTAACAGCTAGAAGAAGTAAAATAACCTGCTGCAGTGGCTCAAAGCTCTCTAGTGGCTCTAGAATCTTAGCAAATAAGGTATATCAAATTGCAACACCAGGATTGCAGTTATTCTTTGTTCTGGTGAAAGCTGAAGAGCCCCAGTAGCTGAGAGTTTGGGCAAAAATTATTCAAACTTCACAGCAAAGCTGCTTAGAAACCCTAGACAAGAAAGGCATTCAACTGTCTCACTACAAATAAATAGAGTTAAACAGAGACAAATACCAAATTCAGAACAGTTTCTTTCCACTCATCAGGACATGAAGTGGTCACTCCAGCAGAGGATAAACATTCTCAGTTTTGGCCAAAGTGCTGAATTAATTTCATAAAAATAAATGGTCATGGACCGAAATTTTAGCATCTTCCCACTGTTTTTACCTGGATTTTAGTGCCAGAAACTATGTTGGAGGGAATTAATTAATTAATTAATATTAATTGCTCATGAGAGACAAAGATGAAAGAGAAAAGGGACATAAGAGAACTGGGGAAAAGATAAAGGTGTTGGGTTAATAAAAGAGATTGTTATTAAATAAGATGACAAATAAATATACTTGTGACTAAAAGGCCATATAGGCATGGCAGAATGAGCAGGAAAAAAAATGAGTGCGAATATGAAGCTAAACTGCCAAGGAGACAGTTTTTCTTATAACCACCAGAAAGGGTCAGAAAGTAAAGACAGCAGAGCAAGTTTGGTCTTTCTACGAGGGGATGCAGAGCATTTCTGAATTTTTCCCTAGGGATATACTTCTGTATCCTTTATAAGCAGAGAAAGGTGAGGCAGTCCCCCAGTAATATTAACATGAAAATCACTCAGCTTTTGTCTGCAGTGAACTCTGGATTCCTCAGGGATAAGTTGCTAACTAAAAAAAGGTCTAAACACAGGCAGGTGACAGGTTTGTATGTGTGGGCAAACAGGCTCCTGATAACACTCAAAGCAATTAAAACATTTAAATAAGCAGGTACTTGACAACAAGCTGGTCTCCCTAGGACAATCACATCACTTGCCATGTGTTCAGACAGCCTATCATACTGTCACAGACACAAAATCTGAAGTAATCAAATGGCTGCAATGGATTCATATTTCTGGAATTGTGAGCATAACGTGGCCTATTAAAAGGAGAACTTTTCTTCTCTTAACCATAATAAAACAAATTTAGAAATTGTGAACGAAATACACATTATCAAATGCATATTTGGAGACACACATTTTATCAACCAGAACAGAAATTTTAACTGAATGCACAAGTATCCTGAACTTATTTGGACTTGAGGAACCAATAAAAATTGCTCCTTCTAACCTTTTAGCTATTTATGTATCTTCCCAGGCCACACCTTTTTCTAATGGGACATCACAAATAAACACAAACTACTTTTCCATCTATACAAATCCCTAGTAGCAAGGGAAAAGGTGGCTTTTGTCTCTTTCACATGTGATGTATGACTCCATCTTATGCTGATGAGCCTTGCCATATAGCTAGTACAACTTAGCCCAAAGAACAGTCCAAAGATGGCCTGGAAGACTTTTTAACAAAGATAACAAATGAAGAAATTTTTTCTTTTCCTTGTACCCAATGTGAAATCAAACAGTAAATCTTTGTATTTATTATAACACTTTCAAGGACTGAATGCTCATATATGAGTAGAAAACGTGTGCAAGATATGTTTTAAAGAAAAAAGACATTTCCAAACTTAAGATGATTTCTGGCAGTGATAGCTATTAATAAAAAACATTTCTTTAGTGCTAGAATCTATACAAATCAGAGTAAGATCTGGATGTTGCCTATTTAAAAGGTATGATATCCAACACATGCAGCCACCAGGGCTGATACAGGTGTGATTGACCAGGTGTGTGGTTGCAGAGAAGGCTGTAAAAAAACCCACTTTTTTTTCCTATCCTGTTTCAGATGCCCAAGAAACAGGCAGGAATAGTCCTTAGGACCTCTTCAGGCTAGGATTTTTTTACTTCTTGCACATTCTGTACTGGGTCTTCCTGTACTTTCCCTACGTCTGGAAACGTTCGAGAGGAATTTGCTTTGACATGAGTAGTACCTGTTGTATGGGACCACTATACAATGCAAGCAAGTTAATATTTACATCAGCTTGCCTTGAATTTCTGGCTGTGGCTTTTCATGGTCAGTTGTGATGCATAAGTGACCTGACAGTTGATGGTACAAACTGGAAGATTAGAAAAATAAAAACATTTTAATTGCACCTAAAATTAAGATTTAAGAAACAAGAAATTTAGGGCAGCACAGTGCCATTTTCTTAATCAACCACAGAACTCATGGCTTTTAAGGTTGCTTTTAATTACAGGAAAGTGGATAACAGGAAATAGTGGATACACCGAGGAGAGGTAGAGGAAAATTTATTTCCTATATTTTTTAGCTTTAGGCAGAAACTATGAAGTTGGCATTTACTGCTGGCTTATAGTTAAAACCTGAACTTGGCCCTCTTTATGCAGAGAAAAGCAAAGGTCCAGAATAGTAGATGTTCATTTAATTAACATCTCTATCTTACAGCATATGCAAAAGGGCTCCATTGTGCAAGCAAACATAAATCTCTCTTGGTCTAACTTCAGAGCAATTGACCTTACAACCCAAATAATGTTCCTTTGTGCACAGTTTTTGTATGCAATTTCTAGATTTACTGTTTCAAAGAAGGAGTGTGTAAACAATTTCAGGCAAGACTAAAGTGAACAACTCATTCATCCTACAGATGGATGAATGTTTGTGCCAAACTGGAAAACTTGTTCTAGAAAGGGTCTCTAGAGATGCTACTTTCAGGGCTTCCAGATTCAAATTTCTCATTTATTTAATTTGATGTGCTGCTGCTATCTTAATTAGGAATGAAATGAGGAGAAGAGAAATGACAGGTTTCAGCAGTTCATTGGACAGAAGAGAGTATTATAGGGAAATGTAGTGACACTTTGCCAATCCAAGAGTATTCCCTTGTCAGTCATGAAATAATAAAAAATATCACTAATAAAAAATTCTGAAGACCTCTTCAAGAAAAAGGCAGAAGCAGAAACATAGACATTATAACTGTAATTTCTTGTTCCCACTACAACTGCAGTGTCTTAAATTCTTGGTATTTCTTTTTTCAATAAACCAAATTTCAGGCCACATCTTAGAAAGTTCAATATGAAAAGCACCCGTATCACTTCCATACATGTGTTCTAGGTGACGTCTGTATGGAAACAGTGATGAATCCTTTCCTTGATGAAACACTGTAAAGCCTTTATTACAAAATTTACCCAAAATAAAAATGTGTTATCTATATGAGCAGTACTCATTAAAAATCTCAAAGCAACCAGCTCCAAGATGAATTTTGGCAAACTCTGAATTGCACATGTGGAAGAGGCAACTTTAGCACTAAGTATATACCAAAAAATCTGCAATTAACTGTGACAGATTCTTTTGGGGTTAGCCACTCCTGCAGAGCTCTGGAACTCTTGAGTCAGCCTCTGGAGGCACCACCAGTAATCTCAGGGATCTGGGCTTCCAGCTGAGACACTGGGGTCAGGTGGTTAAAGCTGGGACAGTCCAGAATACCTCGAACTCCCTAGGAGATTATCCCTGTCCTAATATTAATTTGAAGTATGGTTAATATTTTATACATTAATAGAAGTGCTCAAAGTAATAATAAATGAATAGGTCAGGGAGTGTAGCCCTGTTTCGTGTTTGTAACACTGTAAATGTATGTTAGTGTTTACCAGACCTTATGCTCAGCTTAGAGACCCCCAGCACACTACATGCTTTGATTTCCTAAACTTAATTATCTATCTCTTATTAGTGCTTATAAAATGACGTCATAGTATCTGCTCTCTTAATGTGTAAATGAAGCAACTGAACAGAACAGAATAGGAATTAAATAAGATAAAATGATAACTAGTAAATAACCAGTTTTCTTGATCACACAAATATCCAGGAACCTTTGCAAACAAATACCACTCCTCAAACTGAAACGAGAATGTAAATTAGAGCCAGTGACTATTTCTTAATAAGAACTGGAAAAGAACACTAGCAGGGATGGGATGAATGAGTCCTAAAAGTAAAAGAAATATTTATGAAAAAGAACAGCCTTTGCATTCCTATTTGCCTGGGCCACTTGCCCCTTTTGTAACCTGATAAAACAAGTGAGTCAATACAAATCAAGATGACTTAGTGGAAGAACAGCAAATGGCCATTGTAAAAGTAGAGGCCAGAGGAAAAGGGACGCCACAAAGACCCCAGTCACACAATTTTTTTGCAAGCAGATTTAATGGGTGTGCTGTGGCCACACACCTTTAGAGTCAGACATGCCATTTCACTGAGAGAAAACAGCAAGGTCCTACCCAAAGCAAGTAAATTAGAATGGAATCCTAACTCAACAGGTCACAAATACACATTTTGAAAAGAAAATAGTAAAAAACTTGCAGAAACTATTTTTCATGAGAATACATCCATTCTACAACCACTTCTACATGATAAACCAGAAATGCTATTCTTTCCTTCACAGATACACTGCCTTGTTTTTATCGATTTAGCCTGACTGTCAAGGAGCCTTCCAGAAAACAGTGAATAAACTGAAAAATTATGTAGCCCATATTGACTATCTGACAAATCACTGGAAAGTTTCATTTTACCCCTCTCCTGTCTGACAAAACTGCAAGACAGGCAAATACAGGTGTTCAGATACGTTCAAACAACACTCTTTTTTCTTTCTCTCTTTTTAATATAATATTTTGTCCTTTACTCTGGTGAAAACATTAGGGTTGGAAAAGTAAGATCAATCAATAATTCTAATTTTTTAAAGCCTTTAAAGTAATTTTTTGAGAAATATTGTAGTTTAGACAGCACATTTATTTAGTTTTAATTTTTGTGCTGTCATACATCAGCACTGAAGTCCTGATTTAGAACACATGCAGCATGCCTTTGAAGTTTTGGCTGTTTCCTAACAATGGCAAAAAAAGATATAAAGAAATTAAACAGCACCAGAAAAAAAATCATAAAAAAGGGCTTTTGTGCTCTTGATTTATATATTGTTTTTTATGTCTGTTTTAAAAAAAAAAAGCTTTATTCTCAATGATCTTTCATGGGAAGCTTTGCTCTGACATACTTTCATCTAAGCCTTTTCTTCTATGTTGACCTTTCTTTTCTCCTTTCTATCCCCCCAAGTCTCCAAATCTTTCTAATATCTTTCCCATTCAGTAGCAAAATGAGTTTTTTGGAATTCTTATGAAAACCAAGAGTAGAAATTGTGCAAGTGACATGCTAAACTGATATTTTTTGATGAAAGTAATAAATATTGCAAGTAAACAGGACATCCATATAAAAAAGCTATTTTCTTCTGGTGCTTGTTTGACTGCCCTTCTGGGCTGTATATGTGCAGTGGTATATGCCATCGTCTTTTTGGCCAAGTTACACAACACTGTTTTTTTCCAAGGAAGTGCATGAAAGCTGATAGTTGCCATTGTTCATTTTTATCCAATGTGTTGTAAGGAATATGAGCTAATGCTGTATTTATTTGTTCTGTGGCCAGCTTCTTCCTGTTTTTTTTTTCTCTCCCTTTCAGCTCAAGGACAAAATCATTGAAACAACAACAAAACCACCACAATTGGCTTTATAGTCTTTCTCCTCCTTAGGGTCTTCTGTTCCTTGGAAAATTTTAGTGCATTAGTAGTGTCATCTAAAGGTATCAACACCAGGTGCTGCAAAGAAGGGTTTTAATTGCAGTTTGCCTACAAAACATATTGAAAGTAATTTCTAGATGGATCAAGTCCTGAAGGCATCCAGAGGTTTGAAGAATATTAAACACCCCCTCCCTCTCTCCCTTCCCGTAATTCTTAATTGTCAGCCCAGGGTCCCAGGGTATGTGCGTGGTATTTATGATAGCTGAAGGAGCTGGGGAAGCAGGGGCTAGCAGGGCAGATGGACTTCGAGGAAGCTTAACACCTGCGTGTTGGGAGTTTGCTGGGGACCTCCTCACTCACTGTATCTCCTCCCTCACCTTCAACATCTCATATCCATATCTGCCCCCCTTCTAAACTACTGCTTACTGATAACAGTGAAATGACAGCTGCATCTGAGGGGGAAGCTCTTTTCATATTACAGATCATTCATGTGTTAGAGCAAAATAACAAACCGACAGAATCTCCAGTCACCAACACTGACACCTGAACTTATGCCAAAATGTTTCTCCCCAGAGAAGTGTAGTGGGGACCCTGCTGCAAAGACACGTCTGAGCTCCACAATACCACTCTTAAAATCCATGCTAAGAACTTGTGTAAAATTTTTTCTTAATATTGAAGGTTCTGAAGTTCATTTTATTTTTAGGGAATTTAACTACCCATTTCAGCGACTTGATTTGTATTAAAAGAAGTCTTTTTTATAATTTAATTTAATTTCATATTCCCTTTATGACCTTTCTACATATTGAAACTAGGTGGGGAAAAACCCTTGATTTTAATACTTGTCAAGATTCTTCTTCCCTACCTTTAAGCAAGGAAAAGTTTGCTGTCCTGCCTCTGCTACTCCTCCAGTCAACTTATTACTCAGTAGGAAGAGAGGATATCCCCAGGAAAGTATATTGCACCAATTTTCAGAAAAGATGAAGGTCTTTTTGGAATTAAGCACCTCTCTCTATTGCCTGTCATGGACAAATCTGGACTTAATAAGATGTATAATATTCAGAAAGCCAAACTTTGAGAGAGGAAGCTCATTTATGGCTCCAAAAGACTATTTACACCCAGGCAGATAAAATATGCTTTCATCTACCAAGGTCATGTATTGTGAATACAGCATGCTCAGTGAGAAGTTTCTCAGGTAAATATGAAACTAAAGATGAATGCATTTTGGTTAAGTAATCTATGCTTCTGTTAATGCCCCAGTAAAAATCACTCTTGATGGAGATTTTGTAGGTTATAGAACCCTACTTTCAAATCCTTTTATTATTTAAGAAAGTTATAGTACTATCACACAATATTAGTCTATTAATTATATAGTCACTAGGAAATTATTTAGAAAATATTTTCTATATAATAATACTACCTTATATACTTCTAATAATCAGTCAAATTTCAAGCTAACAGGGCTATTTTTACGCAGAAACCATGGAAATTATGTAGAAATCATGTTTGCCCTACTTATAACACCTATGAAGTCATATTAGCATGTCATAATAATAATCTTCTTAGTTTTAGAGCCTATTCATCTATGAATATCTAGTGTCATTTCCTGATTGATAAAATTTGAAAATAATTGTGTGCACACAGAGAATTTAATTTGTTCCATTAAACCCAGTAATAATTGCTCAGACTGCACATCTGACTCAATATATTTGCTGTCCTACCACTGTGTGCACTATGCACCTTTCTTTCTATGTCTAAGCCATAAATCATCTGCTCTTTTAAACTCTGCTCAGTACTTAATTCAATCTCCCCTAACACCCTGGTAGTCCACTGTTCTCTTCCCTTGAATATGTCGGCACTTCTCTGCTAATAACATGACAAAAACTTGGTAAGTGGTATGCGTTTACCAGGGTGGCTTTTAGATATCCCAGATAAAAAAGGGAATTGGACCATTTGTCCTGGTGTTTTAAAAGTTAAACCACCTGGTCAAAAGAATCTTTCCAGCTTGGATGTCTGATGTCCAGCCTTTCCATCTGGCACCTGGGATTTCCCAGGCTGAAGCACTGGAAACTGTCCTCCTCCATCATGAATCAATTTGCTGCTCTCAGGCCCTTTCTTTCAGATTAGCAGTTGCCGTATCTCTAAACAGTGCTACCATAAATATCTATATTGCTTCAAAAATTAGACTTTTGAAAGAGGGAAATGACTGCTTACTTTAGAGAGAGAAATTGAAGCAAATGAAAATAAAATCTCCAGAGATATGCTACAAGAATAAAATCTGCACAGATGAGTCTCCCAAAGGCAGTAAGTGGTACAAGTCATTGAGCAGAAAATAACACAGAAGGAACAGTTCAGTGACACAGTGATATGGTTGCAATAAAATAGGTCAGGAAATATTCCTGTAGTAAAGAGAGGTCTTTTCTCTATGTTTTTTTTTTAATTTTATGTTTATTTCTGAGTCTACTAATTGTGCATCTGTTGTCGTAAAAGTTAAGGAAACATTCAGAGCAAATCAATGTATTTTACAGATATTCTTTCTTTTCCTAGTTTTAATTAAAAAAAAAAAAAAAATCAGGTAGTGAGCAAGTGTTACCCAATGGACTAAATTAGGTAGTTGAGTCATGATGACAAGAGGGATGGGCAAATTTTGAAGAAAAAAGTTACTCAAGACATGATGTTTGACATCTGGTTTATGATGCTCTAATTGCCAGTAGTCAGCCAAAGCCAAAGGACTGCTATTGTCCTTCAGATGAAATATATCTAGAACAGTGCTGACTGTTTACTGAACTAAATATATTCTCTTAGTTTCTGCCTGAAGTATATCTACTGCCTTGGAACAGAAGATTTTTTTCTGCTTTCTCTCTTAAAAACACTGAGTTTAGGTCTGGCAAATTCTGATGATCAGGGTACACCATGCTAGAGATGGCTGCAAAAATAAAGTGGTTATGCTGTAAGTACTCTTGTTATGGTATAAGATGACCAGTTCCATTAAAATAAATTACAAATTTTTCTTCCAATATAATGAAATATAATAAAAAAGCAGAAAAATAATTTATAAGTACTTTTGAAAAATTTATGCAAAAAATGTAAATGAGTAGTATCTTTCTTATTTTTCCTTTCTTTTAGCTATATAATGCAAATTGCAATAAGGAAAATCTTTTGTCTGAATGAAAAACACTCTTATTATTTTATGTTCCAGATTTTGATCTTTTCCCTTTCCTTCTCCTTCTCCTTCTCCTTCTCCTTCTCCTTCTCCTTCTCCTTCTCCTTCTCCTTCTCCTTCTCCTTCTCCTTTTTTCCTTCTTTTTCTTTCTTTTCCCTTCTTTCTTCTTCTTTCTTCTTTCTTCTTTCTTCTTTCTTCTTTCTTCTTTCTTCTCTCTTCTTTCTTCTTTCTTCTTTCTTCTTTCTTCTTTCTTTCTTCTTTCTTTCTTTCTCATTTCTTATTCTTTTTTCTCTTTTTCTTTATTTTTTTTCTTTTCTTTCTCTTCCTTTCTTTTCTCTTGAGTTCCCAACTTTATTATGTCTGTGACAGAGTGTTAAATTTGATCAGACTCAATTTCCAATGCTTTTTTGAAAATACTACATTAAAACTTATCTTCAGTGAGTGCCACTGGGATTCCAGCACCACATAACTAATGAGAGGATTCAGTAGCTTCATGTCAATGTGATGCCTCAAGTTCAAAGGGGACAAGGACATCCTGTTTGGTGTTTTGTTTCATTCAAGCCATTAAACTGCACAGACCCTTTTAAGTGTTTTTTAAAGTAATCTTCTTTACTCCCTATCAGTAACCTAAAACATTATTTAAAAAGTGTTCATTTAGATAATCTGCAAATTTGTAATGTGATTTGGAAAAAAACCCTGTGATTCTCACTGAATTGGAAGGAAACTCCTGGTGGAGGAAAATATTTCAGAACTACTACTTTTTTCCCTTTAAGAGCCCTTAAAAATCTTCAGCATTTGTGACCTCGATATTTCTCCTCAAAAAGCATTCTAGGAAAATCCCAGGGGTGCCCACTGTGTGTGGGAATACATGCCTGCAAAAAGAGCCAAAAAAAATTACCTGGTTCAGGACATATGCACTCTCTTCATGTGTGTTCTACAAAGCTACCACTGGTGCAGTTAACATCACTAGAAAAATACTGTTTTATTCACATGGTGACATAAATACCACAATCATTTTTGGACAACTAACTGCTTGGATGTAACATATTTGTTACATTTTGTTACAAATTACAATTTTGAAACAGCATTGCATCACTTGATAAATGGATTTTCTTTACTATTTTACCCAGGGCTTGATGCAGGTTTAAGAAGGTTGTTTACTCAGATGTTTGAGTGAATTAAAAACTGTTTTGATCTGTTCATGTTGGCTTTGGAAATTTTAACAATACTAGGTTCCACTTTGCCACTTTTACTTCTGTGCTAGCATGCTTTGAAACACTGGACATAATTATGCAACTATTTCAAAGATGATTTGACAAAATTTCTTGAAATTCCTGGTAAATTTGTTAGGACACAGACCAGTCACATTGAAAAGCAATTTTACTGCAAAGCTGTTCCTGTAGGAACCATAAAAGATGATTCTATAACTTTCATTGAAAACAAAGGATTATCTCTTCTCTACCAAAAAACCCTCCAAACCAATTAAAGATATTCTGCTAATTTTTTCCACTGTTTTGGATAGATTAAACTCTTTAACAGAAATAATAATTCTACTTCTCTTTATTTTAAAAATAAATTAAAATTTTCAAAACAAAACAAACTTGTGAAAATATATAATTTTTATTGAGATTTACATATATCTCAAATTTTGAATTGATAATTTCTCTTGACAGCATAAAAATACTATGCAAAGCAATTTAAGTTATTCTTTGCAAACCAACTTCGTTTAATAGGAAGAAAACTATGCACAAGAACAAACACAATATGCCTGGCTGCAATCATAAATAAAAACATAAATTTTATGGCAACACATGTCAGTGA
This sequence comes from Rhipidura dahli, assembly GCA_013399225.1. Lineage (NCBI taxonomy): Eukaryota > Metazoa > Chordata > Aves > Passeriformes > Rhipiduridae > Rhipidura > Rhipidura dahli. The sequence goes on from VXAC01007212.1 coordinate 82,083, forward strand.
TCATTTTTCCATACAACTAATTCACTGAATGAATATCTGATGTTTATTATCATATTAAGAAATAATTCTGAAAGCTAGCACATTTAAAACCAAGACATTGCATTCAAGGATACGTTCCACTATTAAATGAAACAGCTTTTTTTATTTTGCTTTTAGAGTATGATAATCTGTTTTAAGTAAGTGAAAAACATTTAGAGAACAGCTTTCACAAACAAACTGCTTTTGAATGGAGGCAACATCAGATACCAAAAAGGAAAAGGGGTTTTTTTTTGGACCTAGAGGAATTTAAGGAAAAGGGATAAGACTATGGATCAAAGGAATCAAATATTTGATTAATTTACCATCATAAACAGAAACCATTACGTAAGTGAATTTTTTATTAACTAACAATACTTTATTGTTCTGGATAGTTATCTAATTTTAGTTTCTTCTTCCAAAGATCTTTCCCTTGGTCTGTTTTACCGTATATGAATCATAATTGATGACTGGGAGAAAAGAATGACTCTGAAGTAAATAAGTTATTGCTAAATTCATTCAAATGGACTTATTTTACAATAGAAAAACTCCTATTACTTTTCAATTTATTTCTATAAGACTTCAGGAAGTATTTAAATAACAGTGTTCTCATGTGAATACGCTTTTGAAGAGTTTTTAGCAAGTTTTCATTCATATTAATATGTAGAATATCTGTCCCTGTAAACATAACTTATTTTAGTAAATCTTAATCATGTTGGTGGAGTAGTCTCGATCAGGAGGACTGCTCAAAGCAAGTAAAAGCTTGTGGGACTAGGATCTACATTCTTGCATGTCCAGAAATTTTATGGTAATTAGTTGGTATAAGCAAGAACAATTTCCTTACACACAGCTACCACCCCTACCCCACAAAACAACAAACAAAGGTAATAAAATGCTGAAAAAAATTAGGGATTTTTGTTGTGTGCCAGTGTTGGCAACTTGCATCATTTTATTGCAGATTTCATAGTATTCAGTGTTTTTATATAAAGATATTATGATCAGGAGATTGTAATTGAATTGGAATGTTCCATTGATAAAAAAAAAAGGCTGGGGGAAAATCTTAAAAGATGAAGGGAGGTGTTCTGGGAGCTCCACAATAAAAGAAATCTGAGTAGCATTTTACTAACTCTTTCAATATTTTGAGGCCTAAAGCAGTGTTTTTTTAACTTCTAGAACTGGTAGCACTGATTCGCTATTTCAACAATTAATAAAGGTGCAAGCATTCAGTGTGGTGATATTTTTGAAACTACCACCATGAACTGATGTTTTGAGTTTAATCAAATAGGTAACAATTTCCCTTTACCCACAAGTAATTAACATACTTTTTACAAGACCTATTTCAATAACTTATATTCTTTGTGACAATAGTACCTTGAACATAATGTTTTAATGTTTATTTTATATGTTTGCTTGGGTAAAAAACTCCAACACAACAGCAACTAAGACAATTGCTGGGATCAAAGCTAAAAATACCAAGAAAATCTCTTCAGATTAGTGAAGAATTGCTGGTGCTGATACCAGTCAGACCTAAAGTGTACTTGATACTGGGATAGTGTGAAAAAGATGAGCTTGCAGACTGAAAAAACAGATGGCCCCTTATCACCCCATGGGGCTAAACACACAAGAGCAAACTTCAGAGACGCCTTACCTTTACCTTGTCTGTCCCTATCAGGAGAGACTGTTATATTAGGGGTTATTGCCTCTCTAGCCCTCCCTGTGATCAGCTTTTGAAGTCCATGGCCAAGAGGCCAGTGTGAGAATATCACCTCAGATAAGAGGTGTTTGCTCTGTGAAATATTCAGGACAGGAATCCATGGAGCCCGTGATAGTTCAGCAGGGAAACACAAACTCCAGCTAATATCTTTTAATCCCCTGTTGGTTTGAGAACTACCCGCCATAAAAAGCATAACTGGCTGTTTATTTGTGCAGGCAAGAGATAACATCTTAAAGTTACAGTCTGCCTTAAGTAGTGGGGATGTGAAGCCCAAAGAAATGAACCATCCAAGCTCATAATCAAAATTGTGTGTGCTCTCTTCTTCTCTTCCTAATGAGATGTAAACATTTTGGCTGCTGTCTCCTTTGAAAGTTATTAATCAATCTATTGGTTAGAAATCACAAAGGATAGTTGGTCTTCAAATTACATGCCTTCTTTTATAGCATTTTGAAGCTGTGAACAATATGTTAAAAATTTTCCCATGGCGCAACCAAGTAAATACTTGTGGCACATTTCTATTTATTACAGAGAATGGTTAAATCCTAAGACATAAATCATGCTCTTCTACTAAAGACTACAAATTCCCAAAGACAAGGCTAATTCCCAATGCAACGATGCTATAAAAGATCAGACACTTTGTTATGCAGAAATCCACATTTGGAGATGTCTTTCAACAATGTTCTCTCAGGACCCAATCCTGCAAAAGGCATAGGCAAGTTGCTGAACACTGTGTCAAGCTCCATTAGTTTCAAAATGGCCCTAAAAACCTTATATTTAATTTGCTGTATTTAAATTGTAATCTGACATGATTAATACTGCCTAAGCAAAAAAACCCCCACTTTGTTCTTTCCTTTCTTCTACTAAATGACAGCCTTTTTGTTCCAATAAGGAAAAAGATTTCATAAGTTTAATTTCAAAACTGAGAGTAGGTACAACCAATTTTGCCTTTTTTGCATCCCTCACATAAGTTATTGTCATTAGCCAATGTTACTACTGTAGCATGAAAGAAAAAATATCAAGAGGTATCGGAAGAGATATGGGAAGATAAGCAAAAAGGGAAAACAATTCTTAATGCTTCTGTAGATTCTCTTTCTTTTTTCCACTGTAATCTATCCTCTGCCCTGTCCCTAGCAACTGTCCTAAATCAAGGAGTGGCACCTGATGCATTCTGCAGATGGATTGACACTGTATATCTGAACACGCTATACAGGTGGTTTTTCACTTGTACCAATTAGTTAACTAGCCAGCAGACAGATCTTCTCTTTGTGAGGCAGCAGTGGGAGTGGAAATGGAAATCTCTCCCGGCTCATTTGCAGAAAGAAAGGCCAAGTGAAAGTGAAAAAGCTGCTAAAATCAATGCTTATTTATTAATATTTCTAATTCCTCTCACTTTCTCCTTAGGTAGACCCTTTCTGGAAGATACACCAGTTAGTCAGACAGTATTGAAACCACTGGGCAATAACAAAATCAGTATTAAAATTTCTGAACCCTTCAGATGAGTTTTAAATATGTATCCAGTTAGACATGAGTGCCCTGAAGTCTGAAGATGAGGATTTCCCTAGCCTCAGTAAATGAGGTGAACTGTTCACTGTTTTCCCTTAGCTCAAGTCCATAGTCCAAACCACTGACATATGCTTACTTGCCAGTGTGTGAAAGCAGGTTCTTCAACCAAACATTAGAGTTTTTCTAAATTTCTTGAAGCACTAATGCCTTTTTAAAATGCAATTATAAAAAAGGAAAAAGGACTTCTCCTCTTATATCCTCACATTTGCCTTTTACTATGCTGTGTCCTAGAGAGGACACTAACTTTATACAGTGAATTCCAATCTCTCTTCCACAGGAGCCAACAGACTATTCTTCTTCAGAGATCAGGATTTCTGAAATTTTCTACATTTCATATTTATAAATGTAAATATAGTGTTAAGACAACAATGTACCAGATCCTGGAGTCACAGACAAATAAATCACTGATATCTGCACTGCAAGAGCAAATTTAAGGAGTACAAATGCAGGAGTAAACAAACATAACCTGATTTAGGAGGCTGGGCAACCCAATGGCCATGTCCAAACCACAGGATATGATACAGCAATGACTGCTGTGGGCTACAAGGAAAAAGAAACCAAAATGCTTTACTTCTTCCAACGAATTCTGTGAAAATAATCATGTCTAAGAGTTGTCACCATTTAATTTTTCATCTCTTTTGGTATCTTTTGCATTGTACCAAACTACCACTTAATAATTATTCAAGAAATTACCCTATAGAAAACCCAAACTTTGCTTTCAGAAGAGAACAACTGGAAGCAAAGTCTTGATGCTACTTTTTCTTGCTGCCAGGCACTGGGTATCATGTAGTTTCCAAGAGGCAAAAGGGACAGAAAGAAAATTTCTGATACCAGTGAGGGCACTCCCCAGTGAAAAATTGTGTCAATGATCATTGCCCCAACCCACCTCTACTGCTGCTAGCTCTGAGTCAAAAGCTGAAGATCTATCCTGCTGGATAATTACTTTATCACCTCAAGTACCACAAAGATAACCAAATTATGTACAAAAAATCAAATCTCTGAAGTCAGAAAAATTCAGACAAGAAGGCAGCTGTGGCAACTGAATTAATTTAACAGTTTACTGCTAACATAAGATATCCTACTCAACCTCTTCCTTTCTCCACTGCCCTTGGCACATATTGATCCTTCCATAATCTGATTCAGCCTAAGCCCAACAGCAGTCTCTCCACTTTTTTGACTCCATTTTCTGATGAGTTGATGAGTTAATGCTCCATGGGTTTAAAGAGAGATTGACAAGAAGCAGACCCAGCTCAAGGTAAATAATGGACAAATCAGAAGGGGATGTAGTGTGCAACCACCCTTTTGTATGGCAAGGAGCTGCTTTGAGTAGCTCATGCCAGCTATGAAACTGCAGTCAAAGGCAGTCAGTGCCAGACTTATCAAGATCACAGCTTCTTGTATCTGAGTCAAAAAGACTTTCATACTTGTGAAGAGATTAGACATGGCATCATAAATGCCTGCAGTGCCATTTTTAGAAACTCAAACTGTGTTAAGACGGATACCAAGTCAAAACTGCTATTCTTTTTCATCCTGTCAATTTGCAAGGATTCCTTTTTCCGGCCTTCCTTTAACATACACATTAACATTAGCCCCAGTAGTCCCAATCAGTACTCTTTGTCAGAGTCAAGTGTCACAGAAGACTTTTAGACAATCCCAAGAAAGTGAAGTCCCTACCCAAAGGCATTATAATCACTCTACCCAAAACAACTCACAGTAAGTCCAAGATCCTGTCCAATAAAAACTTACAGTATTATTTGGGGACTCCTTTAGAAACAAAGTACTTCCAGGAAAAACTGCAATGAACATATGTAGACGTTTTAGTACTTGAAATACTCACATTAGTCACATAGAATGTTTTAGAAATACTGAAGCTGGCACATGGGAAACTTTTTCTCTGAAACATATCTAAAGTACCAGGCTTTGACCCTGAGCAGCTCTGCATTTGAATTCAGTGATATGTAGTTTTAGCATTAGCCTTTGGCCTGTTTCTAACCCATACAGTATACACAAAACACAGTGGGAAACTGAAAAGAATTTTAATACAGTGGGACAGTTGTAAAGGCTAAAGAAAAAATAGTCATTGAAGAAAAACTTTTGCATGAAGCCTGTGGTGTCTGAGTGTGCTGTGGTATACCTAATTGTAGAGATGCCATCTCTTTATGTCTCCTTTAAAGCCTTCCAGGCATGGCTGGTACACCATGCTAGATAATTTGTTTCAGCAATCAGTCATCTCTTTATTAAAACTGTGCTCATTACTTCTGAATATGGTTGGGCCAAGAGCTTTTTATAGCATTTTATGTTACATTCAGAGATCTTATTATCAAAACTCATTTTTCCCAGTGGGAATTGGAACAGAAGTGTGAAGGGTAAAGCAACAAGAAACCAACAGGACAGGCCCCCAAGTTCTACCCGGTTGCTCTTATTTGTATCCTGCAAAGTATCAGCTCCAGCCATGAGAAGAGATTCCTCACAGAAGAACTGCTGGCTACACCTAAGGCAGCAGACTTTTTTATGCATTAATTTCTACCACTTATGCTGACATATCCTTTGGAAACAACCTAGGCTCATGAGAAGGGAAACTGCTAATAACTTTAGCACTTTTTTCATTGGTCCCACTTGAATGGAGTGTATTACAGCATTATGCAGCTTTTGATAAGCTGAGGGAGTTATTGTAATTTTCTCAAATAAAAACATTAAAAGTTCCAAATCAGCTTAGATAGATCCAGTTATACTCTAGGCACTGGATCAACTTTTCATTACAAATTTAGCATAACAGAAGACAAATATTCCAACAGACAAAATATCATTTACTCTTTAAATGCCCACAGTGGTATCCTTTCCTGCTGCTAATTGCTGATTTTATTTTGCACTCTGGTGTCAAATAGCATCTTTGGAATAGGAGAGTAAAACAACAGGAAAACTCCAGTAAATCATCATAGCCCTTAACAAACGTAGTGCTTCAGGAAGTTAAGTAACTTGAAAAAAGTCTTCACTCTTGCTTGACACTTCTCTGTTTACTTTATTCTTTTTATGCAATGGTCACAATTTAATGAGCAATTATGTAGAATATTTACTTGAACAGTAAAGTGATCTCATTGGCTTTAGTGCAAGCATTATTCTAAGGGCTGTTCTATAAAACAAAGAGAAAGTACTTCACCTCAGGATAATGTTACATGGAGATCTTCAGTCAGCATAGCTAAATTTAAAACCAGTTCCCTTACAAGATCTAACAACTTGCAAATTTATGACCAGATCTGACAGCTCCTCTTCAGACTTGTTCACTGCACAAAATTCAAAACATGTGATAATACTAGATATTTTAGCAGATGATGTAAAAATTAATTGTATAATAAAGCATAAAATGTATCAGTTCTATCCCCAGTAGTTCTATCTAAGGATCAGCAGGGTAAATGCAAGGAGCAGATTCATACTGTTTAAGCATCTCCTTACTATTCTAAATAAAAAATTCCTTAATCCTCTTTATTTCTTCTACCATTATTTTTCTTATATTTTATTGTCAATACAACTTTTATTACTCGAGTTCAAAAATTGAATTTGATAAAAATATGTTTTGATAATACATATTATATTGTCCTGATATTTTGTGTTATCTTATTGAAAAAAATAATTTCTAATAATAAAAAGAAATCACTGGACTAGTCCAGAACTGAGACATGTTTCCTCTCATCTGATTATATTTTACAATAAAAATCAAAGAACTTTTACTGTTCCTGATCTAAACAAAGAGACCACAAAAACGTCCATAGTTACTCTGCACAAGAGCTGTGTATGAAAGTTCCAGATGCTGCACCCACCTCCAGCTTACATCTTGGGGAACCACTGAGCCAAGCAACAGGGAAAGAGACTGCCAGTACTGAAGCTGGACCTGGCATTACAAGACACATTCCTCTATTTCAGCTAAATTCAAGTCATTACAGAAGGGGCACAGAAAGCAAAATCTGAGATAAGTTGCCTGAATACTCCTGACAGAACGTACCAGATGTTAGAGAAACTCCTGACCAAGACTTGGCACCTTTAACAGCAAGACCAAGAGGACTAAAAGAGAAGTTTAACATGACATTTGCTTCACTTTCTTCTCTTTGCTTTTTGATGTTAAACTTGGTGCAGATCCCAGAGCATAATGCCACAGGCAAGGCAGTGTCAGTGAGTAAAGATAATATTTTTAGCAGACAAAAAGTTTTTGTTTGGAAAAACAAACTCCTTTTCTGACATAAACCCTTTTTTGGGGGGAAGACCTTCTTCAGGGCAAAGTGATTGTGAATTCAAAAGTATACCTGTTTCTAATTATGCTAGGTGGCCTTTCATCAGTGCTGTCAATAAAGCTTGTCTTTCCTTACTAAGATATTAGGAATGTAGCTCGTACCAAAGGACTGAGAACGTCCCAGCAGCAACAAGTTCTGCCATATGCCACCAGTCATATCAAATATTTGAAGCCCTTTTTGTTCTTAAAAGAATATAAAAGCCATCACAAAGTTTATGCACGTGGGCTGAGTACATATTTCAAGATGTGTATGTGTACGTAGGTATATTCTACAAGTACCTTTTGAAATCATAGCACTTCATTAAGAGAGAGGATTGGCAAAAAGAGCCAACATAAAGAAAAATGTGCCTGTGAAATCCTCAAAGTTGGGGTTGAAACAAATGTTTTAGTTAATGTTCATTCTCAATTCTACACAGCACCAAACAAAGCTGTTTTTCAGACAGGTAAAACTTAGTTAAATATTGCTTATTTTAGTGAAAACTAATCAACAGATGAGGACAAATTGGAAAGCCACTTCAAAAAAATAGGGAAAGTGATTTGAAAAGTGCAATAAGACAGGAAAGACTCAAAGTTTCCTTCCAATATTTTTAAACATATCTCTATCTCTTTTTCTTAATGGAAAAAAGACCATTAGTGATTATTTTAATTAACAGAACTAGAGATAAATTAGAAAGTGAGATATCTCCGAGCTCTGCTATCATCACTGATCTCAGTTGGCCAGATTCCACTCTATAGCTTTCTAGAGGAGTTGAGAGTCACCTCACTGTGAGAAATCCTGACATGAAAAACAGACTCACAGATTTAAAAACAGCTACAAATATATATATATATGATTATTTTGTTGCTGACATGTTTGTTTACTAATCAGAAATGGCAACTCCTCAGTAAATAAGACTGTATGGCAATATAGAAAAAATTAAAATTCTGGGTTAAAGCAGCTTACAATTTACATTTCTCAAACTGCAGATTTAATAGACCATTTTTGGCTGGATGTAATTGCCTGCTATATGGTTACTCCAAGACTGTAATTAGTCCAATCTGCTATCTTCATCCAGTGGTTTTTACTTTATAACTTGGGAAGGCTGACTGGTTAATACATTTTAATTTTTCCCTTAGCCTGTACTCTGAGGGAAAGACATAAACAATTCATTATCAATCATCTAGTGGCTCCCAAACTCTGTTTAACAGCAAGGTTAGTAGCTTAGGATCCATCTTTTATCCTTTGATGTCACTCTCTCCCTAAATTGTAAAGCTTGTATTAAATCACAGAAATCAGAAAATCCAATGTACTATGTGTACAAAAAGTGCTAAAGATTTATAAAGAAAGAATATTTACACATTCAACTTTACTTGTTGGGGGCATAATTTCTAATTTTTCCAAACCCATTATATTAAAACTTAGCATGAATATCTATTTTTAGTCTCTAATATGAAAGTTTCTCTTTTTGGAACTTTTTTTTTTTTAATAGACTGTTCATTTTCCTACATACCACATATAGTATGCTATATTCTAAAATAGTATGGTGGAATGTGGAGAATTTTGTTTTGGGGAAATAATAAATTCCTTTGGCTCTGTAAAAAAGGCTTTATTCATCCCTCAGGTGCACGATCATTATCTGGGTCTATCTTGGCTTTTCTCTTAATTTAAACAAGAGCCACCTACTGTAAATCATCTTGTTTTGCTTACAGACGTACAGAAGTAGATGTGCAGCCTCTTACATATAAAAATGTATTAAGATTTCTAAAAAAAGTTATAAAAAGTTAATAATTTAACTCATGAATAAAAATTGACACTGATTCTAATGTCAGACAATATTTCTTTGCTGCAATTTCTAGTTAAGTGGTTGAAGTTGCTAGCCAGAATATTACATATGCCAAAGCATCTTGCATCCTTAAGGGACATGTAGAATACCTTCTCAACAGCTAAATACAGATAGTTATACAATATAAAAAAAATATCTAATTTAGTACCAGCTGAAAGTTCACTGCCTCCCACACAAGCTGATGGAATGGTGCTGCTGACTGGGAACCACACATGGAAAAAAACAGCAAGTAAACCTCTCACCTCTTCCTGCAAAACATTTTACTAAAAATCATAATATGCACAGAAATGATACTCAAGCACACAGCCTGCTATGTTTCTTCCCCTCCAGTGTAACCACTGCATTAAGCTGAAAAGCTGTGCTAAAACTCACTATGTTTTACTTGCAGCCAGAGGGATATTCCATCTCCAGCCCATTTGTGCATTGGCACCTGTGTAAGTGTCTTTGGGTAGACCCTTGCACTGCTCTCTGCATTCCCCCTTTCCACAGCACACCACTATGGACAGTCACTCTGTTTCTCCATCATTGCCACTGGTATTCAGGGGAGCCTGTTCAGCATGCAGTGAAAATTGAAATAAAAATATGCATAACTGCTCTGAACCTCCTGAGGCAAAAAACAACTTTTCTCTGTTGATCTGTAACAAAAGGCAGCAGTTAGAAGGACAAAATCCATTGAACTGGAGTCCATTTGTGCAGTGTTTCAAATGACATGAGGTCTCATTGACTTCTCCAGACTTTCCCCAAGGCATTTGCCATTAGCAGCAGAGATCCATAATTAATAACTTTGGAAGTGATATTATATACTGAATATACTGAATAAAAGTAGATATACTGACGAAAACTATTTAGAGCATTGCATTAGGAAAACATTTTGTGTTGTGCCATGGAAAGCAATTGATACACAGCAATGTTACAATGCACAGAGTTACTGCATCACCCAGCCTTGCTTAACATCCCAGGCTCAGAATCAGTTTGGCCACAGTATCTTGTAAGAGCTAGTGATTTTGGAGTGCTACATATGAGATATATCAGACAGACCTGTCTTTCAGAAAGCATTAAATCTCTGCCATAAGCATACATTTTGAAAGACTGAAATGGACATCCAAATATTGAGACCCAACAGAGTAGTCTTTTAGAAAAATTTGGCCTTCATAAACACTGATGTAATTCAGGATTAATGCCATGGAGCTGAAAAGATTACAATAACAAAAGAGCAATATGAGATTGGATTTAGGCTTCCAAAGTCTAAAATCTCCAATATATATTTAAAGAGAAGTAACTTAGTCCAGCATTTGGAAAATGGGACCTATTGAAAAGCATGAAACCTCTAAAATGTTATTTGAACGCCAGAAAAGTAATACTTTGAAAAGTCAAGACAAAAATGCCAAGAGGAACAGAAAGGAGTGAGCCAGAAACTCTAATATGTTCACTTCCACCCCGTCCATGAGTTGGGCAAGCACTGCAGCTCTCCAGGCTTCTCTGGGTATTAACTGCAGGACAGTCCCTGCCCTGAGTAACACAGCTGCCATCTCACAAAACAGAAACATAGATGGGAACTGGACTCATATAATAAGGTTCCTAACTAGAAAAAAACCATCTCAGAAACACGTGCCAATGGCAATACCTACATTTAGCTGTGACTTTGTACCCGCCCAGCGGAGGGTCGTGGCCTTCCACAGCATCAAATCCTGCTGACACCAGGACAATTTCTGGATCAAACTCATTGGCAGCTGGCATAATCACAGTCCTGTAGAATGAAAAAAACCCCAATGTGATAAAATCAAAAGAACTTCCATCTTCATGATACAAATTGTCACAATCAGAAAAAACCACAACACAAGATATTTTAATTAAACCAATCTCCATAGTAGCTGTTCAAGTCCAAGGCTTCAGTCAATTTCTTTCTATAATCACTCCTCTTTCTTTTCTACGACTGAGAAAGAAAAGGCAGGTACATGTGAAAGCCTCTAATATTACTTACACATCTGTGTCTGTTTTATCCTGCTGCCTATAAAAAGCTGCCTCTTCCAGGGAAGTGACTAATGGTTTACAGAGAGCTCTCAAAGCCTGACTGGAAACCCGGACTGCTCCAGTTAGTGCAAACTTGGTGTAAATTTGAACTATAAATTTCTTTTGGGAAAATGTTTGCTTTCCAAACTTTTTTTTTTTTTACTTCTTAACATTTTTAAATGTTTGTCGAGGTGGGGGGTGACTCTAGCAAAGGAAAAACATGAAATTCCCTTAATCAAATCCAGACTATGTTGTCAAGCCTTTCCAAGGTCAAGCATAACAGGAATGTGACAACCACAAACTAGTGACAGCAACCCCTGCTGGTGTCAGGAAGATAATTCAGCCCTTTACAGTCACAAAGATTCCACTTTTTTAACCCCTTCCTTGACAAACATGTGAGGATATTTTATCACCTTGATTCTGCCCTTCTCCAATCTCAAAGCATGAAAGGTGCATTGAAGAAGAAGATTGGCCCCTGCATTCTGCACTTTCAGGTGTGTTCTTCCAGGCTGACTCCAAAGGGAAGGAGTAAGGATGGCTTTTGCCCTGGTTTTTCAAACACTGAGCTGTGCCAAATCAGGGGGACATGGCTAACATTAAAAGGCAAATACACATATGAGTGTTCTATCACAGATAAATTAATTCAAGAAAATCCCGACTGGTCTACACTGGTCAGCATGTGAAGATTAATTATGTGCATGTGTAATGATATTTGTTTTAGTTCAGTGTTTACTAATTTATTTTATAAACACCTTAGTCCAAAGAAATCATATTTTTGTTGAAAGTTTAGGCTTTCCGTGGAAAAAAAAAAAGACACATTAATGATATTAACAATTCTCCAGGTTTTTCTTTAGTTTAGTTTTTGATCTATGCATTTATAAACTTTATTTTGTTTTGTTTTCCCCAAAGGAAAATATTCCTTTTACTTATGCAAACATTCTTCAGATTAAGCAAAAAGTCTTTGTCAGGGCACACAGCATTTCAATGAATACAGTTTTACATTAAATAAAAAGTATAGAGGCTGCTTAAAAATTTTTTGATGATTTTGCTGCAATTGCATCACAAATATCTCCAGGCAAAGTGATATAAGTTGTGAAATATTTTTTTCACATGTCATTAGTAGGCCTCTGCTGAAATATGGATTCCAGTATTGAGCACTGCACTTCAAGAAGGACCTAGACCAGCTGGAGAGATCAAAAGCAAAGAATAAAACTTCTAAAAAGCATAATTTAAGTGGATGAATAACACAGTTATAAATATTTGATTTGCATAACATGGGAGCAAACAGAATAAAAGTCCACAAATACATAAGTTGTTGCAAGAGGAAAGAAATAACTTGTTCTTCACCCTGTGGACAGGACCTGAATCAGCAGCAGCAGGAAACCTGTAGTTCAGACACTGGAACAAGCTTTTAAATAGTAAGAGTAACTAATATAAACAAAATGTTTAAGAAAACTGGAGACTCTCTATCTCTTGGAGTTTTTTATAATAGGTAAAACCACCAAAATATCCACCAAGCTTGCTACAGGTTTGAGCTGACATGGCCTGGAGGCAGGAGGTCAAATACTTCTCCTCTAGGTATTTTTCCTATTGTAAAACTCTATAACACACAAAGTACACATATGAACACTCACATTAGACACTACAGTGACTGAACTTTTGCAGACTAATCTCCACAAAGTTAGGGAACAATATCAGGAATAAAGGTCTCCTATGCAACCATGTCTTATCTTATGTACATACCTTCTGATACTCTAATTACAAATTCATTGTCTGAAGCAACACATACTTCCCAAACTTCCTCACGTCTGCAACACATGTGGCATGGATCCTGATAACTGATGAGGACTGTGGCTGATGCACAATCTTCATCTGTCCCCATAGCACCATACATCTTATACACTGAAAGAAGGAGGGATCCTGTGAAGAACCCTCCCTATCTGCAGCCACTTGAGCTTTTTCCCTCCTCCTCTCCATTCACATTTCCTCAAATTCAAGTCAGGCTCTGCTTTTTATTTCTTCATGTCAAACAAAGTGGCAGCACCAAGGAGTACAGCACAGAACAGACTAAGCTCAAGAGTCAGAGGATGGAGTGTGCTCAGTGCAGAGAGAAGCTCTGGAAACTCAAGTTGCTGAGCAGTAACAAGTCTAACCAGCCTAACACACAAAGAAATTTTTGAGAGTCTTATAATTTGGAACACTGGGAAAATCTACCACACTTTTACCACATTTCAAGACCTTGCTCTAAAGCATAAAGATGTCAGCACATTTTTTAATAACTTGGGCAAAACAATGCATTCAACCCTTAATCTCATTCATAGAAGCAGCAAAAATTGTTTAGACACAGTTTATTCAAAAATTTTTGTCAAATAAATATGTCTAACATTAAAACTGCCAGTCATACTGAGTAGGAATATGAAAATTATTAAATACTGAAATCAAGGTCTTTCAACACAAAAAAACAGGAATAGCTATTAACACCATCTTTAATAGTGCTGAAGAGGAAATAGTAGCACATTCATAAATCTCTACAGAAATGATATATAGGAATCTCAGCTAAAGAAAGAAGAAGGCTATAATGCTAATAATTGGAGATGGCATTTAGAATTCAGTGTTCTGTTACTGCTTTCAGTATTACCTGAATTCACATTACCAAAAAAACAGCTAAGAGGGTTTTTCTGAATGGAAGGACTTTTCATTTTAAAAATGTATACACTGTCTGTTACATTTCACCAGAAGAATAACATCCTATTTTTGCTACAATATTGTCTCACAAACTAAGACAGAACTTTGCTGCTGCTGCTCTGTATACAGCGTATCAGAAGAGCTAACCTGTATGCTCTGTGTTGTTCATTTCTTTTTCATGCTCCATAATATTGAGGGTAGTGGAATGTCAGAGCTCACCCATCTCATACTGTTCTCGTTTTAATACTGAAGAAACTCTAAGGACTTTTCATTTTGAAAGATATCCAGGAAAAATAGAAAAAAATTAATGTGTTTACTGGGATAGCAATCTTGACTCTTCTCTTAAACATCTCAGAGTGTCGTGGTCCTTGTTACAGCAGTCAGGACTACTATTTGTTCTTCCAAAAATATGACAGTCACAACTGTAAATTGCAGAGACCACACAGACCTTTGGTTCCTAAACCTCTAATCCAGTATTCTACATTAATCTACAGGCATTTAGGTGGCTACTCTTTTGAATAAATGCTATGAGGTCTCTGCTCAGAGAAGAGCAGCTTAATGTCTGGAAAACAGCACAGCATTTCAGTTTGGAGTTTATATAGGTAGGACATCTCTAATGTCTTGGCAATTACTGCTTTGTGGCACAAAATACCCATGGCAATTCTTTCACAAAAATGAAAAATACTTTCCTATCTTATGAAGTTCTATAAGGCATGATATACATACACATTTTTACACATAGCCTCAATTTCACCACAACATACATAAAACCTTTTGTCACCTCTCAGGCTTTAGCACCTTCATATGAATATCTGTCTTTAGGAAAATCACAGAATCATAGAAGCATAGAATAGTTTGGGTTGAAATGGACCTTTAAAGATCATCTAGTCCACTTCCCCTGCCATGGGCAGGGACAACAAATGTTTTGAGGCTGGTAGTTGCAAAGAAAGCCTACACAAAGCAACATGAAGATCACTTCTCCCTTGCAAACAATCTTTTCCTACCTCAGGATGGCTGGACAGGCAAGCACAGTTCCTGATCCTTCACTATCCCTTGGGAGCAGAGAATCACCAGACCCTCTATCTTGCACCTCTTCTATCTCACCTACACTCTGGAGGGCGAGCAAGGTGTAAAATGGAGAAATCATCCACTGGCTACCTCCTCAGGAGCACCCATGACCATGTCACTTCCCTTCTCAGCTGCTTAAGGAGAGAATCCTCTGAATCTGATCATAATAGAAAATATGGTGGGTTTGTTTTTTGGTTTTTTGTTTTGTTTTGTTTGTTTTTGTTTTTGAAGCAGGCAAATAGCACTGGTCATACACTAATACATATTCATGTTAACTTTCCCAGATTCCTCAGACCAGCCCTATGCTCAGAAGTCAGGCTGCAGCTGGCAGGATTTGTTACGGTGTGAAGGGTCAAAACTCTGCTCTCCAGAAATCCTTGCAAGGGTGCACTGGCAGCCTGCATTCAGACCCTGCTAGGAACAGTGATTATCTTATGTCCAGCAGGAGTAAGAAATATGATTTGGCTTCTGGCCACGGGTCACCAGACAGGTACAGACTGGGGACTGGCAAGCCATCACTTCTTTTTGAAGCCAGTCAGGCTCCAGAGCTTATCAGCAAACCAAAGTTAATGCTAGGATCCTTCTCTGACAAAACAAGCAACTTTTGTCAGAAAAGAAATAGATTTTATTCTGCAGCTGTGACTCACACTCTCCTCCACTTCCTTCTCCAAAGAAAATAAAACACATAAAAGTGATATTTATTTTCTGTGATCCTGAATCATATAGAAGCATAAATATTTGGTACACCATATTCACCTAATGATGACAGTAAAGTTACAGGGGCATCTTGCCTGGCTGACTGTTTCTTTCTTTTCTCATTCATTTTCATTAATAAACATGTCAAAACTTGAAAGCTTGAGCAGCTGCATCACAGAAGTTATTTATCCATAATAAACCCTGCAGTTGCAGTGAAACTGTGTCTTCCAGATTAACGTAATGCAGATTCTTCTTTCAGTGTGATGGTACTGGGAACAGAGCATGTATCTGGGAAGCTGAAAATACTTCTTTTTGTCCAACTAAGGAGATTTCCCCAAAGAATCAATATGTTCCATTTGGGTATGCTGCTGTCCGCAGAGAAGCCAAGTCATGGCTTCCAGTTGGGTGTAGCTCTAGAGAAAACATCAGGCATGTGATCCTCCCCTCCCCACCAATCTGAACATCAGATGCAAGAGATTAAAGCGATTCTACCAAGGGACTCTGTTTCTTTTATTCTTCCATTCTATTTTTGTACATTCAAAGCACATGGCTAGGATGCTACCAAACATTTGTTCTCCCAGAAGAGATCTCAGAGAAGTACCCAACGCAGAAATTGCTCTCCAAGCCCCACCACACAGAGCTGGAAATCTCCAAAGAAAGCTAAAATTATGCAAATAGCTACAATTCTTTTGCTGTGTCAGTAATTTAAAAAGGAAACAAGCAGGAATACCAGCCTGGGACAATAATTTATGTAAATGAGAAAAGTAATCCATGCTGTTCTAAAACTGCAGATTGGAATGGCTTAGTAACATAAATTATTTGCTCTTTCCCTAAAATCCCCGGTGTTTTGATCCAGTGATCTCAAAGTACTTTGAGAACACTGAAAAATGGAAAGGCTCATACCTTCAGCTGGTATAAATCACTATAGTTGTTTCTGATTGCATAGTCCTCTAAAGCAGTTATTTCTTTACCCACTTCACAGATGAATCAGCTAAAAGTAAAAGCTGGTAAAAGACTTGAATAAATTACCCAGCTGACTCTTGAAAAACCTTGAGAGTAAATGCAGAAGACTCTAAATTCCACAATTTCAACGTGTAGGAAAAAAACCCAAACAAACTACAAAAGCACTATTATTTGTTCAGTTACACCAGACTTGTATTTTGCAAGAATATAGATATATACAATGCATTAGCACTACTATAGGGGGGATTTAGCCACCAAATGGAGACCCAGGCTGTTGTTTGAAACAATGTGGGTCTGCCTACAGTTTCTCAGTTTCTGCAAATCCTGCAAATAAAATACTGTACCAAACAATCTTTGTGTGGCCCTACCTGAAAATTATACAAATTAAAGTAAGTTGTTGAATGTTCCCTGATAAGAGTCAGATCAGAAAGCATTTAAAAGATTGTCCCATAGGTATGTGTAACTTACGGTATCTATTATTTCTATGTGTTGTTTGCAAATATGTTTTAATGTTACACAGTATCAAGTAATGTCTATTCTCACAGAAAGCTACATAGAATTTCTGTACACCTCTCAGATAATACTTTTTTCTGCATCAATTGATTTTGTAATAGTGTCTCTGACTAATATTTTGGTTTACTTTCGTAACATTCCTTTGTGCCAGTTCTGCTGTCAGCCCAAGCTCATCCAGGCCAAACTTGAGAACATTCCCCCAAAACTCCTTGATGACTATCATCTGACCATCAGCTTTGTCCTGGATTTACCGTCCAAAGTATACCTAAATTCTGCCAATTTTGTCTGCATTCATTTCTAAGACATATATTTTATAGATTTTTTATATTTACATCCTTTATTTTCATGTATTTTCTTTTATGCTTACAGATTTTCTTTTTATATCTTTTTAGTAATTTTATTTATTCTCTATTTCTTTGTTAAGCGCAGCCAATACTCCTGTCCTTGCATTTATTTTATAGTTACCTTACTTGCTTTTTGGAGGTAGAAAATATATTTTTCTTTATTTCTTCAAGGTGCAAAAGGTACCATACAAAGTCCTCAGTACTGCAAATAATGGTCATGTCACTAGGATTTGCACATGGTTTTGAACTTAATTACATGCCAAAATGTTTAAAGGGTCAAGGTCTTCCATGGATGCACCCATGTAAAAACCATTTATAAAGTCAGTCTTTCTTTATTTTTTTCTTTCTTTCTTCTTTTTCTTTTTCTTTCTTTCTTTCTTTCTTTCTTTCTTTCTTTCTTTCTTTCTTTCTTTCTTTCTTTCTTTCTTTCTTTCTTTCTTTCTTTCTTTCTTTCTTTCTTTCTTTCTTTCTTTCTTTCTTTTTTCTTTTTTTTCCTTTCTTTCCTGCTTGCTTGCTCACTTGCTTGCTTGCTTTCAAAGACATTTTCAGAGCCTAAGGCTAGTATTTGTGGGTTCCTTTTTAAATGAATAATTATTTTGGCATCCTCCATGTAAGATTCCTGAATTCTATTACAGCTGGAACTGCAATATCTTAAGCAGTCAAAAAGCATATGAAATATTGTCTAAAAAATCTGCTTATCCTTCTATTTTTATTATTTAGAAAGGTGGTCTCAATGTAATTATAGAGATTCTTCTACATTTGATCTATAATATGCCTCAGTCAGAGCCTCCAAACTAGTATAAAAAGGACAAAAATAAGGAAAAGTTAACAGCCAGGAAAACTATGAGAAGAAGTATTTGTGTTTTCCAGAATTCACTTAAAATTTAATAGCATAGTTAAGTAAAATTATCCAACTTCTTGAAACACAGGCAAAAGCATATACACAAGTACTATGCACATCCATGTCCATGTTTAAAACTCAGTAAAATTCAAAGTTCAGTGGTAAGAGGTAAAGAGATTGGCTAAAGATTATGGTAAATAAGCTTGTTCAAAAATCATGGGTCCAAGCATCTCTCAAATGAGTACAGGTTTAAAGAAGGGGTTACCTTAAAAGGCAAGTTTGCAAATATAAAGGGGAAGTATGCAAATATAAAGCCTTCTGTGGAAACATAGGCCAAAATAACACCTGCAATAGCAGGGCACAGAACACTTTTACGCTGAAAAACAGAGTTAGAAAATCTGAATTTTCTATTAAATATTCCTCTGTCTTCTTTGACTCTCACTTGTGGAAGCACTTACATGATGAAAAAAAATTTTTTTTTTCTAACTTTTAGTTATTTCTTAGATCTCAAGTAAAACTGGTTGGTAACATGCTATTCTTGTGAAAAATTTATTTACTGAATTCCAGTTGTTAGCTAAAGGATTGATGCAGCTTCCAAGAGCTGTACAACTGAAGATGGTATATGAGAAGGAGGAAACAGAGTTTTAATTTGCAAAGATATAGTTTAAAATAAAACACAGAATAACTCAAAATAGTATCTCCAACAGTGAGAAAGAAAATGCTATAAATATGGAATCCCACCATTTTAGGCCAATTATTTTTCTATCAAAGCCATTGTAACTTGTATGGGAAATGGTACTGGCACATGCATACACACTGCCAAATTTTACCCTCAAGTGTTGTTTAAGATACCATTTAGCTTTCATGGTGTAACAGGTTTCTACCAGAAAAATCAACCGAGTGCTCATTCCTCTATTTTATGGAAGAAAAAAAAAAAAAAGTAAATAGTGAGAAGATTCTTTGCCATAAATGTAATAATCACATTTGGGGCTGCTTTTAAGTCTTCTGTTTCAAAATTTGTATAGTTGTTTAGAAAAAATATTACATTCCTTTCAAGGTTGAATATACTACAGTATTTTCTGTAACAAATTATCAGTCTTGCCTTTCTACTAAGTCATTTCTTTCAGGAATATTTTATTATAAAAAACTTGGCCTAAAATGTTAGCATAATAAACAGTAATACTACTAAAACATCTCACTTCTCCCAGAAAACTTATTATATAGTAGTAAGATTGCTCATACGAAAACAAAAGTAATTGCTACTCTCAGACATACTTAAATACAGAGATAAAAACTTGCCTCAATGTGTCACATTTCTTTAACCCACAAAATCAATGATAGCATGACATAGTCTCCAAGGAATTTCTTACATCTACAAAAAAGCACATTTATTTTGAGTATATTCTACATTTCTGTGTATTTTAAGGTACTTGAAATTTTTAAAACTATTTAGCCCTCTAAGGATAGTGTAAGAGAAAGGAAAGCCTAGTACCTATTTTACTGACATTCCACAGGAATGGTGGAACTGGGGAAAAGAAGGAAATACTGGTGTTTTGAAAAAACTAAAAGAAGAAGGCACTAGAGTATGAGTTTATCTGTAGGTCCAAAATCTACGCTCCTTGTTTATGAGAAAACCTTTAGAAAAGCTCTTCAGATTAGGGATATAGCATACACTTCAACACACAGCAGGAACGTAGAAAATAAACTACCTAACATTTAATTTATCGATTATATAACAGCTTAGTTTGTGATGTCAACAATCTGCTTAAGTCATCACAAATGATAACACAAGAAGTGCAAAGTAGTTTTCAGTTCTTGCAAAAGTGAGATGTGGGGAAGAAGGGAAGGTAAATCTTATTTAAAAATGCCCAGAGAGATGAATTGAAGTGGTTGTCACTTCCATGGGAGCAATAGGTTGGGTGGGTAAGAGACACAGAGATACCTTAGAAAAAGCATTTTTGCCACTAAATTTGCTACATTTCTGAAAAATGCATTTTGCCCCGAAGGGGATTTTTTTCCCCCCTTCTAAATGAAAAGAAAAAACATTTTCTAGAAATCAAATTATTTATCAAGGTCATAGCCATTTTCAAAACCATAATTTTCCACATGCTGTATTCATCAACATGGTTGTGAATACAAAGTACATGAACTTGTCTTCTTTCTCAGAGGTCTCTACATATTTTCTCTTACAGATGCTTTCTTGCTCTGTCTTGTATTTTCTTCCAAATACTTGTAACTTCTTTTAAGGGTATTTTCTCTCTGGTTTTCTGGCCTATCATTAAACAGAAATTTCACAATTACAATTTTCTGGATAGAAATTGTCATTTTAGTCTATATTGTCACTTTTCCTTTGAAGTAACGTTATTGAGAAAATTGCTTCTATGACTAATATTTTTCTGATCTTCCAAAGGGAAGATGCTGACATATGTAATTTCCTCCTGGTTTTTGCTGAAGAAAAAGATACACTGGTGGACAAGGAACATATAGACATCTTCTTGCACCAAACCAAATTAACCAGAAGGAAGTGCCTCTGATCTTAATTGACTCTACAGGCAGGATATTGATGCTACAGCCAGCAACAGCATCCCACACTTCTGTATTAGTAAACACAGGCATGTTTGTCTGCTTCATGCTTGGCAGAGCTTCGTCAGAGGAGCTAGGGCCACTTTGGACCACCTCATTACTCTGGCATGTATTTAAACTGACCAGCTGCCCTTCTTTCCAAAGATAGCCAAAAATACAGTGTCCCTCATACAACAAGGCTTATACAGTACAAAAACTTCAAGTCTTCTCACTTTACCCAAATTGAACGCCATAATGGAACCCATACTGATACAATTTTACTAAGGATTTAGAAGAAATATTTACAGATAATGTAAGGTAACCCAGAAAAGCACTTTTCAGTCCCTGCACTCTCCTCCTCCCTCTTCCCTCCTGCACTCACAGAAAATTCTCAGAGAGAAAGAGAGGAGATATTTGTGGGACCAGGGGGAGCACTCTCACTAATGCACTAATCCCAAGGTACCACATGGTGTTAGAAACTACAGCTTTTTCTGGTGCAGTTTCAGCTACTGTTTGGTTAGAAATGTGATCTGGTGTTAGCTCTGTGTAGCTTGGAGGAATCCTGTGTCTTTTATATTACCCTGTCCCCGTTCTTGCTTTACACTCTTTGCACTCAACAAAACAGAGGAAATTTGATAGACTTCGAAGACAGAGAAAATTGGATGTCAGCACTTAGAGATCAACTGAATTGAACATGACTGGAAGGACTCAATTCACAAATAAAAGTACCAGACTTGTTCAGGGAGTATCATCAGGTAGCACAATGTTTTAAAACGAGAAACACTCTCCTGCAAGAGGGTTACACCTATAACTTAAAGACTGAAGCCAAAGAAAGGGCTGGAGAGAACTGAGGCTTAGGGAAATATAAAGCCAAATATGATATGTTGAGGATAATGGGAATTTTTTTCTGGTTTCAGTAGTATGAAAAAAAGTAGTTTTATACATGAAATCCAAAGGGAAGCATTTTCATCCAGAAAGACCTTTAAATATTATGGAATTAATGTTGCAAATGGGAAGTTTAATAAAATGCAAAATTGCAAAAGAATCTGCATTAACACAATCAGAAGATACTATATCAGCTTCAGAGAAACTCAAGTAAAAATAGCACAAAAAGGATACATATTCCATTTGTGGGCACAATGAGGAAAAAAAAATAAGGGAAAATAGGAAAAATATAAAGCTCTGAAAAATAAGGATTGAACACAACACCACAACAGAGTTCAGGAATAACATGACTCCTGCAAAAATATTTCACTATCTCTTTTT
>VXAC01007212.1:104443-161593 GCA_013399225.1 Rhipidura dahli
TTTTTTGCAAGGAAGGAGTAGTGAACAGCAAAGCGCTTGGAGCCTCAGACTGAAAAAAAAAAAAGAAAATGCAGATACATTGCAATGGGATTTAATATTTTACTTAGGCTTCCATTGACTTCATGGAACGAATATTTCCCCTAATAGATTTTATTTGACATCTGCTAAAGAATCGTAGAGCCTTGTGCTCCTAGATTGATCATAACTCCTTCAGTGGTGTATACGGATGGAGCCTTTTATCTGTGCCAGGCATTTTACAGCAGAAAGGCAATCCCACTCACCCCAAGAGAGTCATATTGGCACATGGCTATTCCATTTGCCAGTACAATCACAAGCCCCAACTGGTCATGTTGTCAGGACCCCTGAAGAACGACTGAGAAAAAATCAAGGTAAAGTTTGGGATTTAACTGAAAAGCATTTTAAAATTACATTTTGATGTTTCTGAATTTACCTTTCCCCAATGAACTTATGTCCCTGTCCTTCTTTTAAAAAACTGAAGTGCTCACACCTCCTCTAACAATTTTTTGATCCTCTTTGGAGTGACAAATTGTCTAGTCTCCTCAACAGCATGAAACAAAAAAGACTTTTTCTACCATGTACTACAGCAATAAAAAAGAAAGCTGTTTCTCATTATTGGCTGGTCCATCCTCATATAGTTAGTTGTCTTGGAAACTGATATTGATTATAATTTCAAGAAAATGTAAGAATGAACTGAAACACAGAGCTCCTTCTTTCAATGTCCATCTCAATTTATAGTGCTGGATCTAGCAATAAAAACATCCCTAAGCATGATTTCCAGCTCTAGATTTATTTTTGTTGCACTTATCTCTCAGAGTGACAGTCAAAATAATATAATAACTTAGACTGGACACATCAGTAAAATAATTGTGAAGTTTCAGAAAACATTGAAATGAATGTAAGTAAAATGTACATTCGAATCAACCTTACTTAAAAATAAAATAAAATAGTCCTTCCAGTTTTGATATCTGGATGACACAATATACAGGTATCACGTAATTCAAATTCTTCACTCTGTCCAAAAACTGGACCTCTTACTGAGGCCAAAATATATTCAATAAAACATTATTTTTCCATCTATTTCAGACACCCCATCAGGACTTCATAATAATTTCTCTCCTAAGGGTCTGACTTTAATCAGCTTTAGTGTAATTACTGCAATTAAGTTACCATTAATTTATTAAACAGTTTTGTCATTTCTTTACTTAAAATTGCCATCAGATCTTGTAAACTGTTCAAGGGACTAGTTAAAAGCAGCACTTTTCATGCTGCTACATTTGGATTACCAACAGTCGCCAAAACACTGAACAATAACCTTTTGGCAGTGAATTCTCCAAATCCAGCTGCCAATCTAGATTTAAATACATGGAATTTTACACTAACTGAGAAATCTGGCATACTATTCTCATGTCCTTTTCATTAAAATAACTCTTCCAACATGAAATTGCCAAACCTGTCATAGGGAGTTGTGCAATTACAGTGAGTGAATAGGAGGAAGTTTTTATCATTGCTAATACATGGGAGGTGATCCAGTAGATTTTTAAGTTGTGACCCCTCAAGAAAGGTTAGAAGACTCTTGGCACCTAAGCAAAAAGCATTTGTCAGCCTTTCAGCATGAACAGCTAAGGAAAAAATTACTTACTAAAGTCTGTATTTTTTTGTACTGTGTTGCAGTAAGATAGTTCACTCTTTGGAAGAAAAAAGAGAATCCTATGTTAGTATAATGTCAAGGGTGTGTGAAGAACAGCTGTATATATATTCACTCATGCTACAGTTCTAATTTCAACACTTTCTGACTTTCTAGAATTCATAAGATCAATCTAATAATATCTAAAGTTTAATTTTTGTCTTCTCACTTATGGGACAATTAATGTCTTCTTTCCTTTTTTTTTTTATCCAGCTCTGCACACTTGATGGACACTATCAGTCAAGTAGTTTTTCAATGAGTTTCCTCTAGGGTCAAATAAATAATTTGTATTTTTTATACTATTTACCCTAGTTATACTTAAAAAGATACTAAAGTAGCAAAAATACAATTTTAAATTTCATGTCATAGCTGCTAATTTGTTAACAATTTCTTTATTTTTATTTTGCACCTTGAATTCTAAAAATCTGAGCTTTTAATTGGAAATCTTTAATTCCAACCTCAAACATCAGTTGGTGCTCTGACACTGGGAATACTGGCAAACTGTCAGTCCAAGTGAAAACCCAGTCAGGAAGGAAATAGTTATCTTTGAAGAGACTTGACTGTGGAATGAGAACTGGTAAATCTTACTTGCTACAACAAAAAGTGAGCCATCTTTCCCATCACCTTGTTTCAGTGCTTTCTTTACCAAGAAAAGCAATGATAGAGATGAGGAGTATCAAAGATAAAAGAATGCTTAAAAATAAGCTCATCCTGCCAAGGCTGATCCTTTCATCTCCCTCTGGCTGTACTTCATTCTCTTTAAATTCCATTGAATCACCAAAGAAGAACCCTACTCTGATCACGAGGAAAAAAAAAGCTGTGACTAAACCAACAAATTCGAAGTACTCCAGTTTGTAATCTAAGATTTCCTCTTAGCAGGATTTCTAGCTATAGATTAATATAGATCAAGAATGTTTAAAGAAGCTTCTGCAATTCTAGAATACTCAGTATTTTGATAATACAAGCAGATATAGTACAGTTAAAGAGCATTTAGAATTGAAAACCACTGTTGTTTCAACAGCTACAAGGTACATATGCAACTTCCAATTTGACTCTGTTTCTAATTGCAAACAAAGCAAAATCCTGATAAGCAGTTTCTTCAGATTTGTGCTCCCTCAAACAGTTCCTACATTGTCCTTCCAAAAGTTAAAAATTCAAATTGCATTATTATTTTTAATTCACAATTCCAAATAATTGTAAATAATAATTTACTATTGAGGGAAAGAAGATTATTATTAGATCATGAATATTTGAGAAAAAAATGGTGTTGCATCCTCAGCTTTCATTTATTTTGTTTTACATGCATTCTTGTTACCAATTCATGTTATACATGCATACTTATTTTAGATTCAATTGTAGGCTCTGTACAGCTTTAAAAGGAAATACATATTAACAAAGAGTAGACCTCAAGGTATTTGAAGTTTTGTTCATATAAATGTGAATTTTTTGATGTTTATTTCAATCTAATCTATGCAAGGTCACCAATAATATCAGAATATCCTGTTATAGAATCTCTGTTTCTAATTCCAGGATGAAAAGATTCACCAAGTTCTGCCTTAACCCATTTAAAATCCTGTTAAAGGTTGGGTTTTGTTTTTTTTTTATTTTATTCCAGAGTTGGACTGAGGCTATAAGTTTCTTTCAGTGTTTTATCCAGAGTAATTCCACTATGTCTTGTGTAAATCATTATAGTCTTGTCTCTCTCACTTCATTGGCTTTTTGGCTTCCATCTGTTTTCTTTCATCTATTCTTCTTCCCTGTCTCATGTACATTCTCTTTCTACTCTGCTTTCTCTCATCTGCTTGCTCATTACTATTAGTCCAGCCTTCTATTATCCCCTTTACTTCCCAGTTATCTCAAAGAGGAGAGAATGTATGAGACCCAAGAGCTTCATTCTGAGAGATGCTGACCACTTTAATTTCTTTTTTTGATCTGCAAACTTTAATTGCTTTCCTTTTAATGTAGTTTTAAGACTGTCCTGGATGCCTTCACTGACCTAAGCATTTTATTTCTCTGAATGTTGTCTAAGGTACTTTGTGCTGTTATTCCTGGAAGCATAAATTTCTACAGGACCCATTTGTGCTTTTCAAAGAAAACTGTAACTCCCTAGAGTCCTACCTGCACACAGGTTAGCACAGTTATCATATTATCTACTTTACTAACCTATTAAGGGAAATTCCAAATATTTAATTTTTGCATGTTATTGTATCTGTTGAAAAATACTCATAAAAAAACCCCATGCACTTAAAACCTTTTAGAATCTCAAGCCAAATATATACATTATTCCATCACTGAAAATGGCTTAACATGGAGGCTTAATACACTACAGTTATCTTTGTGACAACTTGAATGTCACAACTCCCTGTTCTAAAGCAGAAAACTAGCTACTGATGATCAGAGATAACCATCAATCCTTAAATTGAATTCAGTCAGAAACTTCTAGCTTGAAGCTATTTGTTTTCCTTCTTAATAAAGAAAAATTCTCCACAAATGTCCATAACAGTAGAGCAAGTTACTGATCTTCCAGAAGTGAGCCTATGGTCTCACTTCCTGGGCTTTAATCATTCCTCACATTTGTGCATTTTACGTTGTCATCTCTGTGACCCATGTGGAGACACAACACCAAAGACACTTAGACAAGACCATCACCTCAGCATCAGGTCCATCATCTAAAGGGCTCATTTGGCATAATTCACAGAATTACTTGTACATTTCTTTCTCTCAGACTTGGGAACACTGGCTGGACACTTAGCTGAACTGCCAACTCCAGTGAAGCCCCCTATGCTATGTCCTTTTCCCTTGGGACAGGTTCCAGTTATAGTAAAAGGCATGTCCTCCAAGTAAACATCCCTGAAGCAGGAAAACCCAGTTTATCTTAACACCTCTGCCCTTGTGCCACCAGAGAACTGCATCAGTCAGAGCTTTCACTCCTCATACTCTGCCTTTCTCCTCATGCCATCCAAGGGAATATTTTCAAGCAGCACCCCAAGCAGGGACAAACAGTAATGTTCTTGCTCTTCCCAGTGTGAGTGGAAGACAAAACTCACTACAAATCAGTGCCCTGCTGTAGAGGAAATTTCTGGAAACTCCAGAGACTTCTACAACTTCCCAGAGGTTAGAAATGAGGTTTAGAGATGTAGCTTGCATGGTGCCTAAATTATACAGTCTCTATCTTTTCCCTATGATTGTGAAAACTGTGAAAGGTTTGAATCAGAGACTGGAGAAAGGACCACCCCTCTGACAGAATTTGGCTGATTTAAATTTTAACAAATGAAAGTAGCAGTGTTATTCCAAGTCATTCCATGACATATCAAACTCATTTTTGTAGACTACAAAAATGTTTAAATCCGAGATGCTTAATGGGCACCTCTGTCACAGTAAGAGCTGCTACTGAAAGATGTAACTTGTCCTTCATGCCTTCAGAGACGCTCTGTTCTAAAAGCTGGCATCTGTGCCACAGACAAAGCAATGTTCATCTTTCAGTGAAATGCTGGAGTCATGAGGCTGAGTGATTTGGGGCTGCTCTGTTCATAAGCAGATACTTAAGACAGCATTTTTGGAAGGCAGCCACTGGAGTGTACTATATTACAGAATAAATCACACTGAAAAGATGCTCCCTGTCAAGCTGGAGATACTTTTAGAAAAGATCAGTTACAGAAACCATCACATTTATGTGACTATTTCTACCTCTGTTAGTGACACAAGCTTATTTCAGACACGCTGTAAGGTCCCAGATGAGTTCCCTGAAGATTTCACACAGATCACATCATACCCCAGGCTCTTAAATCTAGTGGAGAGGTCTCATTTTTTATAGTACAATGAAGTACAATTAAGGCATGATCTTCTTCTGACAGGTCTGAAATGATCTCCAACCCAATTCCTTAGGGAGTGTGTTGAAATTTAGCCATTTAAAAGATCTCTAGCCAGTGTTTCAACTGCTCTGAAATCTCATAAATATTATCCGCTCTAAATTTTTGGAAAGGGTCCCTTTTGAGAGGTAGTCCCTTCAGGAGTATATAGTACAACCTGACTAAAACACAGCCTTACCCCAGGTTCTTGTTCTCATGTATTTTGGTCCAAGTGCAGCCAACAATCCTGTCTACAGAAGGTGCAATACCAGGATCTAATAGAAAGCGTACAACTGAAGTGGTAAACCTCCCACTTCATCAATAAACTGAAGGAGAGATCTTGCCTAGGGATATGACTACAGTGCATATTGCAGCAAGATGAAAAGATGTGTAGCTTTGAAATGAGCCAATGTGGATACTGAAAAACTTTTGTCAGAGGGACTCAGTTTTGTACAGGCTATTTCATACTGCTAAGAAAAGGTAGTTTATGTTAGCATAGCATATTAGCCTCTATAAAGCTTCTTCCAGCCTGAAAGATTAGTTTGCGGACATACATAAGCTACTTAGAGTGTGTGTGTGTTTGTTTTGACACTGTTCAGTAAACACAAAATCAATTAGCATGGGTAGTTCATGGGAATTCTTCAGACATTGTATAGGAAGCTTAAAGTTGGATTGGACATGTTTACACTTTCTTTGCAGGTACAGAAGTATAAGCTTGCTCTGAAACACTGGTTTCAAATATCCCTAACCATATATGGATGAATATGATTAACTGAACTTTCCCTCAAGTATGTAAATAAATATTAACTAGAATAGAGATACATTTAACCAGGAACAGCATGCAAATCCAGATGCTGACAGCTAACAATATACTGTAGGAGTCTCGATGGGAGCTGAGGGTCTAAACTCCCATTGTGTTGCATGGAGGCAAAGGATTCAGTTCAGTTACCTACATGAAGATGTCTAGTGGCTTTTGGGAATTTAGGGAACCTTTCCTGGCCACCTGCTGACTCTTCAAAATGGTAAAATCTCCCAGAGATCCTCTGTTATAGCTGTTAGCCACAGCAGCAAACCTCAGCTCCTCCAGTGCATCTCCTGTGGCATGACTTGTAAGGTCTTGAGAACTGAATCAAGGTCCCAGTCAGTAGAGACAGTGAAATCTAGAAAGTTATTCAGACAACCAATGTACACCCCTGGTTAAGGGTGAGCCACACAGCTGTCTCAGTTGGGCTGACCCAACCGAGCTGTATCACCCTGAGCTGCACAGTGGGAAAGCAGACACCTCGCTGACAGGCAGACGCCTGCATTGCAGGGATGCGGTTGGATTCCTGAATTTGATCCTGAATTTCTCTCTGTTTATATAGTAGCTTTTAGCCATAGCCCAGAGTGAAATGAGAAGCCAAAAATCACAATTTCTTCAATATTATTCAGTCATTCAAGCTAAAAGCTCCCACAGAGAAACCCTTCTAGGAAGCCTTCCATTAACACTATTCTCCATCCAGTGTTAGGATACTGGGGCAGAGAAGGTGTCCTGGGTAGAGAGCAGAGGAACTCAAGCTTCTTTTTTCAAATAGAAAGTCATCTCTCTTCATGTTCAGAGCAGAAAGGACATAGGGAAGTGAATCACATCTGTATAATCAAATTTTTGAAATAAGATCTGAAAATATATGGCTGCGTTCCACATTTTCCTTTAGGGTACTAATGTAAATTATTTCTACACAGCAGGCTAAACCTTCTGTTTCCTCTCAAAAGCTTGTACATTGCTACTTTTTCAGTGTAAAAGTCATAGTCTGATCTGGGCAGCTAATACTATTTTACTAACGAATAACAATAGTTATCTAGAGTTTACTAAGAGTAATAGTATTCACAAGCAGCATGGGCAGTACAGGACTTAGCACTTTGTTAACTCCTCAAACTTTACACAACCTAAAATGCCACAAATTGTAGCTACACAGTAGACTCCATTTTTTAAAAAAAGTGTCTTTAAATTTAAGTTTTGTAAATTATTAGTTCATTTTTAAAGACATCTAGGATAGGATTGACTACAAAAAGAAAATAATGCTTCATGCTACAGTTAGAACTGAATTTCACTTCTGACAAAAATATTTTGAGCACAATAATATATAGAATACAATGGAAGTCTTTTAAATTTTTAAAGAAACATTCAATTTGTGTGTATTTTCCTGTGTTTTATTACAGCACTATCAAGCAGTGTAGTTACTTCGGAATACTGTACATATGAATTAAATTAAGGAAACAGAGCTATTAGGAGAAAATATGAAACTAAAAGCACTCTATTTTTCTTAATCCTAAATCTGACCTTGTTAACAAGCAGGTTCAAGACTTCACACTATAACCAAGAACAATAAAGAAGCATGCTGTCCTCGTTTTTCCTCTAATTGTTCTTTTCTCTAAATCATATCAGTTCCCACTGGTTTTATGCAATATTCACCAGTATTACCTTTTGTTCTTTTAAAGTTTATTGTAGTCATGGAAATAGGAGTACAATCCTTTGATCTCTCACATCACACAAATGTAATCTATGAGAATATAGCATATGCCACAGTAAGAGAAATGTATCCCAGTTGCATTCCTTAGTCAAAAGAATTATGTACCTATGGCATCCTCTGTGAAAGTTCTCTGCAGTGAATTATTCCTACTGCTGTTACTGAGTACAGCAATCAAAAGGCACAGCCACAGAGCCACATGCATATATACCTCAGGTAGGTAATGTCCTGGTTAACTCTTTCTCTATTCTTTACCAGGGTAAAAGATATCTGAAAGCCATTTATAATTTTAGAAGCAGTTAAAGCAGCCAGAGGCCAATTAAATGTTCTTTATGGCATTTATCTTCAAGTTACCCTCTTGTTATCAAAGAGTGTAACAAACCAGGTAATGAACAACAGAACATAGTCCTGCCAAAATGTATGTCGTGGTCATTGCATCCAAAAGTGACTTACTGAACCCAAGTGGTTCAATTTACCTCTTCTTTACACATTCTAAAATGATACAAAGGAAGATTAATGAAAAGCAGAATCAAAATCTACTTTTAAATTTTAGAAGGAAAGCAGATGGATTTTCTATCTGAAAACATTCACAGGAGAGCAAATGGATACACACAAGGATGATATTTAACATCTTTTTTTTTAAGATCTGTCATTTTAAAGAGTCAGCAAAGTCATAGAATTAGTGAAAGTAGTGAAACCCAACATTTACTCTTTGCCCAGCCAGGGATTTCCTGTGTGGTCTATATCATGCTTTAAAAATACACGACACAACACCATTACATCAGATAATGACTACTTTGTGAATATTTTTGTTAGACTTCCTTTTGTTAAATTGCAGAGTTAGAAGCAATTGTATGCAAGGTGGAAATGATGCAAATGTGTAGTTCCCAGTTCGTCACATAAGAAAAAAAGACCCTTTTTACTAATAAGCATTGTACTACCTTAAAAACATTGTTTGAAACCTTGGAAATAAGTGATTTAAGCATCCAGGGAATTTTTTCCTGCAATAAAATGCTTCCTCAGTCACTATCCTCTGCTTGATTTACACCATCCATGTAAGCTTAACTTTACAAAGTTTGTAGGCAGATGTGCAAAGGTCAAATTAAATCACCAGTAGATTTTATAATTTTATTTCTTCTGTTGAAAAGATCATTAGGCATATGTGCAAGGTATCCACTAAATCACTAACAGATCACCTAATCTCACTTCTGCCAGTCAAAAAAATCTTTTCCAATACACTATAATATTATTATACCATCATATGTGCTTCTCTCAATCACGTTAGCCTCTCTAAAATGTGAATGCAGCTGAAAGTACACTCAGACAAGGATCATGATTTATAATGATGGACTATGATTAATAGTCCAAACTACCTCTTAGGAAGCACGGTATCAAAAAAGACATTTGTGTCTTGTTTTTTTCATTATAAAAAATGAGAGCAAACAAAAGCTTATGTTTAATAAAGATCAGAATGTCTGCCCATCTGGAAATACTGCTTATAAGAACCCTCATACTCTCCCACTATGATACTTACACCGCTGTTTTCTCACAAAACAACCTTTTGTATTAGAAGGGAAATTATTGTTTTCCAATAATTGTGATGAATTTTGATGAATTGAAAAGTTATTTTCTCAGCTCAGAGAGAGATTCATTAGTGCTAATAAAATACACATCGAGATCTAACCAGATCCCTGTGATGCTGGCTATGAATTTAACAGGTTAAAATTTCACAAAATGATGACAAAAATATTAAAACCTGCTGCTTCTCTTTAAAGCATATAACCAATTTGCCACTCCACTAACATAAAACATGTTAAAGTGACAGGTCATATGAAAGAGAAGGAAAACAAGAAGCCTTCAGGGTTCTTAAATACGAGTTCTTTGTGTAAAAAAATTTTCAGCTACACATATGTAAAATTTGTGTTTTAACAAATATTATATACTTATATAACTTATAAATATATTTATAAATCTAAATTATAAATTTACATTATTTATAAAATAACACAAGGTCGAACTACCCTGATCTACAGAAGCCTTCTTTATGAAATGGTGTTGCCTTAAGGAAAGGGCTCAATACTCTATGGAATGTACGATTCTAATTTTTATGAAGGAATCACAGACATTTTCAAGATTCAAGAAAAACAGAAACACTGTTTCCATGAAAAGAAACTGAAAACCAAGCAAAATTTCACAAAAAATGTACAAACAAAAATCCAAAATAGGATCTCACAGAGTAGACATTAGCAGGACTGATTTTTCAGTCCTTTGCCACCTGAACTCATTGGAAAAAATGCTTCTTATCTTGATCTGAATTACAGTCCCACTAGAAACTACTTTTCATCAATATATCTTTTATTAAGTGCTAGTGTTGGTAATATGGGATCTGGCACAAATCGGCCAATATTATACACTTTCTTTAGTCTCAGGAGGCCCAATCTGCAAACATGAATGCACACATGTAACTTTACTCTGGCTAGTAGCCTAATTGACTTATTAATGAGTTAATATGTAAATATATGCATTAAGCTGTTGCAGGATTCCTGACAGCAGTCTTCCCAGGGACCTCAGTGGCCCCAGACTATGGACTTTGAAGCCTGAGAGACACCTCTCCTGCTACAGAGTGTCTAGATCTGAAACAACAATTCATGCACAGAAGTTCAGCTTCTTCTTTTTCCAGCAGCACCCCCAGCTGGAACAGCTAAAGAGATTAGGACCAAATTCTGAAAGCAATTATCCTGAAGAGAATAATTCAGAACCAAGATTGCTAAAATACCTCAATTGTTGCTTGCCCTAACAGTACTTCACAGGAGCTTTTCTGTTTTTGGAGAGCCTGCTGCAAGTTACCCTGAAGATATCAGGCTGGCTGTAAGGACATAGTTCTGTAGGGTGTCAGGTCTGCAAACACACCATAGGGGTTTCCTCACTTACTCCCACTTCAAAGAAGCATTAAGAACAATTTCTCTTTATTACAGTTTTTAACTAGATTTCTTTCCCCTGTGATGATTAATTAGGCTTTTGTTACAATTTGCTTTCTTTCCACCTCTAAGAATAAATGTACCCTTCTGATAATCACACACAAACAAAATGTTTTGAAAAGTAATCACTTGCTAAAAAAAAATGGAAATTGGGCTTCTGTGTTGTGAGGAATGTACACACATAGCACAGTGAAATTTAACACGGGTAAATGATCTGACTACCTCAAAGTGAAGTTTTTGCCTTCCTACAGTGGCCTTTCACCCTGCCCTTTCCTCCAATCTGAGGAGAGCTGATGTTGATGGAACATATAATGGCTCCTTTCCTGTGTAGTAAAGTCAGCAATAAAGCTCAGTAATTAAGGTGACCGGGGAGGCCCAGCCCAGCAGGCTAGTGGTGTGGCGAACACTTTCAGAACTTCAAACAATATCAAAGTCACTGAAAAACGGGCCTAGTTCAGGACTGGTTTGAATTAAGCCTCACTTCCACACGCACTTTTCAAATCCAAGCTCAAACAAGAAAGCCAAGGCCTTCTGGATTTCATTAGAGCCAATTATCTTATCTGTTTCATCTCAGGCCTGACCCTAAGGCTGGCAAACAGCTATTCAGTGCATTTGTGTGGTTGTTTGAGAAAGCCTCCAGCCAGCCAATGGCCTGAGGAACCGCTAATTAAAACACAGTTGCCCCCTGCCTCCAGTGATTAAATATTTTCAAGCTTTTGTAAATAATTTTTCCATTCTTTGCCCCAAGCCTCAGAGGTCCAATACATGCAGTAATTTATTTAGTTTGTCAAAGAATACTGCTGGAAATAAAACTATAATAGAAACTTAGGAAACTCTTATATCTTGCCTAACTTCTGCAAGTGACATTCTACAAGCTTGCACAACATGTATACTGTTTCTTATGTAATTAAGCCTTAGTAACCTCATTGTGTTTGAAGCAATACAGTGTATAACAGGCCCTACATTTTGTTGATAGTCATCATGTTTCCTCAGATGTCAACAAGATATGTAAGCTCAGGGGCTTCATGAGATCCTAGATGCTGCAGATGTGATGCTGAGAGGTATCTGTGCTCCTGAGATGGATGGACTCTCCTGAGAGGCTGGATCACATTTCAAAAGCCTGTTTGGGAAGGACTGAATCCTACCAGTGGCTTACTTTTGGAACTGAAGAATAGCTCCAGAATACAGATCCATGTCACCATGTCCCAGATAAATTCTGGTAGCTAAAAGCAGCATGAAAAACATCTGGGCTAGAGGACTTAATCATTCCATCTCCCTTTCTCAAACCGTAGGAAGGCACTGCCTTTTGCATGAGATCAGAGGACCTGATTCTAGCCTGGTTCTAGCATTGGTACCACACAGTGCTCCACCTCAACCTGCCTCACCTGCAGCCACTGTCCCCAGTATTGAGGGTGTGGATCTCTCATGTAATGTGATGGGGAGAGGAGCAACTTACATCTCTTAAACTAACCCCTTAACTCCTTACCTTTGCTGTTATTCTTGACAACAACAACAAACATATTTATATTACTAAAATGCATTGGAGGTACCGTCATGAACCAAAACCAATTGCATAAAACACTGCACAGAATGAATAAAAAGTTGGCTCAGGTCTGTGCACTCAATGAAAACTTGGGGAACTACAGGCAGAAGCTGTACATGCCAGAAAAACAGAAGAAATCGTAGCAGTACAGGAATTTAACTACTGTTCAGTTTTGTGTGAGGCAATATAGCAGAACAGAAATGTAATAAAAGATTTCAAGGAAGCTAATGAACCAGTCTTGTAGCTGTTTATGAGAATACCCTGCTGTATTGAATTTTATCACACAAAAAATCAGAAAACCTGTACCTGGTACCATATGGAAAATGAAATTCATAAGAGCATTCTGAGAGTGACATTGCAATAATAAACAAAATGGCTGAAAGTTAGAAATCACTTTAGGTGGCTGGAATGGTAATATATTCTGTATTTCAAAGACATGCTACAGAAAGAATTTGCAAAATTTAGACATTTCTGTGTTGTGACTTCCAACAGAGAAGGTCAAAGGTTACACAAGAACTTGCCTGACTGACAGGCAGAAAAATGGTTTTGCCTTTAGAGAGTGGCAGTAGTAATGGCTTGGGGATAAAAGTTTGGTAAAGTTGAGCTTCAACTAAATGCAGATTTCCTCAATTATTATATAACAAAGTTGCTATAAAATTTCATGATGTACAGAGGAGCCATATTTAGAACAGAGAAACCATTGGTCGATAAACAATAATTCAATTTGCATTGTGGACAAACTACCCTGCAGAAAACCACAAAGTAGAAGAACATAAAAAGACCAAAAGCAGAATGTCATGGAATCTCTTAAGAAAGATCAAGGAGGAAAATGATTCTTCCAAAAGACAAGTTAAAGGAGATATTCCATGCTCAAGTCTGGGTGGAGGCCAGGGACTATCAAGCACAGAAGTCAGGGAAAGATGAATTTTCAAGAAAAAGATCATCAGGATAAATAAGAGTGGATGACACACAGGCTAGGAAAAATGAGTGTAAAATGTAGACCCTGAGCTTTGGCTAGGCAGGATTTATGTTAAGAATGGTTTCAGAGGAAGGCTGAGATGCTTTTTTGGAGGAGGTCTGGAATCAGAGGACAAACAGCGATACATATACTCAATGGTCTAGGGGATAGAGAGGGAGAAAGGAGAAAGGAAGATGGAGAGCTTAGCAGTACTTTTCCTTTACAATGGATCATGATTTTATTACAAGGGAGCCTCTTGTCAGGGGAATGAGAGTTTAAATAGACAAATAAGGGAAAAGAAAAGCTTATGTCCCAGGTAGATCAGTAGATGAAAGAGCATGAGGGCCTGGTAACAAGCAAAAGAGTTTTGAGAAAACTCAGATGCTTTTGAGCATCTGAGAAAAACAGATGAGGAGCAACTTTGTGATCAGAGGCATATGACAGAACTGTGGGAAGAAAAGGGACATTACAGATGCTCTAGAGAACTTGATGAGAGATCAAATTATGATTCCAAGACAGAAATGTGAAAGTGGGAGGAAGGGTGGAGGAGAGGACCAGGGAGTATTAGCAGTCTTGGAAAATTATTTATACTGCTTGGTACTATTAGAAATATCTTTCCAATCTTTGGGTCTTTCCAATCCCTTCCAATCTACTACAGTCCAAGTACTTCCAATCCAAAATTTGCTTTGCAAGACCACAAAAGACAGCATTAAAAATTCTGGGTTTGTTCAGCAAGTTTTTACATAGTGGCCAATGACTGAACTTAATACAGAGCAATTCAAAACTAACTGAAGAACACTCATATGTGTCATGGTTTCAGTTTCAGGGGCAGTTAATACTTAGCAGTGGCCCATTTGATGATACAGAATGAGAATGAAATCACTGCATTCTTGATTAGTTTGGAAATTAAAGGGTCTTCAAGCTATTACAGACTCTGCATTTCTTTTGCTGTCTGTTTGCAGTTTCTAACAAGAATTACATTGAAAATGCTGGGCAACTTTTTGAAATATTTTTTTCTTTGTTGAAAAAAAATGAGTTAAATGATCAGATAATAAACTGTCATTTTCATATCCAGAGGGAATCAGTTTCCACAGAGAGTTCATCACACAGAAAGTGAAGCACATGTTGATAAAGCATGTGAACAAGAAATCCCTGTGAAAGAAACTGAAGCACTTTCTGAGGTTCAACAATATATTATTAGTAATGCATTCTTATTCTGTAAACGTCTTGATTCAAGAAGTAGGATAGTTAGACTGGATAGGGTGGTAATTAGCCCCCACTCCCCTGTTAGCATAATAACCCAGAACTAGAACACTAACTTTTTCAAGAAATGTACTATTTTACTAAAACATAATCTTTTTGTACATTTGCATCTCCTTGATATTTTTTCAGAGGGAGACTTCTTTTAAGCATGAGGAAAAGAAAGCCCCAAAACATTCCAAATAATCTGACAGCAAAGGCATTAATTTCAGATGTGATGAGGTCAGGTTCAATCCCCTGATTTGCAGGAATGGGGGACAAGAAACTGTCTTCACTCTTTCACAGTGTCACAGAATCATCAGGTTGGAAGGACACCTTCAAAACCAGCTTGTCGAACTGTCATCCCCACACCACCATAATCACCCCTAAACCATATCCCAAAGTGCCACATCCAGAGACAGTGACTCTAACACCTCTCTGGGCAACTTATTCCAATGCCAAACCACTCATTAAGTGATTTTTCCCCCCAATCTTTAATCTGAACATCCCCTGGTGCAATTTAAAGCCAAATCCAATCCCAAAGGGTTGGGATTTTTCACTTGAAGTTTTCTAGCTTCCTAGAGTGATGTCCTCACCAAAAGGTTAGACATGAACACTGTCATAAAACAGTTTGAAACCCAAACACTTAGTTGTTTTCTTGGAAAATTTCAATAGTTTTGGTTTTGTTCCAGTGTAGAAGTAAATCACATGTCATAACCACGGACAGTTGCTGTTTACTGGAAGTGCTGTCTTTAGTCATCTCTACTTTAGTAATGCACTCCCTGCACAGGAGGAACACAGCACCAGAATCCAGTCAACTTACTGACAGGGAGAAAAAGAACCAAACAAGCTGCATCTTCCCTTCAGCCCTCCACATCCTATCTTCTGATAAGCATGTACACTCCTATATGCATGACACAGGAGAAATGCATCCCAGATATAGCTATTTTCAACCTGGCTTATCCTATGCTGTAATTTGTTTGCTTTCATTTTCAATTAATAATTTTGGTAACTTTATTTTAACAGCTGATACAAATATCACTGGAAGGCTTGTGGTAGGTAAGCATATGAATCAGCTAATAAGATACTTCAGAAGCTTACTTTGTTTCAAGGCATAACAACTCATGAAACTGCTTGTATATAATCTTAAAAAATTGACTGACTGATTAGGTTAAATGTAGTCAGAGTATCTAAGATAAAAGCCTGACACATTTACCCAGTGAAAAGCCTCTGATTTCACAAACTCTTTTAACAGTGATTTTTGCAGGAAGCTGCTATTTTGTATAAGTAACAACTCAGTATCTTAGCTATGAATTACGGCATTGTGCACAACCGAGACCTGTGTAAACTAATAACACGAATGATCAATTTGCTTCTAAATCCTAACCCTAGTATATGTGATCACAGGACAAAGACCCCACTTTGTGTGAAAAAAAATATACACAATGTTAAGTCACTCTACAGCTGAACATTTTTCTTATACCGCCTGTAAAATTAATGTCTCAGAGTTTGAAGTCTGACGGATTCCCTCACTCTGGGTAACGACTTACTATCCAAGAAGCTGCACTGATTTAATGGGATTACTGATGGCCCAAGTAGTACTGCTAATACCACATAATGATGAGTCATAGACCTCCCTGAACTTATTCATTAGACATCTATTTTTGAGACACTTATGTTTTCATAGTTTCAAACGTCTCTCCACAGGACTGAAGGCTGACTTCAAAAAGTAATGAAATATTTGGAGTTAGGGCTCCAACAATATCCAGTAACAAGAATCCTCAAAAGATCTTGCAGTACTGAGCACAGTGCTGTTCAGCATAAGTCAGGATTTTAAAATCTGACTCTTGCCAGGTTTTATTATTTTTCCTCAGAATTACTGGAGCTTTATTTTCTAGAATATTTTTTCTATGAAAAATGCTTATTCCTTTCATACAATTATTGTATAGGCAAAGTATAGCACAGGCACACAAAATGATTAGGATAGAAAAATATCTCCAAGGAATTATTTTTGCAAAGGCATGAGAACATCTATAAGCACAGATATGCCCTGGAGGTACCCACACAAACTAACACTGAGACACAGGTGTGTGAGTGCACCAGAATCTCACAATACTTCTTTGCAATCCTGCTTAGATTTGAAAGCAACAAAATAAAAACTCCCATTTCTTTTTCTTCTCTAAGTATTACAAGAAGACTAGTGGAGGTCTCATCAGGAAAGTTAGCTAAAGAAAGCATGAATAAGAACCGTGTATCTGAAAGGCCTCTGTTTCTGCTGTTCTTGAAACAACACTTCTGTCTGATTCTGGATAATGGGCTTTTAATAAAAATATCCACCAAAGGAAAACAATTAAACAATACATAAAGCACCAGGGTGCAATCTAGTGGTTCTGTTACAGTCTGGAGTTGTTCCAGCAGAGAACATGTGGATATTTTTTACAGGCTGCAGTGTAGTTCTCAAAAGTTACTATAAAGCAACAAAATTTAAATTGGGATTGGACATCTATACAATCACTCAATGTTGCTGTAGGACTTTTAATTCTGACATGAAATTTATCTCCATGTAAAGACCACAGATATTTTGACTTTTAGGATAAAAGTATCTTCTCCACTCTTGTTGCTGTTTAGTTTCTTCCAGGATGTTTCTGGTGATATTTTTCAACCTTTCTGTTAGAGTATTTGACAATATGGCCGTTTTTTATCCCCACACCTCAATTCTTTCATCTTTCTGGCTTAATAAAAATTGGAAAATGGTTATATTGGAAAAGAGTTCAGATACTTTTCAGTACTTTGAAACTACAGACCATGTATGGCTTGGGGTTTTAATCAAATAGTTTTTAACCTGAAGCACATAAACCTGACACATACCATATTTTATTATCCTTTCTCCTCCCCCCCCTACTCTGCCATGTCAATAAAAGAAACTGTGCATCTGTAGAAAAGTAAGCCAACACTAATTAATTTCTGTAATGAACGGCTTCACTTTTGTAGTTCCAGTGAATTAAAGGAGCACCATATACAGTTTTAAAAATCCTGGTACAGTAAAGGTGAAAATTTAGGGTATTTCAGTCAGAAGAAGTTAGATTTTCCAAATAAAAATAAAGAAGTAGGAAGAACATGAGGTTGCAGGTTATAAACACTGTTGCCAGTTTTAGTTTTATGGTGAACTTTGAAGTATAACAAAATGCTGAAAAGCTGTTTATACCACTGTTTCAAATGCTTTTAACTCTGCTTCTCCATTTCCTAAGGACTCAATACTCAAAACATTTGTCAAGGAAAAAAACCATGAAAATTTACCATTGTTACAAAATTTTCCTTACCACACAAAAAATATATATATTCTAAAGTCACAAATCATCAGGACTATTCAATGTTCACATATGAAACTTATACTCAAAGCAGATTTAAAAATTATTCCAAGCAGACTTCCACCTTCTTCAAACTTCTTCAAAAGAAACTGCTCAGGCAATCCTAAATTATCTTTTTATAGCTGTTTGGTACATCTTTCTTTGAATTGTGGTAAAACATTTTCTATGGCAGAAGGGAAAAGAGAGACATCTCTGGTTGAAATGCACATCTTTTAATGATACCTGGTAGAAGTGACAAGGTCAGAAATTAAAAACTGATTTAAACTATAACTTATAACTGCAGAATGCTATGGGTGTCTGAAAGCAAACAATATAAATCCACACACAAGATCAGATTTCCTAGAACTTCCATGACTGTGTTCTCTTCAGCTGTATTTTTCTTCCTAAATGCATTGCCCTTGATAATGCAGGACTGTGGATAACGAGCTGTCTCAGTAATGTCCACCTCCATGTGGGTAAATCATTGTCTGCCTGTCACACATGACTCAGAGATTCTACCTTCCTCTATATACAGTGAAATGCTGAATGATTTTCTGTCAACAAA
Organism: Rhipidura dahli; assembly: GCA_013399225.1. NCBI lineage: Eukaryota > Metazoa > Chordata > Aves > Passeriformes > Rhipiduridae > Rhipidura > Rhipidura dahli. The sequence continues at coordinate 123,134 of VXAC01007212.1, forward strand.
TAGACAAGAGAATTAACTATACTTGGGATAAATTTTAGCAGTTATTACAAAGCAATATATTGAGAAATAAATAATTTGTTTCCATTAGTAAGGATAAGCATGGCATTTGGCTAGTCTGAGGCTTTTGTAAATAGAGTTTACTGATAACACAATAGATTAAAGTTCTCAAGACGTTACTGGAGTCTACTTCCAGTTCTTTTATTGACTCATGAGGCTGACTAACTAAATTGGGGTTTTTTAACCCTTCCCATACTTGTATTATCTCTTTGAAGAGATACCCAACATTATCAAACATTTGAATCAGAAACTTAGTCTTATCATCGTTTTTAGACCTCATCTAGTATGATATCGCCTCAGCAGCAGCCTCTGGACATTACAGTCACAAAAGATTAATAGCGTTAAGTTATGGGCACTAGGAATTATTGTTTAAAAGAGCTTTATACTCAAACGCTACTCTTGTGGTGTTCATTAAACACCACAATACAGCATTGTACCATGACTCACTTTAAATAGTTAGGTAGAGCTAGGAAAAAATGTTGATTTTTGTCTTCTTCATTGTTTTGTTATGTTTATCAGAAACCAAGGTTTCTACTCAGATAGTTATACAACATTGCAGAGCAGTGATGCCAAAGACATCCATAATAATATTCAAAATAATATAAATCGATGGTTGGCCCTCATGTGGTGTATTTAGCTCATTTCCAGAAAATAGCCAAGCCTCAGCAATGAGCAATTAAAGTGATTTGGCAATTGGATACATTTCTAAATGAAGAGAGATTGAAAAAGACCAGAAATATTGTATTTTGAGAGAAGAAAAATAGGAAAGGACATGACACAGATCATACAAATGTATTTAAAATAATAAATATGGATAGGCAAGAATGTGGGTTTCATCTACACATGCAATACATAAACAAATGGGCATTTAATGAAAGTGGAAGACTAGTGATTTGAGCTAAAACAAAGAATTTTTGTTTTTCAGACACATACTTAAGGCCATGAAATTCAATACCAACAGGATACATGAAACTTCTTAAAGTTATCTCAAATTCCTTAGTAAACAAAACGTTTTAAAAGTAAAATTTACAAGAAAATTAAATTAATAAGTAAAAATACATGCTATATATACTTCTATTAAAAAACTAAAAGGCAAATATAGCAATATCGTGTTCTTAGAGTTTATGTATAAAATTCTTACATAAATACGAAAGTAAAATTACAATCAATACCTATGCTGAAACAGGGTTAACAAGGACAATATATATGAAACCCTCAAAAGTACATTTACAAAGTTTTTCATTTGAAATGTCAAAATTAAATGTCATCAGATCTGGAAATGCAAAACTATGGAAAAATACTCAAAGGGTATATATTAATACAATGTTTCCAATGAACTTAACTATGCCCTGCATGGCCACAAGATGACAATGAATTTTTTTTGTTAATATTTTCGAGCACATCTAGAATATAGAAAGTTTTAAACATATTTATTTTCTACCAAAACAAGCACTTAGAACTGCAAGACAGGATGAAGATTTTCTGCACACCTTTGTTTTTTTTCATTTTCACATTTTAACACATGGAATTTCAAGATTGATTTTAATTTTGAACTTCATTAGCAATTATATTTTGGAGTAATTACCAATGTGCTGTGATTTAAATTAAATCATGGATATAGTTCATCCTTAACTCTGCCTTACTGCTACCTATATCTTTTGAATTTGCTCCCCTTCTTAAATTAAAATCAAACATGTGACTGCTAAAAGATAATATTATCATGAGCTATTTCTAATCATGCCAAGAATCGCACACACATATATGTTTCTTTTTGTGCAAGGTTTTATGGACAGGTTCATTAATATGCTGTGGCTGTTTTATGCTACTCTGGAGTAGTGCAAAGCAGCCAGAGCATACTGGCTGGTTAAGCTAAATTTATAACTCCTTTGTTGAATGAAAGCTGTGCAGAGCAGTTGGAAGGCACAGCCCAGTTTCCTTCTGTCTCTTGCTTCTCCTTCACTCTTCTGAACACTCTCATTTGTTTCCACTGCCTCCTGCATCTTCTGTATTCCACTCGATGGAAACACATCTCTCCTGTCCCCGGCAAACTCCAAGTACATGCAAAGACAAATGTTCATGTACAACACAGACCTGAGCCTCTTTCTGCTGTCTGCTTTACTGAGCACATCTGGTGTAATGTGGAGCTTATGAAAATAATTATTTGAACATTACTAGTCAACCATTGCTCTTATTTTTTTTTTCTAGAACTGTTGGCAGAAGAGAGTGGATTACATCCTCATAAACTCGAGTGTAAAATCATCCTCTTAGAAAACAGCCACCATCTCCTTTTGCTTTCAAAGAGATTAAAGCAAATTTAACCTGAATAGGTGGAAGTAAATGATGAAACAAATTCTCTAGAGGGATACTTCAGACCATGAAAATAATGTAAAAGAGCTGTGTGGTTTTGTTATCTTAGGAGGAAAGAAGAGATGCCTGCCCTTTAGAAAAATGTCATTATTTCAAGGATTTTTGTATCTAGGCCACTTCCTTAACCATGGTAAACATCAAACAACACTTTTCTGGCAAAATTAAATGGTACAGTGATTTGATTACTGCAATTATTTTCCATTCTACAAGAACTTCTCTCTCCTACACTTGCTACTACTTCCTCGTAGTTAACACGAGCAAGCTTATTTTCTTAGTACAAATAAGAAAGAAATGAAAACATATTCTTTTATAAATGAATGAGCAGTCTTCATCTTCAAATTGGCTACAGACACCTAAATTTGATTTTGCAATAGAGTTAGTTCAAAAATACAATAAACTCTTCCTGTAGCACTGAAATCAAAATGGAAGACAGAAACCAGCACCATAATTTTTCCTGTTTCCCACTATAGTCTCAGCACAGCCACTCACTAAGCATGCCTTTAAAGTGATTATTCTGTGCTATGCTTTCAAATTTTTCTGCATTTTTACACATGAAAGCTGTTTTTTCCTGAAGAAATAGAAATATTTTCTCTAACAGTTTGGAGGAAGAGTGAGGTGGAACATTATTCAGTCCTAAAAAGGTTTACATAATATAGATTTACATAAAATAGATTTATCTGGTTATTTATGCAATGGAAAATAATGAGTATTCTGCTACCAGCATATATATATGTGTGTGTGTGTGTGTGTGTGTGTGTGTGTGTGTGTGTAAATGCTTCTACAAATATATTCTGACCTAAAAACAAGGTACCTGATATCAAGTACATCGTCATATATAATACCTGGTTATAAGCTAAACTCTAGACACAGAAAAGAAAACAAAAAGCCTTGGTCTCTTTTTCTGTGGACATTATCATTCAGAAGGATCTCTGCTGTGAAATTTGACAGTCAGGCAATTATGAGCTACCTAGTGTCAAGGCTGGTGACACTTCAAATACATGCTTGGCACAATTCTAGGATGAAATTAGGACTCTGCTGGTGAGAAAGTGAAAGCTATGTGCACCCCCTGGGGGGTTTTAGATTATTTTAATGCAAATTTCTCAGTTCCTAAGAACTCAAGGGATTAGGCTCTGGAGCCATCCAGTAAGCAGGAAGCCTTGGCTTCTCTCCAAACAGGCTCCACCCAACTGCAAACTTACTCACACCTTGGTTATGGTGGAGAGGACCTTCACCAGCATCCACTCCTGCCTTCACTAGGGACAGAATACTGCCCAACCTCTCTGTCTACTGGTAGCTATAAAAACAAAATCTCTCCATTTGTCCCTTATTTTTCTCACAAGATTGAAGACGCTCAAAATTTTCTCCACACCTTATTCTGGATCTTCTCTGTAAGTCTGTCTATAAAAGCACGTAATCTAATAAAAAAACCCAAAAAACAAGTAACATTTTCTATCTCTGAAACTCACTTATTTTCTTAAAAATGGACTTGTTGCAGACAGAAACTCCAGAACAACAGCTGACTTGTTGGGAGAGCCTGGCAACTCTTCTATTGATTTTCTGGATTGTGGATCTCTCTTGCCAGTCTACTGTCTCACAATTCTGTTCTGGCCAAATTGAGGACTTACTCTACATCATGTGTGACATTTTGGATAATATCAAGGGTAGATTCTGGCCCATGGATAAAGTGTCTGTTTACTAGGAGCTCTAAATTTACCTACCACTCAGACCAGATCTACAGAAAACAGCTATCTGGTCTATACTAAGTAATTCACAGATTTTTGTATCCGCCCTTCAAAGTTCCATGCTGTTTGCTTCAATGATCCCCATTCAAAACTGTCATACCAGTCATACTAAATACATGTCAGCAAGACCTACAGAGGGCACAGAGACTGTGATCAGATCAAAAGGGGCTGAAAGTGTAGGGAAACATTTCCTGTTGTTGCTTGGAGAAAAACATCCTCATTCATTACAACATTAATCACAAAGTTAAATGGATGCATTTAAAATAGCAACATTAAATTTTTCACCATCAGAAATTTTTCAAAAGGTATTTTTTTTAAACTGAAATTTGAATTAATTTGCCTTAAAAAATACAGTTAAGTGTATGCTTGCATGTGATTAGTCAGAGTGTAGTAAGTTACATGAATTTTATTTTCCTGAATAGTGCCACTTTGCTTAGGAACAGAGACTGAAATTCCCCTCTAACTCTGAAGCAGAGTAATAGGCATAGCAGCAATACTAGCTGCTCCAAATGATTTACTAGCGTGCATTAAAACAGAACTGTGAAATCCATATTTGTAAATGCACTATTAAGCCCAGGTATTTGTCATCAGGATAGCAGGGGTACTAATTACAGTTACAGGCTCAGTATGTGTGTCTTCTGTTGAATAAACTGGGACCACCATTCTCTGCACCATTAGATGGACACATTACCTATATCATTAGTGGGACAGTTTGGATCTAAACCAAGAATGTTGGAGTGGAAATACCAGATATATTAATATCAGATACTAATACCAGTGATTTGAAGCATCCAGTTCCTTAACTTATGTACAAATCTCACAAAAGTACAGGAAACATCTTGGAAAGAGCTTGAGGCACTATTAAGTGTAGAAAATTTGGAGCCTGCCACTTACCATTTGTTTAGACTCTTTTTAAATACAGACAAATGTAAATAAAATTACAACCTTTTCCACAATAACAGTGGGATATTGTGAATGTCCAAGGCTACTTCTCTTACTAGGGCTCAGACTGATTTCAAGTGTGTTGTTTATCAGAAACTCTGTATAATATTTCATGGGCTGCACAGAAGTCCTTTGGGAAAAAAAAAACAAAACACACACACACAAAAACCCCAACAAACAAAACAGGGGTTCTGTGGGGCTTTGTGGTGTATTCTCAACAGAATATAGTCAAAAACTGTATAAGGTAATTGCGCTACTTTGATGAAATGTCTTGAAAGAGATTAGAGATACACGTTGGTTTTTCCTCACTGCCTTTCTTGCATATCATTCTCCTCTAAGAGAAAGCCCTTTCCAAAGGTGTAGCCTTTGCCCAATCTTGAAAGATGAACCCTTCACTTTCCCTAAACTTCACTAAATCCTTCCACCACTGGACTGCTTTACAGTGAAAGGAAACAGTGTATGTAAGACAGAACACTGAAACTCTAAAAGATAGTGTTTTAGACCGTTCTTATCTCTTCTGGTCCCATGAAAATAAGACTAAATAGATTATGATGCACCACCTATGAAGGAATAAAATTTCACTTACGAATGAGGTATTGAGAACACTCCTTATGAGTGAGCAAAGAGAAATACAGCATGCAACATTTCCTATCTCTCTTATTGCAGTATTTCAAAATTATTTACTTCTAATTAAATAACACTTTACTGCAATTTGTAGGAAAAAAACTTAATGGTCAAATCCGTGAGCATCATAATGAGTCTTTTAAGTGAATGAGGAACACTGGATTTAGACCATTCTTCATACTGCTTTCTGTCTGCTCTGCTGGCATGTAACTGCAATAACAGAATGCGAGCAGTAATTTTCTTCTGCTTAGTATAAATATTAAATTTAAATACATTTAAATTTTATAGGTAGAAAAGTAAGCAAGCTCAAAGTAATTTTACTGGCATGGCATAATGATGAAAACACTGGTGACCAATTAAATAATTAGAATTTTTTTTCGTTGATTCTGCACGGATGATCGCAACAATTAAATTACCCATTTTTTCAATCTATTAAACTCTCAGATACTGGGATACCAGGATTAAGTTAGTTTCACCATGGATTATTCTCCTGACTTTCAAAATTACATTAGCTGTTATTCATGTGCTTTTGTTCTACAAACAGTTTTGAAAACTCTAAATGGTACCAACCTGAATGCTGTGAGATACTCAACATCACCCATAGGAGGATCCAAGCCACCTGTCCAAGCAATATTTATGTTATACCCTTCACCAGGGCCACTTCCAACCTGAAAAATAGAAATAAAATACCAAAAGGAGTGAAAAAGAGGAAAAAGGAGGAGGAAAAGAGAGAGGGTAAGGGGAGAAAAAAAATTTTCTCAATTGTGCTTTAGAAACAAACATCAAACAACATGTCAGATCAGCCTTGTTTGACAAGGACTGCTCTGGGTTATGCACTTGTTCTCCACTGGTCCCCTGCTCCCAGTGGACAATTTGGTAATCTGGTGTAATTTAAAGAACCAGAGAAGGACAAGAAAATTAGGGGTAATCATGCAACGCAATTACCTGAAAGATACAAATAAAAATGTGGCTCTAAAGAAATAAACCTAACCTCATTTGGGGCTCCACTGCCGGGGAAGAAGTTGCCTTCATCATAGCGATGGAGGGAAACATACAGGATGCTGGGGTCAGCATAAAAAGCCTGCTGTGTACCGTTGCCATGGTGAACATCCTAAAGGAGAAAGAAAACAGATGACAAATGTAATAATGTCCAACTCAGTGTAGAGAGCTCAGTTCTGCTTTCTTTTACACCCCCCTCCTCTCTCTCTCTCTCTCTCTCTCTCTCAGTTTCTCTCCCTCTCCCTTGCCCTCCTTTTGTCTTTCCCTTTCCCCCTCCCTTCACCACCCCATACTTCCTGAACTTTCAGGCAAATTACTCTTTAATGCACTCATTTTTTAAACTGGCTTCTAAAAATCAGGAAACCATAGTGAGCGTGCCCTGGAGACTCCAGATGAGCAGTCATTGAGAAATCCCAGTCCTTTTGTACAATTAGATATTTATACACCGGCTCTTTGTACTCCTTGCCTCAGTGATGGAATCTAGCATCCTGTTTTATGGAGGAATTTTATGACTTATTAACTGCCAACAGTTCATAACCCCTCAGGCTTAATTAACTAGCCTCATTGGCCTCTGAAGAAAGACTAATGTTTAAACTACAAACTAGTATTTTGCAGAAGGATCTATGGTTTACAGAGCTTTTTCACAATTCTTGACAGAACACTAAACATAAGAGTATTCATTGATTTGCCAAGTTCCACTATTGAGGTCAAAGGCTCTGCGACCAGCTGAGTAAATTGGCTTTCTTGAAACATTCAGTTCAGTTCAGTCCCTCAGCAGTTAGATCCACATCAAAAGAGATGCCAGATGCGGAAAGGACTTCATACTTCATTTTTGCAAAATCATGACGGCAACAGTTGAAGACATAGGAATATGATCTCATTAGCTATTAAATCATCTGGCAGATAGGATGGTGCCTTCCACAATCAAGCAGTGACCTTGGCCAGTCTCCATATTTCAAACATTATATAACGACAGTGAATAAAATTCTGTCATTAAATAAAATGCTGACAAAGAAATGCTGACAGTATATGTATAACAAAGGCCAATGATGCAGATTTTTCCTTTTTTTTAGTTTGTTTTCACTACTATTCTGTGTGGTTAGATGCACAAGAATTTTACAAGTGAACATGGAAAATCCACTTGCCTTTCAGCAAAAGAAGAGCAAAAAAAAGCCCTCCCTTTGAAATTTCTGATTTAGAGAATTAAAGGGGACTCACAAAAGTACACCGAATGGCAACACTGTCACTGTCACACAGTGTGTATTTATTTTATAAACTTTATGAAGTCTAAATCAAATTTAGTGTTCAAGAAACAAAGGTCACATTTTCCTCAAAATGCCTAGACTCCAGGAAGGCTCAAGTTGTACCTCAAGGTGTGCACTGCCAATAGCACAGCAAGCACTGACCATTGCTTGCCCCCCTTGCCAACTGATGTAGCCCAGGAGTTTCACCCACATGGTTCAGAACTCTCTACATTTATTGAGTCCTACTTGTACTGCATTGTGCTTGACTTGGACCTCCCCTGGGACCTCTGTAGGGTAATATTATAAGAGTTTCTTTTCTTTTCAATGTTGAAAGTACTTGAAACAACATGAGGATGGAGTTACAGCCCAACTGTGACTTAATGCCAAGGTTAAATGTAACACATTAAATGTGTAAAGGAGAACACACTGGTTTGAGGGTGTTGGAGATTTCAAGGCAGCCAGTGCAGTGTTAGATAATTCTGACTGACAAATGAAATAAAATCTGACATGTAGACTAATCCCAGAATCCCATTCAGTCTTCAACTGAGACAGAATTAACTGGTTTACTCCAAAACAGACTCAAGTCCTGCTAGCATAAATGCAAGTATGGATGATCTTGGAATGAGGATTTCAACAGCCCGACAAGCTATGCTGGGCACATAGAGTATGTATACAGGGACACAGTAGGACTTCATTGTGTTATTTTAATTAGTCTTTCTTTTCCATACATATTTAGGGCTTTAGATATATTCTTGCTGTAACAGTTTCCAAAAGAGAAGAAAAAATGTTGAAGGGGCATAGAGAGATCTTCTTTTCTTTTTTTTTTTTTTTTTTTATTTTTCAAATCTCAAAGCTAGCTTTGTTGTCTAAACTTTAATTCCACTAAGGGCTCTGTTTTGAAGAGCAGTAACTTCTCTGATTAGACAAAGGAATGTGTTCTTTAAGACTGCACTGTTAGTATGTGGGAAATGAGTTCATATTCTGCCCTTAGATCAAATGTATTCAGGGTATGTAAGTCAGTTCAAAACCAGAGATTTTTCCAAATGGTAGAATGAGGAAAAAAACCCTGTCAGATAGATCTTTTACTTTAGTGTAGAAATAGATGAAGGGAAGATATATGAAGACATGTAGCAGCAATGAAGACTACACTTAATTTGTAACGAGAGTACACTTTAGTGTGTGGGTTTGGATATTACTTTTTAATATTTATATTGTAGTAACATGTATAGCTGCCAACTTGCATGGGGTCCTGCTGTGCTAGTCACTATCAAAATATAGTCTTAAAGGTTAATTTCAAGTCTAACATCTGTAATTCCATTCTTTCCTTCAGATGCTCCAAACTCTGCTGGTGGGAATAAAGACATCACTATTAACTTGTTCATTCATTCAGTTTGGCCTGTGATTTATCCGTAGTTTGCATGCATAAGAAATTTTCTATAGGAATTTTTGTACATCATTGCTCTGTCCATGGAGCAGACTAGGGACTGGACTGCAACAGCTCCAGGAATGAAATCCTCTATGTCAGCCATGTATGTCTTCCTTTTCACTGGCTGAGTTATTCTGGTCAAAGGGACAGTTGGAGAAAAGCTGAAAATTCCCTATCTGCTTTCCTGGGTAAGGATAGGCAGCTTCACAGGTAATCATTTGCACAGGTAATCATTTGCACATTTAACGTTGCCTTGAAAAGCTGAATTTCTAAGTGCTTATTGGCTAAGTATGTCAAAGGGAAGTGTTTTCCCAACAAGGCAAACGTAACATTTACAGACTAAAAGACTTAAAAACATTCAGGAGAGTTCACTTTTGGCCAGAATTTACAGCAATGAACTGAAAGATTCAAGTCAGCAAATAGACGTAACATACAGTAGAAGTGAATTTTTCAAAAATAATAGTTTCTGGCAGTTTATAATTATGTTTCTAAATGACAGAAGAACAATCTGAGAAACATTTGAAAAACATTCTAAGAATATTTAACCTATCCATATACTTATTCTACCACTCATTTTTCACTTGCCATTCCTTCTCCCACACTCCCCCTTTCTCTGCTTCTCTTCAACAGTCAGTACACATGTTTAACTGAACAAAAGTGCTAGATGGTAAGGCCATGACTCCACAATAAGATTTAATTATGAGTGCAGATATGAACAAGATTTAGACTATTAAGCCCTGCACTTCAAAAACCCTTTAACATATTTCGTCTTTAAATCTTTTATCACCTGCAAAAATTAATTAAGTGCAGATGTAACAGGTTAGGTTTTGATGCCAGGGTTCATTTCCTGTCTATGCTTTGTCAGACACCCTATTACACCTCGTCATGAACTGTAGGAAAACAAAAATGGTGCTCATAAATCAGCATTCAACTTTCCTTGGGCTGTGCATTGGGCTGATCCTTTAAGTGCAAGGCAGAGCTCCAATTCATTATTCATGAAAATAATATAGCCAACATGCCAAATGTCATCTGCATTTAAATAATCCATTTGTTAAATGTATTAAGTATTGTGTAAGAATGCCTTCTATTAAAATACAAGACTAATCCAATCAAGTGGATTTTTAATCACATGGCTTTCCTTCAGGCAACCACCAAAACCTGGCATACATGACTAGAAAACTTCTTGGAGAGAATGACCTGTTGATCTGTTTAATAATATCAAAGTTACACAAGTTCAGTCACTGCGAACTGGGGAAAATTCGTTACCAATGCAACAACATTCTTTAAAGAATATTTGAAGACTTAAAGTTTCTATTCTGTAGGGAAACATAAACTTGGGTTCTGTAGGGTTATTTTAACAGTGGAAGTATCAATTAATTTAAGGACCATAAAAATTGCCCTGATCTGTGCCTTCTTCTCATTAAATTGCAGTTAACACCATTAAAGTGAAACATAGATGTTTATAGCTTCAGTACTGCCATCCTGACTTTAATGAGTTCCCAAAATCAGAGGAAATGCACACCTTTATTGCTTGTAGGTATTAAAAGCAGGAAAGTCTGACATATAAATACAAATTCATTATCTTTTACCTAGATGCACTGTGAGTGTGATGCTCGCCAAGAATACATACCAGATCTACAATCAATATCTTGCCTATATTTAGCTTGTCTCTCAAGTATTTGGCAGTAATTGCAATCGAATTAAAAAAGCAGAACCCCCTGTGGAATAGAGAAGAACAGAAATAAGAAAGCAAATCAGTCAGGAAAACAGCTATAAATAATGTTCAGAGCATTTTAAAAAATGCTATATGATCTCTGAGGCCATAAATCTGCTTCTGGGAGTACCTAGAAAGCCTTTTCAGTCATCTGCTAACAATTACAGTTCTTCAGAGACACGCACAATGCAGGTGATTGCCAGTAACCTTAGTGCTCCAAGATGGGCAATATTCCCTGGTACTTACATGGCTGTTGATTCTTCAGCATGATGGCCTGGGGGCCTTACAACAGCAAAGCCATTCTGTAAGAACAAGATAGGTTTTCAATTATCAGCTTAAAAAAATACTTGACTCAGAGCAAAACAGAGCAGCAGGCAGATGGGATTGAAATCTATTAGAGGCTCTTGAGAACTCTTTCTATCCAATCACCCTTTCATAGTACTGCCAGAAATAATACAGTTGAGAACAGTGGCATATAAACTTGTATAAATACACACAAGCACATACATACATACACATGCAACATTATCTAAAGAGGAGGAAAAAGGCAGGATGAGAAAAGCCTGTTATCAATTCTGCTGTTTAGAACTCACATTTAAAAAGAAGGTCATCTAAGATCATGTAATCATAATTTGCTCCAACTTGAGATGCTTCAAAATAAAAGTAGTATGTATTTGACATACATATTTGACATGGTTAGCCATTGTTGACCTTACCTCTGTATGGACTAAATGATAAATTCAGACCCCCACACATACATAATTTCTAACAGTAGAAAAAGGATGACAATGAATATCCCATATTTCTGCAAACCATAAATTACACTTGGGAACCTGCCATGCTTGCAAGTTAATAGATTCCCTGAAGTCAGTTTCTAACACACTTTCTGGAACTGTATATAAATTTCATAAAGTACATCACTGGGATCAGTGATGACCAAGGAATTGTTTGCCTCTGGAGTCTGAAGATAAAAGAAAAATGGAATTTCCATCCTTCCGGTGTGGTACGGTAAATGTAGATCTGAGAAAATGTAGAACTGCTGGCAAGGTAGCTCTATTCAGAAAGTCAGATTATATATTCAAGAAGCAGTGTCTCATAAGGTTGTGTATCATATCATATTTCTCTTACCACACTTAGATTCAGGAGAAACACCACTGCTTAATTGTATTTCCTCTTTATTTCAACTACCCGAGATGGTCCTTCTATTCAGCTATATATCTGCCATCAAATTAATGACAATTACCACATACATAAAAATAAGAAATTAAAATCCGTACATGAGATAGTGGCCCAGCTTGTATTTTCACACAGCCTCACACAAACACTTGGTGTGTATGTATGGCTGCACAACCAACGAAGCACTGGATTTTCAAAGAAGAGAGGATAGGAAGAAAAAGGCTGGAATACTTCTGTATTTTAATAATCAGTATTAAAGTATTCCAGTTCGATATAATAAAACTTGAAAAATGTAAACGTTTCAGCCTTCTCTTACCTGAAAGAAACATGAAAACTTCTACTAAAGAAACATTAAACTTTCACTCACATTGGTGTAAATACAGAGGAACATGGCAGCTATTTACATTGGTTCCTGTGAAAATCTGTTTATTTACAATCATATGAATGTGTGTTTTGTGTGTACCAGTGAAATTGTCTACCTATGTTGCTTCACTGGCATTAATTTATAAACAAATACTACCAGGTTGTCTTATTTAATTTGCTGCTGGATGTAATCCAAGCAGACAACTGCAAAGTTTTGTGGAGCATGGCCAAAGTTCTATAGGAGAAAACTTAAATTACAATGCCAAGGGAGCGCATCTGTAACAGTGGTTCCTCTGGCCTGCATTTTAAGAATCTGAGGCATCTGACATCATTACTTATTTTGCATTAACTGTCCACATTAAAAACCAAACCCAAACAAAATACAACAACCCAACAATTAAAGGCACAAAAATTATACATGTTCATATTCAAGTAGGCTTTCCTGGGGATGGAATATAAATTGCCTGTAGATCAAGCACACCAGAAAAAAAAAAAAAAAGGCATTGTGGACTGCACTAATTTGTAGAACTAAACCAGCTTTAGACTCTCAGCTAAAACTGTATTCTCTACCCTTGTGAAGGCATTTTAACATTTCCTTCTCACACAAGATATGACTTAGAAAAGACTTTGGCAAAGAACTCTTTGGTAGCATTTACGAAAAAACGAAGTATATTTATGCTGATGAATGTTGGGATAATGAGCTGAAAAAAGACTCAGCAAAGAAGGTATTACTACAGAAAGAGCATGATGCTACCTGCATTTTATTCTCTCGATATTTTTAAGAATTTGGAAAAGGTCCATGAAAGGCTTACAGCTGCCCCTGCTCAGCTAACAGCTCATTATCTTTTAACTTTATCAGTATTCCCAAAAGATCAATATAATTAAGATGATTATCTCTAGGAGGATTTCATGGGGCAATACAGAGACAGAAAATATCAGCACTGCTGTTTTTGACAATATGACAGTTACAGTATAGGTTTCTCTTTTCTTCCCTTTGACAAGACTCTTAGGAAACCCTGTTTTATTACATCTAGGTAATTTCTGAAATCAGACCTCAACTATTGCAGTTCTCCACCAGCACACAGGACATTCACAACAGGGTCATGACCACTTTTTATGAGTTTTTACATCACAAAAAGTTCAGTATTCACATGGGAAATTTTAAAAAATACAGTGCATATGTTGCACTGATGATAAAATATATAGTTCAATTATACCAAACACTGAAAACTAGTTACCATACAGAATGATCAGCAACTTTTGTGCAATTGATAAAACATTTAATTTCTCCTACCTTCAAACTTTGCATGAACACAGCATACACTAACACAATGGAGAATGATTTTTTTTTTTTATTTAGGCAATTTTTAAATACCAGACAGTGAGCTCAGTAGACAGTAGCAGAGTAGACAGAAAGGCAAAAATCTGTTTTAAAGATAGAAAGACTAACACAGAGCAATATGTTGAAAATGAGGCCAACACACATAAATTCAAAGCGTTTTTGTACAGAGCCTTATTTATACTAGGATACAGACACCTTTATAAGTAGACAGAACATTAAACTGACTGACAGACATGAACATTAGAAAAACAATTCATGTCTCTGCCATTATGTGATTACCTTTATTTAAATTTGAGGATAAAGAGTAAAGCCTGAATAGAGATATTCTAAAATCTGTGCATATTTGAACAACAAAGGAAGAGAAGTCTGCCCAGGCTCAGTTTACACAGAAGATCAACTGCAGATAAACCTGCTGAGTTGGACCTTTATTGAAAACTAAGAAAAATGTTAGTCTTTTTCCACAGTAAGCTAAGTATTCTCTTCTTTCATGAGTTTAAATAGGCAGTTGGATGCTTGATTTCCAAAGAACAGAGGTATGCATCCTACTGTGGCCTTCTTGTCTTTGATGGTCAAGTTAGTCCCGTTGTGTAGTGTGCTGGGTTACATTGTTGGTCTACGTCATGTTAGGGCATCTACTGTGCCTCTCCATTAACCTTTCCAAGGCAAGTGCTCAAGACAATGCCATGAGTGGATAGTCCAGGGCTTGGAAGTGACCATCTACTGCAGAGTTCCGCTGGTGTTTCTATCACATTACCTCTTTACAGGAGGTAAAACTAGATGTAGACAATTTTTCTCTAGGGCAATATGTGGCCATTGTAGCAAGGTGTGAATGACTCTTCCATTCACCTGACAGTGGAGCTTGCTCTGCCTTGATTACAAGTGAACCAAGAGTGACCTGGCCAGTCAGGTACTCCAGGTATGGTGAGAAGCCTCACTGAGAAGATGTGCATACTAGTTTCAGCCTGGTACTACCCTAGTAAAATCATCTGGCTTTTTGTTGACTTCAAGAAAAGCCAGTGCCATGCAAAAAATAGCAATGAACTGCAGCAAGCATTCCAAGAGCACTTACTGAAGTGGCAGAAGACTCAGGAAGGTTCAATTCCTTCTTGAACATGGGGATGAGTTTGTAAATTTGTTTACCACACCACCCTGTGTATTTAGATTATGTGGTCCATAAAATAGATATTGACACACATCTTTCCAGTCTAAGTTTCTAACAATAGGTCTGGAGCTCTTCCTCAGCTGTAATTCAAATGTAAACATCATTCATTACTCTTAGAAACTGAAGGTCTTCTTGTATTTTAAGCTGTAAATCCCTGAATGAATGAGCAATGCCATCTATGCCAACTATTCAGGAGGGAATGAGCACTGAAGGAGCAGAGGCTTCATATGAAGAAACCCTTTTACTGTGTGGGTGACTGAGCAATAGAACAGGCTGCTCAGAGAGGTTGTAGAGTCTCCATTTCTGGAGATACACAAAAGCCATCTGGATACAGTCCTAGGTTACTAGCTCTAGGCAGCTCTGAGCAAGGGAAGAGGATACAGTGACATTCTGAGGCCACTTCCAACCTCACCTGTTGTGTGTGTTTCAGATGGAGACGGGGTAACTGACTGGGGAACTGGATTCCACACTTGAAGCTCAACTTGCTTTTAAGGTTAGGTGTGGGAAGTTTTTAATTTCTGCTTGTCTAAATCCCTTAACCTATCTAGCAATTAACTCAAGCCAGTGTTTTAACAAGGCAATCTTGGACATGCACTTTCTTTTAATAGAAAGGTCCTATTTTTGCTTCAATGTGCACACATTTCCGAATGAGAATTATACAGCAATGAATAATACATCATTATACAGAAATGTATCCATTTCTCCTGTCAGAATTTATATTCCTTTATATATATATAGATAGATAGATAGATATGTAGATATATAGATATTTATGCTTGTATCCTTATAAAGACATATAAAACCCCAATTTCTTTATATTTAAAAGGCAGTCCATACAGTGTATCAGACAAGTCTAATCCCTAAAGTGGCCTTAGCGCCATCTTTAACTCTGCTATCTCTGGTGTAGTCAACTCCTACAATAACAAACATCAGGGTTGCTTCAAGTCTTGGCTGCCTACAAGAATCCCCTTGCAACTGACAGCAGAAAGAAGATAACCATATTCTTACCAGTGCCTTATGATGTAACACAATCCTAAACTAAGCCATCTATCAGGGAGGATGGGCATGAGAATGAGTGGTGCAAGGCTGAGACAATCCTTGGGCACCTGTTTGGGACAATTTTACAAGCTATTCATACAGCCAAAGTAGGAGCCAGCATTTGGCCCTGGGGGTCTATAAGTGCAGTGAAAAAGAACCTGTGATTTAGCAGAGCAGTATTAGCAGCATGTAGATTAAGAAAACAATGATGGACATGAGGGGATACCATTTTGTCTCGTAGAGGAAGCTAGCAGAGGCCAAGTACACAGAATTGGACATTAAACACTTAACTCTGATGGAAACAAAGAGTTCCCTGTCTGCTTTCCTGAAGGTCTAAGTGGATAGCACCAGAAAACACACATAAGAAGTTGGTGTTTGCAGATTAAGTTATATACACCCATGATGGCCTGTTTAGCCACAACTAGTGTTAACTACACTGGGGAAGAAAGCAGACAAAAGAGTTTTAAGTACAGACTGGTCACGGAGATAAGACATGTACCACACATATAATTAAAGTTGTCAGAATATATGAAATAATAACAGTCATTCAGCTATAAATATAGCCATAATTGCTGGGATAGAGTATCTAAGAGATGGTTTAATATGAAATTTCGCAATTTTTTTAACTTTGTAAAAGCAAAGAATACAAACCACTACCTAAAAGACTGCATTGGTAACTTTGGTTGATTACTTTTATCAATCATATATTTAACAGTAGTAAAGTAAGTGGTCACTTGTTACTGTTTCTTACACACATGCATTGTTCAAAATGCTGTGGCTGGGTGTGGAAAAAATGCCTCTTTTTGTGGCTGTAACAGAATTTTTTTTCAAGTAAAAGGAGATTTTTATAGGGGCAGAGTGTGAGAAGGTAGAAATAAGGGTAGGGCAGAGGCTGCAGAAATACTGTCCAGGAGGCACCTGAGCACAGAGCACATTCCAGGATAGGAGATTTTTGTAGGCAACCAGAGGAGCTGTGTGGGGTTTTGTTTTGTTCAGGCAGCCACGGAAATTTGCTGGCCTGAAGCTTTAGCAGAAGAAGGTGACTGTGGAACTGGAGAGGCATTTGTTTTTAGCTCTTTTTGCCTATTTTGTCTGTAGAATGATAATCTATGTTTTTGTTGTGAGAAAACACAGGAGTACAGCTGTGAAATATGGCTGAAAGCTTTTTATTCAGAATTCTTTTAAAAACAGAAAACTAAGAACTTGGGGGAAAGAGGAGGTTGATTAAGCTAATTCTGTTTATTCACTAGATTACTACTACTTACCACATGATGATTCTTCTATAGCCCTGTGTGACAAAGCCTTGAGAAGAGTAAAAACCAAGCTCTTTTGGAATGAGAGTTTCAAGTTCAATTTAAGTCATCTATGGATTATACAAAGACACCAGAGTAGCAACGATCAAACTCAGGAGGTTTACTTTGGTATTGATTCAACCTGACATATCAAAAAGAACCATCCCAGGAACGTATCAGATTCTGGTTCAGGGGAAACTCATTTCAATTGCTTTCATTCTTTTAAATGACCCTTAACTACCAACAGGGCAGCATTACACGTGTGTGTTTGAGTGTGTGTACGTGTGCACACATATGATAAGGTAGAAAGAGAGCTTGTGCTTCACTTGATTCAGCTGAAGTGGATATTCAAGATAGTCTCAGACCATACTTTTAACTTATGTGCCTTTTTTCTTGAGTGTTCTTTTGAAAAATTGCTTCTTAATTCATTCAAACTTTTTTTTTTTTTTTCTTTTCAAGCAGGGACTAATCATACAAATCCTACCAGCTCTCGATAGTTTTTTGTGTAGGTCTCTTCTGTTTCAAGTTTGTCAAATCAAAAATATATGGCACTACATGTTCCTATCTCAGAAAGCAGTGCTACCATCACCAAGATTTACATATTTAGAGGATATGCAAAGTAAACTAGACCGTAATCCTTAATATAGGTTCTGTACTTAAAATAATTAATCCTAGCTTATAATAGTACTGAAGGGGTCATCTGAGGCTGAAGAAGAATGTTTCAGCAATCTTCCTTTGTATTTTCCATGGTTACATGGTCGAGTCTGGCAGTGAGATATCTATGATGATGGAAAGTCATCTCCCATTGGGACAGTTACTCCCATTTGCCCTTTGGGAACCCCTCCCCAAAAGAGGTTCTTACTAGGTATACTCTTTTTTAATTATATTTTTCACCTGTGTGATTTTTATTCCCACCAGTCAATTTAAAGATACTGAGGGACAAGCAGAGAAATGTACAAATTGTTGCCAGAAAATAAATTAAGACACATTTAATGTTCACAAAACAACACACAATGAAACAACTATTACAAGAACAAATAATATTTTGGAAGACAATATTCAAGGAAGTATCATTATTGCAAAATTATCACACTAAATTAACTGAACTGAATTCCAGCTTTTTGAATGTAGTATTAACCACTTCATAAACACCTAACATATGGCAACAAAAGAGGTGGCAATATAAACATGAATAACTTGGTTAACAAAAAGAAAATACCAGCAGCCTAAGATTTTCAGGAAAAATAAAAAAAAACAGTTTGGCAAGCTGAGTCCTGAAGGGATGATTCTCTGAAAGTTCTAACAGTTACAAATGAAACCTGAAACTCAAAAAAACACAGATGCAGAAATTTTCCTTATTTTCCTCTGAGACTTGTCTAATGTGGGGTCTGTACAACCCCTGTTGTTGCCCAGTTGGGCAGCAGGAGGGACGTGCCTGCAGTGTAGGACAGATGCAGAGGCAAGGGAACAGTCTCAGGGTGCCTAGCTGCCTGTGAGTGAAGCAGCACAACAGAAGGGAGGGAGTTGAGCTGAGCTGAGCATCACAAGCAGTGCAAGACAAGCAGCAGGGCTGGGCTATAAATGAGAAGGGAGGGCAGGGCAGCACCTCCCAGTGCCACGTGCTGTGGCAGTGAAAGAGAGGAATGGGACACTTCCAGGAAAGAAATGCTCTTGCCCTGCATCTTTGTGGGCCCTCTTTCTGAAGGCAAGGTCATTAAGTAGAGGATAAAGACAATGATTTCCAAGTTCATGAGCTGCATGCAAGAAATCTTATGCTGGGCACTACCTCTATTTCTTTCCCCAGCACTAGGAAATATATCATAAGACTTCTCCTATCTGATAAAATTATTTATTGGATATAGCTAACGACTGTGATGGAATTCTATTCACCCAGATCCACATAGTCCTCTCTTCAAAAAATCTGTAGACAGGCAGCAGAGTATGAGAAGCTTTCTGCATAAATCTATTGGGGAAATGAGAAATGACCAAACAGATACATAAAAACAGACAAGACAGGTGTGGCTCTGATTCCACATAACATAAATACCTCATTGTGCATCAGCAGCTTTCCTAATTATAAAAGCTCAAAAAAAGGTAATCTTCATGTAATAATTAGGCTCATCTCCTATTGTAATATTACCAAGATGACATTCATCAGACATGTAAATAAATTAATAAAAAAAGGAGAAGCATAGCATTTGACTCAGTATAACATCATATTTATAGTACTATATTTCAGTGGTGTGATTCTTTATTCTCTATTAAAAATATTACCTCAAAAGTGTATCAAATGGATATTAATGACAGCCCATTACATTATTAAGCAGCCCCACAGAATGCTTAATTTTAACAGTTGTATATAATTAAATAAAAAACATCCAGATTAAGACACCCCAGAGAAGGAACAAACTGTCCTGATTTAAACAAGGAAACAAACCAAACCAAAAAAAACCCAACAAAAAAACCCTCCAAAAAATCCCACACCAAAATTCCCCCCCAAAAAACTCACCACTGTTAATTACTATTGCAGCTATTGTTTCACATCACTAGTACTTTCATACTGATCTTTTTCCCAGTGATCAAGGAGATCAAAGAAATCTGATGTCTCACAAGGGGTTTGAACTACAGCAAAGAGAATTCCTCTTAATTCCTGGTCAGTTTTTGAGCACTGTCCAAATCAGATGAACAACATGTTGCTGTTCTCAATGAGACTTGTGTGTAATGGGACTGATAGTCTCAGGAAATTCAAAATAAAGAATTTTTTGCCTTGTATATGAGTTTGACTCATGCCCAACTCTGTAATGAATCTCCCAGTTGTTTTTCAGACTTTCATGGTTTATTTTGTAGTCTCTTTTCTTAGCAACATGTACCTATAGCTCCAAATTACTACTATCACTTTGTGCAACAGCAAATTATGTCAGTTAAAAGCATGGAATAAGCATAGAAATTGAAATGTCCTGTCCTTCTGGAAATTAACTTTATATGTCGAATCCCAATCAATACAAGGTACTTGATGTTTGCTTCCACATTCTCGCTAGGCACAGTTGTAAAAAAATTGGGTTTTAAATTGATCGAATTCATGTCTATAAAATAAACTATTATATTCAACTTATGTTAGGAAAACCATGTTATAATTTTTTGAACACACATATTCATTCATCAAGATATAAGAAATTTTTGGGCTGCCTATACCTAACTACACTTATAAATTTGATAATCCTCATGTCAGGAAAGCACTTGTTTAAAGAATTACTTCAGCTTCTCATTTCTGAGGTTTTTTGTCTCATGATTTTGTCTACACTAGACAGTTCTACTCTGAGATATTCCTAATGTAACCATGGCTGTTTCAAAAAAGGCCATCTGTGATTCTGCAGTGCAGTGGGTAAATATTCCACTGCCTTCTCTGCTCCAATCTGGAGCACTGCTCTGTGCTTACTCATTTCTGTGTATTGCGGATCTGTCACCGTGAACTTCAGGACATACAGCTCTTCTCAGAGGAGGATTCTTAGAATCCTCCAAAACTTCTGAGGCTGTAGCAGATCATTCCAGATCCCCATCAGAGCTTAACCCTCCCACTCAGTGCTCAGAGTCAGTACAGGCCCTAAATGGTTCCTTTGCATGCCTATTTGCTCAATGAATGAAAGTGGTCAACTTCATCTTCTTCCCCTTAGATTTTCAAAGGTACATTACAAAACTGGTATTTTCCCTAACAGAAACAGCTCAGCTTACTTTGCTACAGATAAAATGGCAACAAGATAAAAAAGGAACATGTAAGGCATAAAAGTAGACTGGAACACACAGTCTACAATGGAGAAAATCTTATGGAGATTTTAGGACTCCAGAAAACACTGCAAAAATCCCCCTAATGTAATTTAAGCTATGAGAGTATTGAGAGAAACCTGCTAGCAAACCCTGGGTTTGAATGGATGCAGTGACAAAACAAACATAGGAAGACTCTGACGAAGCAGCTAATGTCAGCATTGTTGCATTTACAGAACTGCTAACATGCTTTCCTACTGACAGTCAGGCATTAATAACCTTTCTATAACCTTGGATTAAAAATACCGCATGCAGATTGATAGTTCATACAGATGCCACAGTGGCATGTAAATCCCTGGGCTTCATGCTGGAAGCCTAGGAGCAGGTTAGATAAACACCTATATGGTAGGAATGGTAGGAATATTCACAATTCTTTTTCACAGCAAATCCTTTCCATTTCTATTTTCCTGATGATTTGTTCTAAACCAGCTGCTGGGCATATCTAATGAACAATTGCCTTTCCAATGTCTCAACTGCAAGTGGCATGAGACTGGCTGAATTCTCAGCATTGTAGAAAAAAATTCTATTTAGGATCAACAATAATATTACAGTAAACTACAAAATAGTTCTAAATATAAAACATTTGTTTACAGGCTGCTGCAACACCAGTAGCAAGAGAAATCTCACAATAGCTGCTGATTCTTTTTAGCTGCCTATCACACATGAATAAGCAAGAGCATTCACACTCTGAGATCCACACCACAAATGTACAGAGGTAAGTGGCAAAGATTCTGTAGTGGCCCCTGCTCGTGTCAAGTTCGCACAAGACATACATCATTATTCTAATCAAAACTTGCTTTTGAATTCCCTTAGAGACTGATGTGCGTCCTACTGGTGCCAAAGATAAAAACTAGATAAAAAATCCTTCTTCACTTTCATTAGTTTTGTGTGTGGAACAATGCATTGTAAGTTACATAATCTACTGTGCCCAAAAGATCTTAAAGGGGATGAAGAACACATCAGAAAGGGTACATAACAGGATCCCATACAATGCACCCTGTCCTTGATCTGAGATTTCAAAATTTGCACATTTTATGTGGTACCTGGCTAATGATTTCAGTGTCTGAACATAAAAGTTTAGTAGCTGCATTTGATTATGTCAGAGCTATAGTACTGCATTTCATCTGACTATGCTGTCATTGATACAGAGATATGTTCTATATCTATCTACATACATACATAAATGTATGTCCCCATTCCCAAACAGGTAGCTAACATATTTTGATTGAAATAAGAGAAAAAGAGGAAGAAAATTCTCCAAACAGAATTTTGAATTTTAAAAATCATCATTCATTGCTAATTTTAAAATATTTATTTCCATCTTGAATCTGGAAAATAAGAGTGTATCCATTAGTATGTAGATTGGAAAGTGAATAAACAGTTTCATTAAGGAGACATGTTAGCTCCAAAAATGTTTATTGGGGCAAGCCTGCACTCCGGCTGCATATGGTGTACCTTTAAATAGGGCCGTTAAAATACCAAATAAAACGTCAAAGCCTGTCAGGTCTGGAGCTTTTATAAATTGTTTAGACTGGGGATAATTTGGGTTCTGTACATCATGCCTCGCGGACCCCGCGGCACGGAGATAGGAGCGGGAAGGGGCCCGGCCGAAGCAGGGGGACACACGGGCTGGCAGCCGGGCACCGCCTGCCCATCGCCCGCCTCGCCAGCCGCGCCCCCGTAACCCGGCGGCCGCCTCCCCTGTCGCTGGGTGGTATCCGGAGGTTACGCACGTGACTAAACAACAACATTAAAAAAAAAAAAAAAATTAAAACTTTCCCTCAACGGCAGTGCCGCAGCCGCTGGGCAGAGATGTGCACTAACTTCACCTCAGGCTGCAGCACCTCCGCGCTGGCACTGCCCCCGGCCGCCGCAGCTCACGCACTGCCACACCTTCGCGGACGCGCTCCCGGCTCTTGTCCCGCCGCCCTCCCCGGAGCCGAGCGCGGGAACAACGCCGCCCTTCAGCCCCCCGGCTCCCGGCCCGCCCGGCGCTCCCACCCACGGCGCGGCCCGGACCTCACCTTCAGCTCCCGGGAGGCCACGCGGGCCGCCAGCTCGATGACACAGCCCACCGCCATGCGTGCCGCCCCGGCCGAGTGCAGCTCGTTCCAAACGGTGTCACTGTCCACCTGAGCAAACAGCCGGCCCCGGGAGGAAGGCAGGGGAGAGGGGAGAGGGAGAGGGAGAGGGAGAGCATGAGAGAAAACAAACCCGTGAGGGAGGGCTGGCAGCGTGACAGCCCGTGTACAATAACATCAGTCTTCCGTGCTGGCCAGCTGAAAGGCCTTGTGGACATGGCTTTGCTTATGCTTTTTCTCTGCACGGCCTTCTCCAATGGAAACACATTCCTGTCATGCCTCGCTGCCATTCCCTGTTTAGATTTCTCATTACAAACAGTGTTACATCGGCCGGGCCGGGCCTGCTCGCCAGACGCTCCTCAGGCCGGCTGGCGAGGTGTCGGGGACCTGCCGGGGCCATCGGGAATGACCATCGGGAACGTCCATCGGGAACAGCCACCGCTGCCCCTGCAGCGTCATGGGCAGCCCGTGCCAGCAAAGCTCATCAATGGCACATCAGTGGCCCCTTTCTTTAACAGTAAAAAGTAGTAACCACTCGTTTTTTTCCTCCCAGGCAGGAGTTGTTCATAAGTAACAAATTATTTGTTTGGAGTAATTTTCGCAGTCACTCTTGCCATAGGCAGAAAATGGAATTACATACAGCAAGACCCTTGCTTTATCTCCAGTTCTGATGAACTAGTAAGTTTTGGCTGGAAGGCTTTACTTTGTAACAGATGAATGAGGGTTTTTAAAGCAGAGAAAGTTATCTTCTGCCCCTTTTAAATGAACAATGTGAAATGTAAAATATTTTAAGAGTATGCTGTAAAGCAGTGCTGCTTTACAGCTTAAATCAGTATGCTGAAATTTTACTTTTTAGATCTATTTTTAATACCTTCTTATTTGCAGAAACATACCAAAACATAGAGGTGAAATGCTGTATATCCCTATATATATTTTCTATTATGTGAAGCAGACATGATGGTGTTAAATAGTCTGAAAAAGTTATCCAGAGAGACAGCCAGACTTCCTTGATGCTCCATGGGAAGTGCATTTAATTGTATCATACCATACAAATTTATCATGAAAAGAAAAACGTTTAGAAATAGACAAAATACTGTGGCAGATGCTATTTGGATGACTTCCAAGCACACTGAGATATGTTTTCAGTTTGAACCAGAAGCTTCTGTTCCTAATTCCTTGGGGGAAAAAAAAAAAAGAAAAAAGAAAAAAAAGAAATCAAGTAATTGAAAATGGATGCAACTGCTACTCGACTCTGGAAGTTCTGAGGAATTTCTCTGATTAGTCATTTGAAACAGAAAGAAGCTTGATCTAAGCTTTATCTTCTCTACACCTGTCAAATGTCTTCGCCATTACTGTTACAATAATATTATATTTCAAGCTACTAAAAGGATCTTATTTTTCAGTGACCTGGACCTGATTTTTCTATCATTTTGATCAGTTTTGCATGCATGCAGCAGAACTAATGAAAATAGTTTGTATTTGCAGTAGACCTGAATAAGAAAGCTGGATTTTGCTTGCAAAGTTTAGAATAATAGTAATGACAGCACAGTGTGTTTTTATCTGAGAAACTCAAAATGTTGTACAAACACAATTAAGCGTCATCAGCTTGATATGGGATGATTTATTATATTTATTTTGTAGATTGATAGCTTGTGATTTAAAGGAATTATGTAGGTTTTCAAAAGATGCACACTAATCAACAGGTAACAAGAAACAAGAAAGAAACCAAGCAGTAAAAACTTAGTGACACATATAACATTAGGCAGAACTCCAAGTTATCTCTCTATTGCTTTAAAAGAACTATGAAAAAAATTCATTTTTAAAGGTAATCAGGAGATAAATAAGTAGAGGTCATTAGTTAAATCAATTTAATCAAACCATAAGTAAAGTTTGAAAAATACTGTGCAGTATTTTAAATAAAGAAGTATCAGCAAGAGGGCTGGGAGGGAGTTCTTTCTTACCATTTTTATGCCTAGCAAATTAAGGTTAACGTGAAGGAGTGGCTGATGAATATCATTCAATGGCAGCTGCTCCGTACGCCAGGGCATGAGCAGGAGCAACCTGCATCCTCAAAGGGACTATGATTCATTTCCAGGAAGGCTGATTAAGTTAAAATTGTAACCACAGCTTGAGAGTACCCACCCTTAAGACAGTTGTCTGCTCTGACACATGAGACAGCAGTCTCTCCATCTGCTGAATGCTGAGCATTGGCCAGGGTACAGCATTTATCATTTTCTGCTTTCAGCTGAGTGTGAGGAGACTGAACTGGACAATAAAACCAAGTATCTTCCACTGAAAAATTTCCCTCAGACCACTTGAATGACTGCAACCTTAATTTACCTGGACTGGTAGAAAAAATGGGCAATCGGGAAACAGAATGGTGTTTCCTGAGAAATTTTCAAAAATGACCACCTGAGTGAACACAGGAGATTCAGGATATTTTAGCTAATCTCTTGGGCATGTTATGTGTAATGAGTGGTAAATTCTTAAAACTAAGGGTGGCTAATTGAAGCTGCATACTTTAATGCATAATTACTATAATACAAGAAAAGTAACATAAATATATGAATAATTACCCTGAAAAGACACAGTATTACAAACTTAGGTATCAAATACTATTACATATTCTTGCAAAATTAAGACTGAATTTCTAAGGAACATCTCATGAAGAACAACCTAGAAGAACCTGCATCACAGAGCCAACGCTTTAGCTGTAACAACTAGAAAATGCCATCTCACTCCATTTTATATCTCTACTAATTCTGTGTATTTCCTGAAATGTTTCAGGTGTTTAAACAGAGATTTTCTTTTAGTGTTACTTAATGTTTACTTTGTAAATTGCTGTTTAAATACAGTAATATATATGGCAAACCCATTAAAATTGCAGCTACTACTTGGCCCAGTTGTCAGGCTGTATATGAAATGCAGCTCTAAAATCCTACTGATATGCTTTTCTTTATCCCTGTGAGATGAAATGGTTGGATTTTATACAAGTAAAGAGAATAGGATTAGACACTGTGGTTTCTGGTTCTAGTGCATGTATATATCACATATATCTGACAGCCTATCTATATGCTGACTATGCATGAATTTGTGACAAATGTGATGCTTTCTGAATCACAGACTATGACGAAGTCAGATGGAATTTTATAAGAGGTTATTTCTGTTCAAGTGCTTTGGAGCAGCCAGAAAATTCAGTGAAAAACCTGTCTGGATTAGGATTGTTTTTCAGATAATGTTAAACAAAATTTACAGAAAATACAGCATTTTTAGCTGAATTCTGACACAGAATCTTTGCACTTTTTTCTGTTTAATTATGTTTATTACTTTTATTTAGGAGTCCTGTAAAAATTGTCAGGATAGAAGAATGTTCTGAATTGAAACAAATGAAAAAAAATTTTAAAGCATCAAAATGTCAGTGTTGAACTATGAGCATACTACATCTTTTGTTATCAAAAATCCTATCACTGCTACAGCTCTTCAAAGAAAAAATGTGCACGATAGTGCCAAGATCCAGAGAGCACGAGCCCTATCCAAGCACTGACTTTCTAACACACATATGGATTTACTTCAGTCCCAGTTTCCTGAATGAGCACTGTAGGTTGCAGGCTTTTTCAAGCACATCTAGTATAGCTCAATCATTGGCATGTGTAGCAAAGCTAATACTCTGCAAAGCTACAGATGATAGAAATTAAGCTACCTGTCCCTGAAGTGGATGTGGAGGCATTAAAGAGGAAGGGAATAACTTAAGTGAAAAGAAATGTGGGTAACTTCTCCTGACTGAATGCAACTAATATTTCAAGCCCCTTGCCCAGAAATTTTCTGCTTTGCACTACAAAAAAACTTGATATGACTGCTTCCTGTAAGAAATATCTATGTGATAATGCCACTTCCACAAGGAAGACTTTAAGTGTATTCAGAACAAGCTAAGGAAGAAGAAGCCTTACAGCAGAGACATTTCAACAGACAGAAAGCTTTTACTGTAACCCCTTTTGGGATAGAAATTTTCATTTTAAGGAGGACTGACTATAAAGTTTGAAAGTTACCAGCTTCTTATAGTGTGCTCAGGTTGTGGCATGTATGAAAGTGGTGAGGAAGGATATGGCAATACACCTGAGGGAGAGATTGCTTATTTAAAGAGCTTTCTGAAATCACTGCATTTGACAAAACTGGAAATGTTCCTTCTCCTGCTATTTGAATTTATCTTGAACCTACCTCAGAGGGGCAAAAAAAGGAGTGTGACTAATAATGCTAAGGCATTTCTAAGATAATAACTGCTTTTTATTTTACCTGTCCCTTTCCCTGCTATAAAACCTCTTCATTCCTCATCTTCTACTTCAGTCCTCTTTTCTCCAGAAACCTCCTGGGATCTGCCAAGTGGTCATTGTATCACAGTTCTACTGACCAGAGGTGCTGCTCACAGTCTGAAAAACCTTTCAATTTTTTACACCCTGCAGGATGTATTCATCTGTGAAAGGTATTTCTCTTTCTTAAATTATTGTAATACCTACCCACTGATAACTATATGACAATATAAAATAGAGCCAAAGCTGCTGCTTTGGTATGAATTCAAAGCATCCTAGAACTTTCTCTGCCCACCCCTCCTCCTACCCACAAACACACAACTTGTGATTTAATGTAAATCCATTTTGTGCAGTGGAATTCTGATTTTACTCCTAAGAGGAATTGAAAATACACTGAATTGCTCATCCTGCTCTGGATTCTCTTCACAATTACTGCCATTATTAAAATCAAAAACAGTCCTCTTAGAGTTACCACACATCCCCAACAGCGATATTCTACTTATTTTCTGTCTACAGGTCAAAAAATGCACTCTGTCATCTACGTGTTCATGGAAACTTTGACCTGTGATGCTCCTTTGATGGCAGTCCTTGTATTCTTTGTGTCCAATATCCTGGACAACAAGCATTTCTTTACAGTAGTTTGAAAGGATTCTTTGCCCTTTCTTTAAAGGCATCTTCTTGGATGGAAGTTAATTAAGAATGCATTTCAGATGGATACATTTCAACACAAATCTAGAAAAACAACTACATTAAAAAAATTCTGTCCTTTGATAGAAGTGGTTATAATACTGAGAAGTAAGTAAAATCTGGTCAGCTAACAGTGTAGCTATATGCAGTAAACAAACTGATTAAGAATCTGTGATAAATAATACTGGAGAGTGCTAACGTCCTCAGTGATACGGAAATTTAATAAAACTTATGTATTGCAGAGCAAATTCTTGTGTTTTTGCTTTAAAAGCATTCAGAGTCTTTCACAGTCTTTCACATATGCCAGAGCAAACGTGTTTCCATCACCAGTTTGTTTTTTTTTAATTTCCTGGTGTGAAAACAGAAATTAAATATTTTTCTGAAGTGTTCCAACTTTTAAAAATTGTGTGGCATTTTGGTGTCACTTCCAGCAGGGTCTCTGTCATTCTTTGACACAGTTGGTGCCAGCTAATGCTACTGTGTAAGTTTGTAATGATTTGCTCCTGACCATGAGCAGTGCAGCTTCCCAGGTGTCACGCTCATATCTCTCACCTCCCACTCTTACAGATGTCCTGGTGATCATTCATCACCTCTGCGATTTCCACTAGGAAGCAAAAGGTCCTCAACGTGCTTCTCAGCTGCTGTTTCATCTCACCATGACTAAAGAAGCGAAGGTGTGCACATCATCTCCAAGGAACAGCTTCTAATGAATGGCCTGTCAGCCATGTCACTCGTTAAGGAACAAAGGAGGAAAGGTTTTCATGGCTGACGCCTTTTCCATAAATCCCAGATACAGGAAGTGTGTAAAAGTCTACTACTTTAGGAAAAATGTGTACAGTGAGCTTCCTTTATTTTTACTGCTATTGCAGCTGTATCGAAGATTTTTTCTGTGAAAGGCATTTCCAGCTGTTTTGATCTAAAATGCCGACCATAAGGAGTACCCAGAATATCAGCTTTTCATATTTTCTTGCCTACCAGTGTGGTTTACAAATAAATTGTGAAGGGTGTGTGATCTCTAGGCTCCAGCAGGATGAATAGTTCAAAGGATCATCACAAATCATTGCTTAAATAAAAACCATGGTATTCCCTTAGTCTTGCATTAACTTCCATGTTTGAATAATTCCAGTAGGAGAACTTATCAGTAATAATATTTATGGAAAAGGACTTCTAAAAATAGTTTTAAAGGCTATTAATTCTGACTCCAAAAGCCTCTTTCCAGGCTTTCTTCAAGGACAAGGAATGTGGGCAGTACACAAACCAATTGTATGTCTATTACTTAATGTATTTCAAGTTTTACCTGCCAATAGTGAAGTAACAGGAAAAGCCAGTCAAAGCCAATTTTCAGAAAATATTCAGTAAAAAATTTAATTATTAATTAATTATTGAATGCCTAGCGGATTTACTGATGATGGTAGTCATCCCCTGATTTAAATGCAGCACCCCCTCTGTAGAAACAAAATTCGTCTTAAAGTTTGTAAAAAACCAAGTAAATATGTGAGGTGTGTATTGCAAAATAAATAGCTTGTATTCAAAATGAGAAGCATAAAAAAATCAGTCTAAGTCAAGCTGAATCCTGAATAGAATAATATCTCAAAAAGAAATAGTTTTACTTGGTTTCTCTTAAACTAATTTTTATGACAGACATCCAGAATCTCAAGGTCTCATAAAGCATACATTAGACACTGTAAAGGATCTCAAAACCTCAGTGAAAAAGTGGATCTTTGGTAGGGGGAATGGAGGGAGGATAGCATGGATTAGATGTGGATTAGTATTTGTTTTTAGAAAAAACTCGTAAATAAAACACTTAGGCCCAGATTCAAGTCTCAGATATGTGGCGTGTATCACCAGATGCTTGTAAAAAATGTTACTGCACTTTCAGGCCTAGCCCTAAGTACTCTATTAATTTAACTTTGACATTTGTTTTAGTTTTTAATGGGTTAGTGTGTGAAAATGCTTGTGCAACTGCCTTCTTATGTTTGATCTTGCAGCTTCCAGGAGTTTGTAGACAAGGAGATACAACAGTATATAGTTGGTTGTAATGCATACAGTTACAAAAAATGCAACTTTTTTGTGCTAAATTCTAGCCTTATTTTTAAAAAGTTTCATCATTTACTGCTGACGATACTAAAACATAGTATTTCAGCTTCCTACTTGGATGTAGATTATGTTAGAGGCCTCTTTGGGACTACACTAGAACCTGGTGTTTATTCAGATAAACAACACATTAACATTTCCTCCTCAGAGAGCTCTTCTGTCCATCCTGGGGGTTAAATTTGGTCAATAAGCACATGTTTTTAAAGTGCAAATGTGAATTTTTCTTTAATTACAGAATTACCATCAAATCCATGTATGTGTGTGTGATTAAATCTGGGCAGAGTGAATAGTTGTAGTAGATTGGACATGGAACTCTTCCACTATTTACATTTAACATACCTGTGCATACTTTTATATATAGAGATATATGTGTAGATATATTTTATATATATATAATATTTTTCCTATTCTGGCAAATAAGGCTTCTTTGAATAATGTTTGTCTTTGGCAACACAATAGTTTTTAGGAAATGCAGAAAATTAGGTAAGACCTTTAAAGATTTGACTTTACAGTAGTTTATTAACTTCCTAATAATTTTCTGTGATCTTTGCACTGTATCTTTGTTTAAAAATTTAATCTGGTTGAGTAGCAAGGGAAAAAGGTTCTTCGTTAAAAAGGGAAAAAAATTGTCTGAGGCACCAAATTGTGTATTTGGCAAGTTGTCAGATTGCCATGCCTAAGCTTTCTATCCTTTCCTGCTGCTGGTGAAAGCAGTCTGGGACTATTCTAGAGCTGTGTCTCTCAGCTGCACAGTTTCTCCTCTCACTGAAACATAAAGCTCTGTGGTAGATGGCACAGGGCCACCTCAGTGCCATGAAAGGCCAAGAATGGGACAAAATATCTGCCCTGTTATGTGAAGAAATTGTTTCCTTTTTTTGTGGCCATGGTGTTGATATGCTAAATGTGGCATTCCCTCCCTGCTCAGAGATGAGACACTGTTGTTGCACTTTAACAGAACCAGAGATGAAATCTGTGTACCTCAGTAAAGGAAGGCTGGCTGTTTTCTGCTGAGATCATCAAGATTCACCTTATCACACTTGGTTTTTTTTGGTTTTTTTTTTTAATCAATGTGCCTAAAATTTGAAATTTAATTGTTTCAAGTCTGTCAATAAAGGAAATCAAGCAGCTCTAGTCAGTTCTTCTGATTTCAGGTAGTACCACTCCTGCTCTAGTGATGCATGTGGCTTTCTAATGCCAGTACATAAAACTGGACAAGGGAGTCTTCAGAGAGCCATTGTTCTGGACAGCAAGTTAATTAAATGTGAAGATTTTATCTTAATTCACTGTTTTTTCTTTAGACAATCCTCCGACTCTGGCTGTGGTTCCATCCCCAGTGGCCTTAAATTGCTTTGGGGTAGTACCAGGGTGGCCTTTTTGATCACACATTTTGTAGACCTCTGCAGAAAATATCACAGTCAACACCATGTAACTGTGAGTCCTAAATAGTCTGCAAAATTTGTCAATTAAAGTATAATGTGCTTGTTGTTTTGAATAAATCTTGGTATTTCTTTAGGGAGAGTGTAGCTGACAGGCTTAGGAGGCAAACAAGTCCTACATTCCTAGAAGCCTTTGGCAGTGTGTTCTGAAATGTAACTGGCAAATTTCAGTAGGTTAATTAGTCAGGTAAGTCATTTAAAGTATTAGGTGAATATATCAGCAGCATGGTATATTAATGATTTCACAGTGGAAGACCTAATATTGAGTTAATGAGCTTCTAGGAATTACAGAATGCTTTCCCAAACCTAGGAAACAGACATTCTTTTTGTTGAGAAGACTATACCTTTTTTGGTACAGCGTGGAATATAGGGGGAAGACACAAATTAATTCTAACATCTGTGTGGAGGTGGTGGTTCATTTGAGTGCCCAGACTATAACAGTCTAATTTCTTTACAGACACATTTTTGTGCAGATATAAGGGGAGACACCTAAGCAGCCTGGAACCTAAACTTACTACAAGAAGGCAATGCTACTGCCAATATTTTCTTGATTTTTACACTGTTGTACCATGGTAATGGAACCAGTTCAGTACCATTAGCTCTTATAAGAGGAATGAAGAGTCATAATGTATAAAGGCTGAAAATTCTTCCTGGGCACAAACTGAGAAGATCAAGGGAAGAATGAGAAGCAGCAAAAACCAGTTTGTTTCCTGGATGACTTACTAAACTTGTGTACTAGTAAAATCTTGCCTTTCTTATTGCTTTTCTTCCTGTGTGGTCAGGACAGAAAGTAGCACTATCAGCTGCCACAGCAAGGGATGGCAGGAAGAAATTTAAGATTCAGAAAATATGAATGTTTTTTAAGTTTTGTAAATATGTTGAGAGACTTTATAGCTATGAATTTCTTCTCTTGGTAATTACAGGCCATATTGTTTTCTGATATGAAAGAGCTAAGTTACCCTTCAGTTTTTGACACAAGACCAGCTTATCCCAGCAGAAACATCATCTGTTTTACTGTTCTAACAGCAAAATTAGAGGAAATGCAAAGGGCATTCCATAATGTGTACAAGCCATTCTCGCCCATTCAGCTGGCTCAATTTTTAGCCCAGGAGCCACTCTGTTCAGCTCACAGAACATTAATTCTTCTGAAGTGTGATTTCTTGCAGGGTGGCGATCTCCCCCAACTCCTCCTCTTGCAATTTCAAGGTCTGACTTTATGCATTACACGTTTGGAGCAGTGTCTTTGGTGGGGAGGATGGGGGGAGAGCAGGGGGGATTGGATAACTGCCCAATTTCATATGATAAAAGTGAAATTCTCTTCTGTCTGCAGGACAATCCCCAGGGAACAACGTATGAAACCCAAACTTAAATAAAATCATATCCTGTTTGCAAACATCATATTCCCTTTGCTTCTCAGTAATCTGGATCCATAAACCCCAGCACAGCTTGAGAGCCCATTCCTCATCTAAACAAATGCCATAAGCCCCTTTATACTTTTACAACCATGTCAGAAAATAATATTGACTGCCAATAGTGATGTGATTGGAGTTGCCTCCTCTGAGCCATAAAAGAAGCAGTCTGTTATCAATTTCTCTAAATGCATCAAGGGAATTATGGGTCGGTTCAGTTCCAAGTTATAAATGACAATTCAAAAGCCGCAGAAGTGTTTGAAGCTGGGAGCCGATGATGACATTATCATAAAAACCTGCTCTTCTTTGCTTTTGTGGGGTTTTTTGCCTATCAACTAGACAAAAAAATATGGCTGAGAAATGACTTCAAGATTTCTTCACACAGCAGCAGGTCAAACAGGCAAGAAAACAATCACTATTTTTAGTGACAGACTGAGACAAGGAGATGAAACTTACTCCCATTAAAAGTAGATTTCTGCTTCTCTTATTGTCATTTTCACAGCACAACACGAGAGGAATTGCAGTAGATGGATACATTGGTCAAATGATCAGTTATAGCTCTAGTGGCTCTTTACAGATGAAAAATTTTGGAACAGTCTGACGGTCCACAGAACCAAAATGTAATTTGTGATTATGCTCCCCATTTGGCCACTTCACCTGCAATCTACCCACCTCTCCTGGAAAACTTTTCACATTCCAAACCTCTGACCAGCTGCAAGAAACCATCTCTTTTTATTAAAACTGCTGGCCATAGAGCTGCTAGTCTCTCTCCAACACAAAGAATTTCATCCCCCCGGTATTAGAATTCTTTAACAACAGTTGGTTCTGGAACAAGGTTGAGCTTGAAAAAAAACCCAATAAAAAGCATTATTGCACAAGGGAGATCCCATACTTCAGTGGATTTTATACTCCTGACCCTGGATAGTCCTCTGATAAGAAAATCAACCATCATTTAAAGAGTACCTGTTGTGGGCAAAATTAGGATGCTAGTTTAGACAAATTTTTTTCTCTCTTTATGAGATATGTTCAGGTTAGCTGTACAGTACAGATGAAACATTTCTCCTCCTAGATAAGAGAGCTGATTACTTCTTATATAGTTCCTTATAAAACTAAAAAGTTTATTGTTTGATTTCTTCTGAAAAACTAACATATACTAAGCCGTATTTGCCAATGACTCTGACATAATCAATCCCTAGCACTACTTAAAAGAAGATTCATAAGGATGAAAG
Source organism: Rhipidura dahli (assembly GCA_013399225.1). Taxonomy (NCBI): domain Eukaryota; kingdom Metazoa; phylum Chordata; class Aves; order Passeriformes; family Rhipiduridae; genus Rhipidura; species Rhipidura dahli. The sequence continues at coordinate 157,681 of VXAC01007212.1, forward strand.
GTTTACAAGATGAGTAAACAGTAGTTTTACATGCAATTTCTTTCATTGCTACAAAAGATTTAGTGCCGTGATGAAACAGGATCAGAAAATACTGGTTATGGACACAGACTGTCTCTTGTTTGCTTTTCAAAATTCTTGAAACAAACTTTCTTTCATTGTAACTGTAAGTAAAATCCAAAGAAGAGGATCCCTGATGTTAACTGCAGTTTTAGAACAGAGATAACAAAATCAATAATAGAGTAAAATTCAGGGTTACAGAGGTTAGTTGGACTTTAGTTTGTGAACAATACAAGCCCATCAGGTGATAACATCTTCAGTGTTTGGGAAGCCCTAGCTTCCATTCCTTGATCCAAGAGCAGTTTTCATTCTGTTCAGTGATTCTTTCACATAAATTTATAGGCTGTTTGTGGAACAGGGCCTCAGAACTAGGACTTGGCAGTGTTTATAATTATACATACTAGGTAGATCATAGCCTTAGGTACATGGACTTTATCATACTTATGGATAAAGCCTTACCTGTCCAGTGCTCTTTTCAACAGGGGCACCGCTTCAGTGCATGGTGTGGGGGTCCCCAACCAGAAATAGTATTTGCTCTATTGTGTGGTAGCAACACACACTAAGACATGGGGTCTCTGATATTAAATCCAGCCTGGAAGTGGAGGGAACTGAGCCTAGGTTTCCCATCCCCTGTATGAGTAGTCTAACCATTAATCTGTTTAGTAATAGAGCTGCATAATAGCAGCCAGCAAGGTCCCCATGTGGTTAGAAGACAATAGGGTCAAAGAGCTCTGAAAACCCTCTGCCAAAAGGCAGTCATAAAGTCTCCTACAAGAATGGAAATTTTTTTCCTAATATTGTCTTATTACATTCTGTGGCAAACAAGTAATTATGCAAGCAAGGAAGAAAAAATATACAACAAACCAAAAAAAAAAAAAAAAATTCTTCCATCCCTCCCTAAAATCTTTGCATGAACTACTCTTCCTGCTTTACATTGATTACAGCTTTATACCTGTCAATTAAGTTGAGAGCTACTAAGTAGCAATATTTCTTGTTTCTTTCCGCCATCATTTCTGAAAGTAAGCTTAAGAATTGCTTTTCACGTAGTTTGAAGCAGCTCCCTTTCCCAAAGCTCATCTTAACCAATCAACAGCTAAATATCACTGAAAGGAAGCTCCTAATCTGATTATTTACCTTGACAAAGGTCATAACCCATTCCTTTAAAAGAGCCCCAGAGCAAGCCTGACAGTAATAATATATAGAAAGGCAAATCAACTAGAAAATAAATAAATAAAAGATCCATTTCTACAACATGTTCTTTAATCCAATTTCCAGGAATTTAAATAAGAAATAAAGCACACAGACTGAAAAAAAGAAAGTGTAGATAAATTTAAATGTTTTAAAAAAGTGAAGTTATACTGAGCAATTCTGACTTGTGTTAGCTTTAGAATGGAAAACATACTGTTATCAGTAGAAGGATTTCAAAGCACATCTCTGGTCATGATTTTTTAATACCACAATAACCTGTTTCATAGAAAATTTGTATCCTTTAATTTTCAAAGAATGCCATAGTCCTGTTCACTATCCAAAGCCCGCAAATAGATTTTTTCAAGTAATTTTACATAATCTCCTTTTTACTCAGAAGCCTGAACATCCTTTCTCAACTTTATTAAATTTTTGTTCGATTTTCTCTGCATCAGCAGTGTGAAAATTACCTTCTTCATACACCAGTGTGTGCAGATATGTGTGTGGGTGTGCCCGCAGTAGTTTTACAGAGCTTCACATGCACACACATGTCTACATGCCAGTGTGTAATGTTAGCTGAACCACATTCAGAAATGATGCCCAAGTTTCCAAACTGGCAAGTTGCTAGTCACCAGCTTCCAAATTTTAGGCGGAACCTTCAGCAAGCTAAGCCCACAGTGAAGGAGCTGGAACGATGGCAACTTCCTGATTCTTTTTTTCTTAAGTCATAGTTCAGAAATCCACAAAAAGTCACAAAATACTGAAGGTTAAAGTGCATTTTTTTTCTTTTCTTTTTGTGTGTGTGTTAAAACCTTACAAAATGAGCATTTCTTCTGTTATATAAACATACTAGTATGGTATGGAGTTTATCCTTTGTGAAGAATGAAAGTAAATAAAACTGAATAAGGTTGCACTGAAAGTTGGCCTCCAGAGATTATGCCTTTATATCTGCTCAGACTATTCAGAGAGATACTCAGGGAACTCACTGAGAAACAGTAAACTGAACTAAAATCTACATCAACCACCCAGCCCATTGATATCTAGAATATTATCATTTCACTTTGACATTGATGACATCAGTAAGTAATGGACCCAGTTGGAGCAAAAGCATGAACTACTTTTGTATGAAAAATTCATATATATGAAAAATTACCTCTCCTTGGCATTTTCTTCACTACAATTTAATAGGAGTGTGACACCAGTATCAGAAATTCTACGTGGTTTTCAATAACTTTCAATAATTCTTTTACCTAGTGTCGCAACATATTTCTTTCTGCAGATTTTTGTCTACTGTGTCCCAATATGAGCTTGTCTTTCAGGATGAATCCATTTCAAAACAGGACATAAAAATGCTCACATAATTTATTACTTTAACAATACCCAAGTTATTGGCTAGCAGCTAGTGAGACCTTTTCATGCTAAATATTAGCTTTGGCAACTTTTTTGTCCTTTCAGAGAAGTGTGGAGTCATATTTACTTTTCAACAGTACACAAAACAGCTTCTCCAAAGCTTATTGTGCTACAACAATTGTGCCCATGCTACTTTCCTCAAGGACAGAGCTCATGTAAAAACCCAAAGTGGGATAACTGGAAATGGGCACATTTCCACAAAATTCCTTCCTAACTGTTCCATGTGCCTCTTGTAATGTGCTGTTTGCCATGTCTGTGAAAACACAGTGCGATAACGGCTCATGTTTCATCTCTACATTTTTTATCAGCTTCTGAAGACTTTGAACTGATAGTGCTAGAGAGTTAACCAATGAACACATATGTTGTGTGCTGTCCCTTTTGTGAAAAAGCAAACATCTACTTACCCCAAGTCCCCCACAAGGCAACAAGGAAAAGAGTTTTTGAGACACGTTTCCTATATATTAAAGAAAAAAAGAAACAATAAGCATCATTCATCAAAAAGACATTTAAATACTGGAAAAGTACTTCCTTACTCTTTACAGTAATTCAGATTTCAGTATGATTATCACTATGAAAATGCCAGATACTAGTACAAAAAATAACTGTAATACCTATAAATCAAATCAGCCATGGGACATTTAAAGTACTGCTATGCAACAGTGACAAATCTTAAGACTGCTAAGCGGTAGTTTCAAAGGAATTTAATGCCCAAAATTCCACAGAGAATCACTCTGAACTAGGGTGACTAATCATCCTGATATCTGTAGCTGATAAGCAGCTAGTCTAAGCTTCATCACAGCTTCTTCTCCAGCCAGAGGAGTGAGGCAGGCACCTCCACCCAGCCTAGATGACTGATGGGATAAATTATGCTTGAGAAGTACCTGTTTCTTTTCACTGACAACAGAGGGAACCACATTAAGTCTACATGAAACTGATAACTATTTCTTAGCTTTTTCCCTTCAAAAGAGTTTCTCCTTTGAAAATTGCAGCCTATCTATGTAAAAATGCGGTTTTCTTCATTTACATCAGTTATTGTATTAATATTTTGAAAACATAACTTGAAATACTATTTTTTCAGTATTATTCAGTAAATACATTATACTAGAAAACAAAAACTTAATAGGCTTTAGATTTTAATTTCTAGCTAATTCTACTCTATACATTGGCTAATATGAAAGGGTTTGTCTAAATATTTATACTCACATTTTATTCATTCATATTTTCATTTTTCTCTTTCTTTCTTTTTACTCTTTTTTTTTTT
>VXAC01007212.1:161629-311663 GCA_013399225.1 Rhipidura dahli
TTTTTTTGGTATTACTAAACTCAGTGTTTATCTTGATAACGGCAATATGAAAACCGGGTAAGGATCTCAGGATTTGATGCAGTTCCTATCCCAGTGTGTAATCTGATCCTAAGGCAGCTGTGGAAGAGAACATAAGCTTTTCCCCTGCCATATCACAGAGCTGGCTTTGTAACTTTGGCATCTGGAGGAAACATTAGATAGTGAATCACTCGAGTTACCTAGAGGAGTCACCCATTGTTATGGAAGGGGCGAATGCTGCAGTTACTCATGTTTAGCAGGTGCCAATGAAATGCACAAAGACAATTATAAGCCATCATCTTTGAAGTATGAGACACCAGACTGCAAGGTCTGGGATGAAGAAAGTGCTTTACACTTTGAGTAAAATCCAAGATGCATTTTTACTCGACCAGAGGCCTTTGATCAGTTTGCACAGTGTGTGAGAGAAGCCAAACAAAACCTCCTGTGGAGCTACCAGGGGAAATGCAGGTGCAGCAGCTATGCAGAGTATTCTCATACTGTGAGTCCTAATGGCCCCAGACATCCAAGGAAATGTTGGCTGCAGGAGATTGTCAGAGTAGAGGTGCAAGTAGGAGTTTCCAGATTTCTTGCTAAGCAGATCCAGGGACCAATTTTTCACTTTTTACTATGGGGAAGATGAAAAAGTCTTGAGCAGATAACTAAAAAATTAGTGCTGTTAAAGTTCCAGGAGACGTTAATGGAAATATAAGGTGTAATTTGAGATAAAAGAAGGCATTTATAGATTACTGAATGACTAGGCTTTTTTTCTTAAATTCCATGGCAGAGTTGGTAAATCAGAGGGAACAGATGAATTCTCATTTATCTCCCTGCAGCCAGGCACATTGTGCCTGGTAAACACTATTAAAAACAATAAACATAAAGTAAAAACAGAAAAGCAGATGGTGAGGAAGTACACTAAAATCAACCAGAAGATAGTACTAAAACTGGGGAAAACAAGCACTTGGGCCTTTTCAGTGTATGGAGAAGCTTGCAGGAATACTTGCTTCTTACTGCATGATGGTTTAAAAAATAGTAGTTGCCAAACTCTGAAGAGCAAGAAAACCATTGAGATTTCATGGAAAGAACAGTGGAGAAATGTTAGACTAAGAAAAATTGAGACCGTCACTTAGCTAGCCTCACAAAAAAGGAAGGCTTACAGTATTTTGCTATAAATGGAAATCAATACCAAAAAGCTACTCTGAAAATTAATTGAAATCAGAATTCCTCATGGTGTTTGAAGTTGATGTCCAAGAAGATATTGGGATACTTCAAGTGAGGTAGAAGACAAATTCTAAATTATCAAATATTTTTGACTTTGAACTAGGGCAGAGTTTGTAGTCACCAGTGCTTGAGATTCGGTACAACCGTTTACTGATAGAGCTAGAAATGTTCCAAGATTTGTATTCTAGAATATCAATGCACAAAGGAAGTAGAAGCTAGTTTGTCAAATTAGGTGCTGAGGCACCCATCACTGCCTGAGGTCAGGCTCCTACAGAAGTCAAGGAAGCTGCTTAGGAAGTTGATGACTGGGGACTGAGAATCTGATGAAATGAGGAAAAATGATGAGCAAAAGCTCACTTTCAAAAGAAAAACAAAAAAAAAACCCAAATTAAAAAGTGTGTTCAATTTTTAACGTGATTATTCTCAATATCATCCCTTAAGAGCAAAGGCATTTCAGCTACATGTTTATTTCTTCATTAATTTGAAATTGGAATTGCATGGATGCTTTCTGATGCATCTTTTAGTTGCATTCTAATTAGTGACTCACTGTCAGGGATGTGTTGACAGTGTTTTTCTCACTTTTACAAACTTTTCATAGTAGGAAACTTGACTTAAGAGTGACAGTTTCTTAATGAGAATTGTTGGAATGAGAAGAAGGAAAAATATTTGTAAGGAATGTTTAGTGTTCAACCCTCGAATTTATATGAGGAGATTTGTAAGGTTGGATGCTGGCACATGAAACCATAATGAGATGTGACACATTGTCTGCATATTAGTTTCCTTTGTGCTGAGACAATGGTAGTGCAACATAACAAGTCACTTAACACACAGTAAAATACATCAGTCCAAAGTTTAACTACACAACAGTGTAGAAGTTGAAGTGGTCGTTTGGAATAGCTGCATTTGTGGACGCCGATGCAAGGAAAATAAAGCCAAGAGGTCAAGCAAGTTAATACTTGTAAACCATTAGGAATAGATGAATATATGCATAAGTCTCATTGATTTCACTAGTTTCCAGCCATTTGTTTTGCAATCTTCCAGAGCAGGTTTTTTTTCTTGAACAAGGAAGCTGAAATAAGCATTTATTGACATGTAGCAGATTAATAGCTCTAGTCGTACTTAAATTTCATTCCTTTGGGTGGTTTTTTTCTGTTTGAAAGGTACAGAAGCTTCTTGTTATCAAAAAAAAAAAAAAAGAAAAAAAGAAAAGAAAAAAAAAGAAAAGCTTCAGACAAAGCAGATGCACTCTTCAGAAGAAGAACAAGAAACACAAACATTTTTCTGGAGCATGACTGGAAAACATTTAGTGACTCTGCCCTTTTGGATGGGTAGACAAGCACAGTAAGTAGGTCCTACTTTTTATTAGGATGCAAAGCCATTATTTGATGGAACTATTTCTGCAGAAAAAATAATACACTTGCATTGAAATAAATATTTTCTGAGAAAACATTGTTATTGATGACATTTTTTGTGAGAAACATTTTCTTTAGATTTTTCTCCCTTGGTACACATAATTTGAATTTCTGTAATACACAAAGATGTTAATTTTTAGTGTCAGGATTGGTTAGGTTCAACCTCTCTGAAATGGGGACAACAAAATCAGGAGCAGTCACACTACAGTTTGGAAAAATGTAAGAGACAATTAAGTTCCTTTATCCAAGAGTCTGGAAGTGCAAATGATTAGAGCTTCCAGCCAGAAAACAGGCACATGCAAAAGCTTTTGGGAAGGGTATTTTACTGACTTATGTCTTGGTAAAAGGCCATGTGAGATGCAACAAGAAAATATCCTAGAAACAGAGAGAAAAGGGCATTGAGCCAAGGATACACTCGGAATATATTCTAAGAGTGTGATCTTGATATAAACTTAGAGAGTAAATGTTTTGGAATAAGTGTCTAATAAAAAAGGCAAAGAATGTCCAGTAAGGAACTGTGGGCCAAGAAATGGTTTTCTAAGATAGGATAAAAAAAGCTTTCGGCATTCTGTGTACATCAGCAGAAACACAGTTAGGTCCATTCCCTCTTAACCTTGTATCTGGAACTGCACTCTGCATCCCAGAGGCTGCTCAACCACTGAGATCCAAAATTAGAATGATATTTTATATCCATGTATGTTATATAAAATAACATGAAAAAATAAAAGTAAATTAATTAAACCCAACTAAATTTAAATGAAATGCATGACTGTATCAAAAAGAACAATTTAAAAATGTTGGTGAAATCAAATAAAAATATTTCCAAATTTTACTTAGGCAGAAATTTAGAACTTTTTCTTGGAAACACCTTTTTTTCAATGAAGGATTTCCTACTTAGAAATTCAAGCTCCTAAGAACCTATTAAACTATTAAATATTTTTCAGTTTTCATGTTGCCTTTGCTAAGAAAATGTATAAACCTGTATAACATTATGATCTTAGGACTTCCTGAAGGAACAGTCTGCCTTACAGAAGAAACAGCATAAGTTTCCAAAGCAAAATAATTGCTATGTATTACTAGAATTGTGGCAGCAATTTCTTTTGATGGCTAGTGTTATTTTTGTTTGGGTTGGATTTGATTACATTTAGGAAAAGCTCCACTTCTTAGAAGAAGAGTTATAAAAATAACTGAGAATTAGAGTGTTGCATCCAGTGTGCTGGGACATAAAGGCAGGATTTCAGGAGAGATTATGTCCAAAATGCACTAGTTTTTTATATGTTTCTGACAATTAGACTTGCTTCTTGCTACTACTTCATGCTAATAGCAGAGCTCAGGTTAACCCTACTTTTGTATTATAAAAGGCATATGCTGAGCGCTGGCTGTGCATGAAGATATTTTACATGAAAAACCTCTGTTTTGTACTACTCTGTATAACCATAGGTGCACTGAATATGTTAATGTGTTTTTCCCCCTGTTATTCAGAAAGATATCATGTCCTGCATAATGAGAAGGCATTAAAATAAAGCTCACTTATCAGCAAAACTTAGGCATAGTATCTGGAGTCAGAGTGGCTGAAATAGTTGAAACATAGCAAATGAGAACAGCAAGCAAGCAATTCTGACAAGCAAGTGTATCTTAAATTCCTGGTTTCGAATCAAAGAATACAAGGAGGTAGAAAACCAACTGTGTTCAAAATTGCCACTGACCTCCAATGGAGAACAAGTTACAGTAAAAGGTTAACACAGATGATTTTTGAAGCAAATGAGCAGAAACTCGTATCACTGCTTTCCAGCCGGTGTATTTTGCTAATCTATGTTTGGCTTCCATTGTAACATTCTCCTTCCACATAGCAATGCATTTGGAAAAAGTGAATTTTGGTCACACTGCTTGCCAAGTGTTTTAAACTGACACCAGCTATGACTAATGACAGTGCTGGAATGTGCTGTTCTCAGTAGAATAGAGGCCTGTACAGACCTAGGAGTTTCCTGGGGTCCAGCTTCTGTCTGTTCAATGGGCTGGTGCCATACAGCAGTGAATGATGTTCAGAGTGAACCAGCTGTATTTCCTCCAGACTGGCTTTTCGACCTCGAATTCGCTGAAAGAAAACAGCAGAGGCCTACAATATTCCACTGACAATATTTAGGGAGAAAAAAAAAAAAAAAAGCAAAGGTCCGAAATAACATTTAGTATGATTAATAATGGGTTGAAATTGCGTCATGCAGGAATGTGACACTGATTTGTTTATTAAAGTAATGCTATATGAAAAACAAATGCATGTGTGCTTTATCACAAAATGCTTCACTTAAGTCTTGGGAGAGTTATCTTAATACAGGGTTTCACATAAAAGAAAAAGAAAGATTCTGCCTCTTTTCTACACAATATATTAAGAGATAAAAACCAACAGATGAAATATTTCTTAAGTAAGGAATCTGTCTAGGAAAAAAATCTAATTTAGAGAGCAAAAACTTATTCACACCTGTAAGCTGCAGATGTTTTTGGAATGAGGATTAATGGTTTTTGCATCATTACTAGTGCTTGTGATTTATGCTGGTAGGAAGAATATGATCACAGTGAGGAGAGACACGGAGAAAAGGAAAATTAAACTTTAAATGCTTTAATAACATATTTGTGTATTTTTTTAAATTTTTAATGTGTGATCAATATCCCAGGATCATTTTTGCTGTTACACATGTTGACTCACTTGCTTTCTTAAATTTTTGTGAGTGAAGTTTGTCTCTTTAACTGTTTCGCCAGCCTGTATTTGCCCCAAAACCAGGTGTAAAAAATCTGGGACATCTTTCTACAAATCCATTGTAATTGAATCAGTTTAGGAAGGAAGTATGATAGGAGGGGAAAGATAAAACTAACATTTTCTTCAGCATATCTGTTCCTTTTATGTATCTGGAGTTACAGCTTGCCATAAAAATATTTATTTCTCTGCTTGTGCTAGTACTGCACAGCCTTTGCAGATACAACAACATGAATCAGGTTTTGTTCAGGACTGGGCGTAATAAACAGTTCTGTCAACAAAGTTCTGGACCCCAGATCATCTTTCCAGTTGACATTGGATAAAGTGGAGAGAAAACAGCTTGATTTTATGGTCTTGGACCCTATTTGCAGATCTGGTCCTTATGAGGACTAAGGGCAAAATCTCTCACATCTTAGACTGGATCTGTCTGACTCTCAAGGTCTACAGATACACAGGTACACCAGTTATCTAAATAGACTACCCTATTTTCAATTAGGCTGATATACCTGTTACAGAAATGCATTTAATTCTAGTTTTCCTGGAAGTTAAATTGTATTTCCTATTGTCATACACACTGGAAAGCGCCGACCTGTGCACTAGGAGAAGAAAGCAATACTATGGATATTAAAAAGAATGTGCACATCAAAAAAAGGTAGATGCCTGAGGATGGGAGAGTCAGAAGAACCATGCACAATTTTTATTGAGTTAAGCAGTGGGAATTTTTTCTGACTAATCAGGAAAAATATCCTAAGAGTTAGAGCTAGATGGCTGTGGAACAAGCTCCCCCTCAGGGAAATTGTGGAAGCCCTATTTCTTGCAGTGTTTAAAACTTGACTAGACACAGCAGTGGAAAGAACATTTTAGGGAATGATCCAAGAACTAAATGACTTAATAAACCCTTTTTCATCTCTAATTTCTTCAAGCCTCTCCCAGTCTCACATGAGAATTTGTAGCAGTGCACTCACATCCTTTTAACACACAGTTGCACAATCAAAATCAGCACATTATGTTACTTCATGGAGTCAGTAAACTCTGTAATGGTTCTTCTGGGTCAGATAAAATACTTTTCTTCACAAGTGAGGTGACTGGTAACATTTATTCCTTCATCCATTCTCATTAAGGTCGATGTTTCTAACAAGCTGCTTTAAAATGTATATACCCAATTCTCCACGGCAAAACTGAGAAGGGAGTCTGGCTTTTAGGACAGATAAAATAAATGTGTAAGAAAAGTAAAGAGGAATTTTATGAAGGTCATGCCAAAGAACCTTGAGCAAAACACTCACTTTCTGGTCACATATTTTCTACAAGGTATACAAAAACTCTGGGACATGTTTAAGAGAGTTAGTTGTCTGACTTTGTGTTGTTGAATTGGATGCCATCGCCCTTTAACTATAAAAGGACACACAGCTAGCCATTATTTTTACAGTGGGGTGCTCTGAGATATCTGATCTGGAAGAGGTCTCCGAAAATGCTTTGCCAACAACGTGTCTCCTATCCAGTCTCACCAGTCAAATTCCCTAGGGTAGAAACAGGTTATGCAGAAACCAGTTTGGTGCCGCAATCAAGTAGCACTGAACAGGACACCCCACTCCAGGCAGCTCCCCCCAGCAGGGTCCTTGGAGTGCAGCCATCAGCTGAGCTGGCAGAGCCCAGAGCTGCTCTTTCTCTATGGCCTCTCCTGGCTCCAACATCAGCAAGGACATTTACACTGCAGATAGCAGGAGGAAGGGAAGGGTAAACAGTGCACGTGTCTGTGCTGTTTCTGCATTCCCATCTCCTCATTTAGTGCTCCTTTCATCCTTTCATGCCATCCTTGCAGTATCTCTGCATATCAATCCCAACTATCTAAGGCTCTGCAGAGAGGGAAAAAAGTTCAGGTTAAAAATTGCCTGTAATAATTTCTAAGAATAGTTCTCACACAGTGATGTCAGGATTTAGCAGATCTACTCAAGCATATGTTGTGAGTCTGTTGTCAGAGTCTCTCATGTAACTTCAGTTATGCAAAGTGATCCCTTCTGGCTCTCACTAACACGAGTTATCAGACAACAGAACATACACATTTGTATAACTTTACACATACAATTGGGCCCACATCTTTTTTTTTTTTTTGGAAGTGTCTTTCTTAATTTTCATTGACCATGGTAATATCAAAACCACAAAATGTAGCAGAAAATTGGCATAAAGCCAACAAAAAAGGAGAAATAGCACAGGAGAACAGATGCACAGTATTTGTTTCATTCTGGAGAATTTGAATAATACATCCACCCATCTACTTCCTCCCTAGTAGAAGGCAGTTCATCCTTTTCTAATGTGTCTGACAATTTGTGTGTTGGCTTTGTCCTCCTACATGTGCAGTTCCCTCATCAACAGAAAACTACTCACAGTAAGAGGTCTTTTGTCCGTCAGGATGCTCACATCTTGCCCTCTCTCCACCACGTGGGAATTGCAAACATGCCTCTGACACACATGCACCCACATAGAGATGTATTTATTCTCTTCATGTGTTTCAGTCACCCAGTGCCTAACCTGAATGTTAAACACTCTGAAGATTTTTTCTTAAAAAAATACTAACTTTTCCTGCATTATTTTATCTTCAGTGGCAAATTGAGGTTCAAAGAGTGAAATTTTTCAAATATTTCATTTTATTTGATCTGGCAGACTCAACTTTAAATTCTTTCCTTCTCTCCCCTTCAGTCCATGAGATGTGGAAAGCAGGAGGTGTAAGATGCCTCCCTAATCCATAAAACTACCAAAATTCAGAACAAATTCTAGGCCAAAAAGAAAAATGTTGCTGGAACACAGTCCCTAAAGGAAGTAAAGGTGGGGGCACAAAGCAGGACTATGGCTACATTCTTCTTTTCTCTTCTGAAACTGTGCTGATCCCTGTAGCCCAATGTCAGTCATGTGTGCATAAATTACAGCCCCAAAGGTGTTATGTGAATACCTCCTCTCGCTAGAACAAGTGGAAAGTGGACACCCCTACCAAAACATAATTCAGTCCTTTTATTGTCCCAAAGCTAGGGCAGCTAGGCATTGCTCCTTACCAAGGGAAAATTGGTAAAAGAAAGATAATGGATGTTTTTATGCCAATCTTTGAATCTTTTAGCTTCCCTGGTCTGCATTTGGTAACTGTCTGTTCTACATCTGTCAGCCTTTAACACCACCAAACAGGCATTTCAGCAAACATACATAAAACTTTGAAACTAATACAAAAATATTGTGTCCGAATTTTGTTTTTTCAATCCATATATACTGGGACTATTAAAAAAAGTTCACTAGGGGTGTGTGTGTGGATGTGTGTGTGTGTGGATGTGTATGTGTCTCCTGCCCTGAGCTCAGTCAGGGATTGCTCTCTCAAATCTGGCCCTCTGGGACTGGCAATGGTCTAAATGTATTTCTCCCTTGTCTTGAGGAAGCCAATGGGGGAATTAATATATCTTTGGAAGAAGGATATGACTAAAAAAATAGGCTGAAAGTTATAACTAATTTTTTGCTTTAGCAGAAGTCCTCTAAACTGTTGTTTGAATAATTCTAGAGCACAAATATCTATGGCTAGAAAGACAAAATACAGTCTGGAAAAGCAAGTCATCCTGGCTGTGTCTGCAGCAGTAAACTAAGCAGTGCCAGGAAACATTCCCAGGCAGAGTAACACAATCATCTGTACTATTAAATTGCTAAAGTGGTCCTTCACACTGTTTTGGCTGAGCAGCAACTAGCACTCTCCCAAACAACTCCCAGACATGGTTTGGTCCCTGGCATGGGCCAGGAAGCATTCCTGGTAGTATGAACCTGGGCCTTTCCATGCCAGCTGGCTGCAGGGGTAGAGAACAGTCTCAGTCTCAATTTTGTAGCAAATGCACACCTTGTGTACCCCATTCAGACCTCGTTATGATTTTACCAAGCTGTATTTTAGAAATAAATAGGGTCTGTATTGCCTTTATATATATAGGTATATATAAAGGCAATACATTAAGCTTAGGTCAGTGTACCTAGATTAATCTATGAACTGAAGCAAGCATGGTGTCAGCCCAGTATGACTTCCATCCAGTTAGCAATACCAGTTCTCTGGACCTCAGCCAGTCATCTCTCTATTGCCGAAGACCTGAGGTGTGTGAGAGGAGTTAATCCACACTACAGGATTTAGGGAGCACATAAAGCTCCCTGCTAGAGATAACAAGGGTCATATGGATGCAGGTTGTTCGTTTTCATAAGGGTTTCTTGTTAGGTTGTGAGAATAGGGAGGGCCCCCTAAACAAGCCTGTGCCTGAGGATACATACAGTACAAGGTAACAAAACCTGAGCTACCTCTGACTTAACTACTTTAGATCGTAAAACTCCTTATCAGACAAAGAGGGGGACTGCAGCCCTCCTGTGGGACTATTGTTTTAGTTAGAGAGGAAAAAAGTTCAGTTACTGCAGAGGATTCCGTAAGCGGCTACTGCAGTTTGCTGCTGCTAACCTGCCCTTTAGACTTGGTGTATGAGCTTATGCATGTGGCAAAACCTGACCAGTGATCTCCCCACTCCTGACAAAAACTGTGGGAGATTATGTTGAGAAATTATTTTGAGAAATGGTAATGTCCATGAAGGGGCATTCAGAATTCAGCAGAAGTGACAGTGCAGTTGCCCATGATGCTTTGACAATATACCTCGGTGTGGTATATTCCAGAAAGCAGCTTGATGGTAGCTTTTTGTATTTTGGATAGTGCAATAACCACTCTTTCAGTGACAAAAGTTATTTATTCAGCTGAATGACTTTCTAGAGAAACAGAGCACTAATTAAGTGTATCATTGTAGCCTTTCTTATTTTGGAAAGTGAGCAGTTTTAAGCACTTGTTTGATGTCAGGCAAGTGCAACGTAATTTAGTGAAACAAAAGACAGATTACATCACCAAATATCATTCTGTCTCTAGCTACATAAAGGGATCTAGATAAACACCAGATCTATGTGTCAGCTTCACACTGAGACTCCTTAGTTTTTTCATCAGAGTTTACATTTTTACAGCTTATTTCACATTCCAGCCTAATTTCAAAGCACACAACTGGAGTCAAAATTAGCTAAATGCAATTCAACATGAAGTGACTTTTTTCCTCTCTCCTCCCTCACTAGATTATGCAAGTCCTAATAGGCTGTATTTCAGGTTTTGAAATTGCAGAATTGCAAGAGAAAACCCTAAATCTTCCAGGAAACTCTTACACTGCATGCATCTCAAACTAACCTATACCACTTTTTCCTTTTACACCTTTCACAGAGCCACACAATTTACTGCTCAGCAATAGCTGTTTGTCACCAAAGAAAGCAGCACATAGCAGCACACTGCATTTTATTTATTTTCTCTCTTTTGCCTTTTCTTTATGATATGGATTCCTGAGTCAAGAAGGCTTTAATTTAGTAAAGCACTCAGCTGCATCTTTAACTTAGTCTTGAAGTATGTGATCCCCCAGTGAAACCACTCATGTGATATGTGGTCTTAAGGGCCTTGCTCAAAGGAAGTCTTCTTGAACACTGGAAAACTATCTAAGCTGGAAAAAAAAGAATTAGCCTGTTAGAGTGCTGCCATCTAGTTAGATGAGTGTATACAACAAATCCATTTCCAGTGCTTGCAATATCTCACTGCCCAGTACACTGAGCTACCTGCAGGAAGTCTTTGGGGATAGATACTAGCATATTCAAAAGGACCTGTTGAACCAGTTCCTTTGGGTTTGCAAAAATATAAGGATATGAAGAAAAGTAATTAAACAGAACGTAACAGCTCTGGAAATTTTGGGATCCTTCAAAACATTAGCTAACTTTGGTTACATTAGTAACCAAAACATTAGTTAACTTTGTTAACTTGTGCTGCATTGCGGTAAACACCTGCAATTGCCGCAGGCTTCTGCAGAAGTTGACAGTGCTGCACAACTCACAGGAAGCAGGGAATGGTACAAAAAAGCTATTTTTAACTAACCCAAGTAGTATATGAACCTCACAACCCATATTTGATTTAAGCATGTTTTAATATGCAATTTTTTGAGGAAAATCGTAGCAGAAGGAAACTACAAATTTTGCTGTTGCCTAGAAGATTGTTCTTGAATATCTTGGGACTTCATGTGGGACCTGTTATATACCAGGTAAAGGAAATGTTATGAAAACAGACTTTAAAGTCTGAAAAAAGACAAGATGTAATATGCTCATGGAGTGATACAAACTATATTCAAAAAGATGTTCCATGCTACAGAAGTAAAATTCTTATCTGCTTGAAAAAGTTAAAAACCACTCTACTGAAAGGACTGCACTTACTGTTTGACTACTTCTTGTCTACATTCCTTTATAAAGATGAGGAATAATCATGCCTGGGTTTTATATTCTGATGCATGTGCATGCATGACACTGTGTAAATTCTTTATTTTCTGGTTGGGAAGTGTGCTTTCCTATAATGCATTATTTTAATACCATCAGTTAAGCCCAAATAATTCCTAAAACAAATTACTCTCTTAATATAGAAGTGAGGCAGGTTTAGGAGTTAATAAATTTGCTCTTTGCTTATCAAGTCAAGTATCTGGTCTTAATTTTTAATTACCTCGCACTTGTTCAGCAACCCAGTTTCTTGCAGCCTCGACCAGATGCTTTGGATCCTTCCAGCGTGCTCAGGGTGATTGGCATAGTTCCCACACATGCACTGGTGCTTCAGCATCAGGCTGTCATACACAACACCTGCAGCACAAAGACAGCACAACGAGATACAAATGAAACAAATGCAAGTCCTACTGTTCCCTGTCATGCATACTTTAGCAAAACTGGATTTTATTTGACAATTTGAGCAAGATGAAAAGCCCAGAATAACAGAATCATTTAGGTTGGAAAAGACCTCCAAGATCATTGTGTCCAATCTTTGACCCATCCCCACCTTGTCAACTAGACCAGGCCACTGATTGCCATGAACAGTTGTTTCTGGGAGACCTCCAGGGATGGTGACCCCACCACCTTCCTGCAAAGCCCATTCCAATGCCTAACAACCCTTCCTGGGAGGAAATTCTTCCTGATGTCCAACCTGAACCTGAACCTCCCCTGAGACAGCTCTAAGGCCATGTCCTCATGTCCTGTTGCTGGTTGTCTGGGAGAAGAGACTGATCTCCCCTGGCTACAGCCTCCTGTCAGGGAGTTGTGGAGAGCAGTAAGGTCACCCCTGAGCCTCCTTTGCTCCAGGCCAAACACCCCCAGCTCCCTCAGCTGCTCCTTATAGGAGTCACTCTCTAGACCCTTCACCAGCTTTGTTGTCCTTCTCTGGACCTAAATTTTTCTTTCCTTTGTGAGACTCTGAATTTTGATTCATGAGGTGAATCTTGTGATACCAATAAAGCAAAAATCAATTTTCAATAAATTAAATATTAACAAATACAATTAAATGTAAAGAAGAAGGGAAATTGGGTGGTATCTTGTGAAAGCTTTTATGGCTAAATAAAAACCCAATCATATTACTGAATCACTTGTTTTCTCTTTCTCTAGTGGGTAAGGTTAGTTAGAGCTACTAACCTATATACAACAAGAAAATGTTATGTATAGCAGTGTAAAGAATGTAATTTAGAGAAATCTTTTAAAATAAATTATGAAATGTCAATGCCACTCTACAGTGGTACTGCTTAACTAATACTATTAATTCCAGATCTCCAAGCATATCAAATGAATGTTTCAGAGAGTCAAAACAGTGGCAGCCAGAGTCCTTTTACATTAAAAAGAAAATTTCCATCCGCTACTCAGTTAGGATCAAATCCTGTTGTTTGACTGCAGTGCAAGGTACCTTTTGAATTTTCTATGGTCATTTATGCAAGGACAGAACAGCTTTATACAAAACAACTGTCAATATCACATTGCTCTGTTGCTGTGTATTGGGAGCAAAAGAAATATTTTAGTGAGTAGGCTCAAGCTAAATTCAATTTTCAAGGCTTTCAAACCAAGTCTGCAACACTGAAAAACGATTTTCTGTATTTACTTGTTCTTTGCATTTCCCTTAGACATGTCTGGAACAAAAATTATTTTCCTTACCCCTATGTGGACCATTTTCATTTGGGAAACATTTGGCTTTTTCTTTCCCTTACAGTTGAAAGGGACTCAAATTAACAATTTCTCCAAGATGCAATACTTGGCATTCAAAACATCTTTCTTATGTGCCACCACTACTGGGGATGCCAGCACAATTCTGGGAAAATTGTGTTAGCCTGCTACTGAAAAGTCAGGCAGTTAAGGAAATACAAAATTGAAGTCCAGAGTCAACAAAATGCTCAATACCACCCTTATTCAGCAAAGTTCTCTAATGGGTATTGAACATCAATAAAGTCTTTAAAAGCTCTGCTAGATCACAGTCTGTATACGTCGTGGGTGATTCAAAGTTAAGGTTCTGAGATAATTTAGTTAGAAGCCAGCCAGAAGTTATGCTGCTCTAGAAATATTTATGCTGCCATATTTCTTAGCTCATGCACTTTGGAACTGATCCTTTGGGATCTTGCTATTTAAGCCAAAATGATAATACACTTGTGTTAAGAGTGCAGAGAACGCAAATATAATACCTAAGTGCAATATGACAAAGCTTATGCTAAACGATTGTTTATTAATGAACATAATAGTTCATTAGCCATACATTTTTGTATTTACTTTCTTGTTCTGTTTTCTTCTAAAGAAAAAAAGAACTGGTGAAAATCTGGAGCTAATAAGCTAATGCAGCTTAAAATATCTGCTGGCATTGTCAAAGCAGTTAATAATTTCCTTTCTCTGCAGTTCTTTGCTGCTCTATCATCAGGTCTTGTAAGTTATTTGGAAGTAAGCACACAAATAAGTGCATGCTCACATACCTCACTTTCCTTTTCTTGGTGCTCACAGTTTTAATTTCTAGTCTGTTGCCTACTCAGCTTGTCCAGTTTGGCAGTGGCCATTATACCAACAGATAAGAAAACATTTCCTCCCGTCCCCCTGGCCAGCAGGGATGGTGTTTAGATGATAAATGTACAGGCATCAGGACTTCTGTAAGCTTTCAGGCAGAATAGGCTGTTACAGCGAATGCATTTGAATAGAAACACTTGTTAAATGTTAAGAAAAAATGGCTAGAAGTTGAAAGGATCTTCTACCTGCCATTATTTCAATTAATTTTTTTATTCTTAGTATTTGGATAGTCCAAATAGCATGTAATAGAAATTACGTATATACATATTACTATGTTTATACAGGATCAGGTGTAATAATGACACTTTTTGATTACCTGTATCAGGTTTGCAACCAATTTTGAAGTTAAACACTGAAACTGTGTATTCAGGATGCCTCCTCTGGTTGACATAAACTTCCTTTTCTTAGCACTTTTCCGGAAATACAGTATAACTAAAAATGTAATTTTATTGTATTTATTGTATCGAGTTATTTTTACTGGATCAAAAATCAGTTTAATAAGGTCAGGTCAGTACTGCATTGTAGAAGCATCTGCTCCAACCTTTTAAATACCAAGATATTCCCACCACTGAGTGTAAAATTTGTTTCTAGGAGGATTAATTGACTTAAGAAAAGACTGAAATATACGTTTTCATTTATTGCAAGCATTTAAATTGATTTAGGATGTGCAAGTGATTCAAATGTGTGGCTGCTGGTCATACAGCACATGTGCTTGGTACAATACCAGAATGCAGCAGCAGAGCTTACTGCTAAAAATAGCCTGTAGGATTTCCCTAACAGGATTCAGCCAATATCTCCCCACCCCCACAAAAAAAAAAAAAAAAAAGAAAAAGAAGAGAGGGAGACAACTGTTTTCAATTGCAGACTGCTGTGAAATATTAATAAAAGATGGTTATTCTGTCTCTCCAGAACAAATGCCTACAGCCAGATTCTGCTCTCAGATTCCTTGTGTAAATCTGAGCAGCTCCACTGAGACTGGTGGATTTATTCTGGATTTACACCAATATCACTGAGGTCAGAATGTGGCCCTGAAGACAGATGGGAATGGTGCCACCACTGAACCATACAATGATGGGGGACACGGGACAAAAGAAGCTTGAATTTGCATAAGTCAGTAAAAACCATGATTTTCCTGGTGGGGACTCCCTAACACTCATTCATTTCCAAATTACTTTATTTGGGTCAGTTTCTTTTAATAATATTTTAAACAGAGGGGAGAGCAAGAGACCTAAAAATCACTGGCTAGCAGTATGTTTTGAAGAAGATTAATTGCCCTGGAGAACAACAGTACCAATAAGAAAACCCAAGGGAAGAATATCTAATAAATTATTCCAACAAAAAATCTGAACTAAATAATGCCAAATATTCTGTAAACTGCCTAAATGAAAATTAAGTAGACTTTATTCTTTTTCCACATTTAACTCATTATCTTGTGCATGTACTGTGTATATATTTTTTAATTCTCACAACGGTCACCATTGTGATTCCCTTCAGATATTTGGCTAAAAGCATTTTTCTCATGACTCACAAAAATATAGGCTCATTTTGATGCCCCTATAATAACCCTGCTGCAACAGTTTTCCTTCCAACTTTTTTTGTCTTCCAAGCATATATTGTCTTTAAACAGGAAAAAAACCCAAATCTAAAAGTAAATAATAACTCAAGGCAGGGACATGTTATTACATTAATTTCTAGAGTGAATTTGCCCTTGCTATATGGTGGACTAGAATTTTCTCCCATTCCACACACCCATTCCTTGCTTCCAAGCTTTAAAAATGGTAGTGTTGAAACTGCTGTGGGCAATGGCTGGTTGCATCTTGTGCTCTCCTAAGGGAGAAAATCACAGAACCATAGGATAGGTCACTTTGGCAGGGACCTCCAGAGGGTTGTAGTCCAGCTCTGCTCACAACAGGTCAGCCC
Source organism: Rhipidura dahli (assembly GCA_013399225.1). Classification (NCBI taxonomy): domain Eukaryota; kingdom Metazoa; phylum Chordata; class Aves; order Passeriformes; family Rhipiduridae; genus Rhipidura; species Rhipidura dahli. The sequence goes on from VXAC01007212.1 coordinate 177,863, forward strand.
TGTGATCAGACATGTTCCTCAGGCCTTTCATCCTAAAGGATTTTCTAAAGGCCTTTTTCTAAAGGTATAAGAATAAATAAAAACTGGGTCTGAGTTTCTTTCTTTCCACTGATGCATGAATAAATGGGCAGCATCCAGATCCAGGAAATAGTGTGCACAGATAAAGCCATTCTATACCATAACATCTCATATGTTAATAATACATAGATTGATTTTTTTTTTTTCACAGAAAATGCATTAGAACTGTTGATGTTGCAAAGTCTCTGTTCACTGTCACTCCAAAGGTGTCAATCTCACAACATAAAAAATAGCTCTATTTTGGATGTACTCAAAAACTGGAGTGATAAAGGTTATATATGTAAGTCTGTAAGCCTAGACACATGTCAGGGAAAGAGATTTCTTTAAGCAGAAAGGAAAGGCTTAACTGTGAATGCAACACTGTGTGCTCTGTGGGACCTGGCCAGTCAGCCAGGGGCTACTGGCTATTGGCATAGGTACAGCTTGCAAGCAGGCACAGCATCATGCTGTCCCCAGCTGGTACCTAGAGGATATAAAAGAGCTGAGGGTGCAGAGCAGAAGTGGAGAAGTAGAAGGATAAAGCTGTAGGGCAAATGAAAATAGGAGGATTTTTTTTTTTTCAGTAAGGAGTAGAGATTATTATACTGAAAGAGGAATGGAGGGAAAAGAAAAGATTCAGTAAAATAAGAAGCCAGGATTCAAGAAAAAGATGTTTCATATTTTGTAAAAGGAATTCAGTGAAGGACTGTGAATCTCACTTGCAATATGTTGGCTTTTTTTCCTCTTTCTTTCATTCTTTCATTCTTTCTTTTTCTTTCCCTCTCACTCTCTCTTTCTCGCTTTCTTTCTCTCTCTCTTTTTATCTCTCTCTCTCTTTCCACTGGTGTTGTTCATGTAGCAATGCTTTACTAAAGGGGCAAGGTTTGACTCTCTGCCTAATTTGACTGTCGGCATTTCGACTGCTGAACCGATCAGGTTTCTTTGTGTCACATCTGGAGCCCTTTACGCCGGGGATGCCCCATTCTCATCACCGTCTCCATTCAGTGTTTGTCCTACATAATTTCATTCCATCTCTTATTTTTTCATCTTAGATTCACACTTTCTTTCTTGATTAGTTACACTGATGCCAGAAGTCCACAGATCTACATAACCCCCTTGACCCTGCTCTCCTTACTGGGGATTGAAAAAGGAGGTGTCAGCAAACCTTAGCAATCAGGCTGAGGCAGCAGCTTTTGCATTCATAACTCCATTCAACTTTTTCAGTGGAACTGCAGATTTTTGAATGGGACAGTGAAGGCTACACACACTGAACTCAGTTTTGGTGTGCTCTTTGAATCTTAGAATGAGTTTACAGTGTTTTGGGGACTCCATGAACACAACTAGAAAAACTATGGTCTAGGTTAAGAATCCTGTCTGTATGCAGCTGTTCTTTTTGCAGAAACTCGTGTATAAGTGAATTAGTATGTTTGTTTCTATACAATCCAAATGTTTGTTACCCAACAAATAATAACACATTTTTGCTTTCCAAGTTCACATTCTAATTGGAAAGGTGGAAGAGCACACTGTCTCACACAGTCCTACACAGTGCCCATTAAGTACTTCATCCTACATCAATACGTGGTCATGGCCTGAAAAGATGTGAACTTGCAGGGCATGGGAAGTTCTTCCAACTGAAGGAAATAATACTTCTGGCATAAACCTTCATAAACACTAACTACAAGTATTTACTCCACCCCCCTCCTTTTTTTTTTCCTTTGTGCACAAAGTGAATCTTCACTTCTGACCATGCTCTAATGTTATACTGGCTTTTAAAAAAGATGGACATTCATGTAAAGTTAGATTACCCATAATAAGAAATGAGGTTTCTGTGGTCAATTTTCTTCCTCTGGCTGAAGATTTTTGAGGTTCTAATCACTTTGTTTTGGACAGCCCATGCTCCCTGAGCGACTGGAATGCCCAGACCCTGAGCACAAAACCTGCCTCCGTAGACTCCACACAACTGTTGAATGACACAGAAGTTGTAACATCACTTAGTCATGTCTACATATTTGCTCTCTCTCTAGAGAAAACGACCTTGAAGCAGAGACTGACTTGCCAAATGAAGACATTGAGAATTACACCGCAGTTTTCCTCCTTACTGGTGGTCTTCAACTTACTGGTGGTCTCTTTACAAAACAGGCAATGAGAACACAGAGAAAAGAACCAGAGAATAGGGAAATGAAAGAAAAAACTATAAATGACTTAAAGGCACCAAAAATGCACCTGTTTCTGTATTGCCAGAGCCAGTCAATGATAATAATTTATGACTGTGTGAATATTAACCCTGTGATTTATCAGCTGCACTGGTTGAGTTGGTGCCAATATAGCATCATAAAACTGAGGGGCAGTAGGGCTAAAACTGAATGCATTTCTGCAGGAGGTATTTGAGGCATTTAAGTCTGTTGATCCCACATGAACAAATGCATTTGCCCTGCCTATTAAAAGCCGTCTTCAGGGAATCCTACCAGTTGTGTAGACATGCTGGCTGGGCTGGTCCATGTCTGGGTGAGGTAATGTGGAGTCAGCGGGGGAAGATGGGGTCCTGGAAAGTGGTCGATGTTTATCTGATCCTGCCATGCCAACTGTAGCCATCTGAGCCTGGTAGATTTGCAACTGGTGGACATGCTGATGTGCCAGGAACTCCTGTTTCCAAGAAAACAGCACAGTAGAGAGAAATGTGAGATGGGATCAAGTGAAACACTGAGGGAAACATGTCAACAAATTAAGTTCATTAGGTCAGGGCAGTAATAAACAGTGGGGACCCCCACCCCCCAAGTTGCACCTAAGACCCACTCAATAAATCCATTTAACAGATGTTTCCCTGCTGACAGTGTGGGCTACTGACTTTGCTAGAGATTAGGTGATGGCAGGCAACCTGTCAGTTCTCCCTGACAGGCAAGACAGCTTCACATGCAAAGGCTTATAAAAGACAAAGTTTTTCTATTATATTGAATAAAGAAGATGATGTTAGAACATGCATTTTATGACCTTACACAAATAAAATTTAGATTTTCCCACAGCACTGAAAGTGAAAAGTGATGTTCTTACTACTCAGTACCAAATGCGCTGAGCAACTGTGAGTCAAGTTTCTACACAGAACTCAGCTCCCAGAGCTCCCTGGAAAGCAACAATGATTTGCATATAAGTTTTCATGTTAAATGGCTTAGAAATTCAGGAATTGTTACATGAGATCCCACTTAGGAGCCATCTCTTTTTTTGTCATAACTGCTGCTGCTGGCTGTAGGCAGAGGCAAACACTTCAGGGAAATAGGCAGGTGTGAAAAGACTGTAACAGAGTAGAAAGGAAGATTTTCTCCTCTGTTTTGTCAACAGGTGGTCACTTTTGCTGACATGATGAAGGTTAAAACCCTGTGAGGCCATTAGAAACCTTGGCATTCGCTCACTCCACGGAGTAGAATTGCTTCTCAGACCCCTTTCTTTCCGTGTTTCTTTTTTCTGTGCTTATAGTCCCAGAACCTCAACCAAAAGTGGATGCAAGAGAAACATTTTCAAACCACTTAATATGAATTCAGTTGAAATTCACACTTGTGACTTGTAACTGCAGGCTCTGTTTATCCTCACCTGGGCTCAATACACACACATGCAGGAATATATATATATATACATATGTTTGGGTTTTTTTAATAAACCCAGTAACCGTTAGCATTGCTGTGTGTTGCTGCTTGGGACAGCAGCTCGGAGGCCTGGCTTGGACAAGAAGGGATTGCTGGCTGCTCAGAGAGGTGAAGCTGAGTTCAGGCTGTGTGGGAAGGCAGGTGGGAGTACCTGGGAGTACCCCAGCCCTGCGTGCGCTGCAGAATAAATCGGCAGCTCGTGGGATGTGAGAATGTCTATCCTGCATGTAATAAAAGGGGCCTTTATGCAAACAAAGGCTCATCAATAACAGCTGAAATGAGAATAAATGCTTTAAAAGGCAGCCTCAAAACACACATTAATATCTAGGGTCAGTACTTCAGTGAAAAGACAGAAGGTCATGGGAAGGGTAAATCACCTGGGACCTTGTCATAAGTGACTAAATGAAGAAAGAAAATATGGGTAAGCAAAAAGAGGTTTTACAAGAATTGTCCTGGTTTAGAGTCATTGAACCATTTCCCTTCCTTTAAATACAGTCCCCAACTTTTCTTATTGCTTTTTTAATGTACAATGACAGGATAGTGTTATACATTCTAGGAAATATGGAGGCCTATATATCCATCTAAGTCATAAAACATGACATTCAGGATTATTTTTTCCTGAAATCTATTTTTGCATATTTCTCTAATAATTTTAATTGTGATAAATTTTCAGAAGAGATATCTTTTTTCTCCTTGCAGGCATACATATCTTTTGTGACCTTTGCTGGGAGCATGTGTGATTGGAGACAAGTGAAGAATGCATGGACACTATTGTGTTGAATATTTTCCCTATGGAGAACAGAAGTAGATACATTCCTTTGTGAGAATTTAGCATTCAGTTTTTTCAATGCTGGCTAAGTGGTCAATAGAGGCACAGGAGGCATTTTGCTATCTGTGCTGTGATTACTCCCTGCATCCTAGGATCAAGTGGTGGCAGCAGCACTGTCTGTCTGATGCTTGTGTATTGACAATCTTCTGCCTACTCTTCTAAACTCCCAGCTGGGCAATTTGGAAGAAGCCAAACTCCTGCCTGCAGGAGCAATTCATGGCACAGAATGTTGCTGCCATACAGGAAATCAGCAGAATACTGTTATTTCTGCTGCTCTCCTCAACTTACAGGTTGCCTATAATTAACACAGCTGGTGTCAGTGTAGCTCTTTGAGCAAAGGCATTTCTCATATATCTTTCAATGTTCAGTTTCAATTATCACTAACTATTGATAATTCATTTAGTGAGTTGACTTTTCTGATAATTTTTAGAGTAAAGAAGACAAAACGGTTTGTTCCTTATTGGAATGCTCTTCAAGCTGGTAAGGGTGTGCCAGTGGATTGTGGTGGTCTTCATCAAACATTATTACTTAAACATACTTCTTAAAGAAACCTTGGAGATGCAGCTGGCAGTAAGGGGGGATTGATGCTGTTTCTGTTTGGACTTTTCTCAGTGCTGGTTGACTCTGAGCTCTGAGGCTTTAGAGCTGCCTTTTCTACCTTTCGTTTACTCCCGGACATGAACTTCACTTTTGCAATATCTGTGCATTTTTTTTTTTTAAATGAAGCTGTAAGTTTGCCATTCAGTCAGTATTTAAAATATAAACTTTCTGGGTCTCTAATCTAAAAAAATAAATTTAAGTGGGTTTTTTCTTTGTTTGTTTTGGTGTTTTTGGTTTTGAAGGTTTATTGCTGGATTGTGTGTTTGTTTGTATTGTGGGCTTAGGATTTTTTTACAGTGTCTTAAAGAAAAGAAAAAAAGTCTGGAGTATCACAAAACATAGACAACTTGGGAAAAATGATTTTATGTTTGTATCTAGGTAGTCAATAGAAACAATACTTTTCATGCAGATGAACAAATGGATATTTTTTGGTTTTATTACTAGTCAACCTGTGTGAGCATCACCTAAAACAGACATCTATTTCAGCAATTTGTTGGAGACCAAGAAGACAGCCTAATCTTGCTCTCCTGCATTTTCAGGCTAAACTCTGTCCTGTTTATATCATTCTCCCCTCCTCAAATGAAACCAGACACATACTGTATTTGACACATTTATCAACCTAATCATTTCAGGGAAGGAGAAGAAATTTGTGGAAGGTTCCATGGAAATTGCATGACACCTGCTTTAATTTCTGAGGTCACAGAAAACATTTGCCTGTGAAAATCTTTTAAAATTTGTTAAAATATAGAGTAGTTTGTCTCACAAGGCTTACACAGAGGTTTACATCCTCCAGATCCTTTAACTGTATATTACAAACTGTAGGCATCAGCAAAGTTTAGACTTGTTTAGATTTTAGTCAAAGTTTTAGGCTAACTTCCTGATTAGGTTTCGTTTACAGACAACAGGCACTCATGAAATACATATATTTTTCCAGCCACCTACATATTGTGCTGTGAGCATTTCAGATACTGTGAGTCACAGACAAGCGAATTAATGCAATGAGTAATGTGGATAATCAACACACTTATCTGGCTCCCCAAATACCCACCTGGCCTCTGGAAGGGATTAAAGCAACACAATGAATTCATCTTCAGGTTTTATGTGTTACAGCCCTGCAAACACATGTCCATCTCTCCAGCTATATGACAAAAGCAGTATTTGCACATCTGCAGGGCTAGTGATTTGTGTGAATATGTTTGGAGCATTTCTTAGGTAACCTGAACCCTGGCTTCCCGGCGTGGAGCCTGCTAGTTCCAGGTGCCTGAGATTAGTTTATTAGTCGAGGCAAGCAATTAGGGCCTCTGCTGGAGTTAGTGGAGGGCCATCCATCCTTTTCTGCAGAAATGAGCTCAGGCCCTCAGTGATTATTTTGAGGAGGAATTTTAGAATCAGTATCTAAAGAGAAGATGAGCCTTCTAGGAGCATGGGAGGTAAATATTTGTTGTTCTCCTAATATTGCTGTAAGGTTTGTTTAGAAGGACCTTGAATTAATTTGGGTTGGGGTGAATATTCCTTTCATGTAGATGTATGATTTGTACATTTTGGTGCTTAACATTTTGTAAATTCTAAAGATCTTAATGAGAACTATTTACTTATTTCAAGTGACTGAGCAAACTGATAAGCCATGAGTATATTCTGTTGGATAATTAGATGGTCTGTGTTGCATGACAAAGCAAAGATGAATTGTCTATAAGTTAAGACTCCTTTGAACTGTTATGTCTTGTGCAGAGAAAAAAAGTATATAGGATTCACTCATAAAAGCTTTTTTTCTTTTTTGTCTCTCAACAGTCTTTTTTTTAATTTAATATGTCAATATTTAGTTTAGTCACAGCTAAATAAATCCAAAGATTATGTCTGTAGCATAATCCTCTGTGTATATGGGCATATTCACACCTCTCTTCAGGGTTTATGCTTTGGCTTTTTTTCTTTGTGGTAGAGAACTTTTTCCTCTTAGGAATAACAAATTTTGACTTTCTTAATAGTGAGGTTACTTCTTTCATATATTTGTGGCCAGGTTTATATCCCTCTGCTGTTGTGCCTTTGATGCATTCTGCTGAAGTATAAACTGTGTGCCAATGTCTTTTAACAGGTAAGAGTTATTCACGTTTTGCCCATCCTTCCCTCCTCTTCCAAAAGACCTTCAGCACTACTGACCTTACAATGCTTTTCCTCTCAAAGCATTTTTGGTGGTCTGTTTGCTAATTTCCACATTGTTTGCAGAAAATTACCCAAAGGATGGGTAATTTCCTGAAGGGGAAAGCTACATGCATATACTTCAGAAAATTTTGCCTTAGGCAAGGATGAAAACAAGACCTGTTGCCTTTCAGACCTTCCTCTCTGTCCTTTTTCTGAAAGATATTTCTGACGCCTGCTCTGCTGACTTGTCTCACCCCATGGCTCCTGTTGGAGGCCCTACTCCTTAACCCTGACCAGATCCCTGTAGCAACAAGGGAACAGAGCAACTTCAGATCCTGCAACTCATCTTCTTTACCACCCTCCTCAGCTTTCTGCCTTCCCAGTGCAGTTGTAGCTGAATGAATCCAAGGAGTGTCCAGGCCAGCCAGTGACTGCATGCAGCAAAATGGCCTTGGCTTGCAGCAAACTGAGCTCAGTCCTGCTTTAAGGTCCCTGTGATGGCAGCCTTGGCCCAAACTAAAACAGTAGAATCTGAGTGAGTCAGAAATTCTGGTCACCCAGAAACTTTTCCTTCAACTCAGATGTAGGTAGTTAACAGTCCTTCAGAAATCTCATGCAATATATTAAAAGGTTTGACCTTGATTATCCTCAGAAGTGACAAGGAAAAAAACATAGAAAGCAACCAATTCATATACAAAGGAGTTTGTTTTTTGGGACAAAAAGAACTGTGGGTAATTGGGACTTTTAGCAATTTTCACCCAGGTGTTTTGGGAAGTACTATTTTGCCTACTGTTCTCAAACAGAACCATAACTAATTGCCCTTAGAAACTGACCAATAAGAGGTCTGGAGATCCTCCGAAAATAAGTGTGTGAACAAATGTGAAAGTGCTGGAATGGTGTCTTCCTGTCAATATATACAACCTCAAATAGAAATAAGTCTGAGATATCCTTGTAAATGAATATGTTGAGGCATCTTTTAAACTGCTCTGTCACTTGGAGAAAACACATCACCAAGAAACCCTACTAGTTTCTATTTTTGACAAAACCACATGTAAAGCCACCAACTTCCATGGTCATCACTTTCAAAAAATCCTGGTATCACCATCTGAAATAAAGTCAACCACAAACTCAGAATCAGCATTTTTATGAAAAGTAAGTAAATTACAAGTATGGTTACAGACACATAGCTTGAATAGGTAGAAATGGATTTAAAGCAAGCAAAAGTATAGACAGAAAGAAACAGGACAGTTAACCTTGTGGCATCTTGGTATATTAGGTCACATATTATCAGGATGTTTATAGAATTTGGATTTCTCTTGCTGTAATGCAAGGGACACAGTGTTGACTAGAAAATGGGTAAACAGAGATGAAGTCTTATCAACTGAATCTTAGGTGCAGATACAGAGCAGTGGGATGGAGGCCCCAGTCCCAAACTGCCTGGAGTCACAGGCAGAGATTTGCCTTGGGCAAATCTCACAGCAGAACAGCACCGTGCCCTGTGCCTTCCACTGGCCTTCTAAAGGATTGTGGAATGGCTTATTCCAGCTGCTGCCAAGGCAGAGCTTAGTACTTAGACTGGTCCTACTGCAGTGACAGCCCAGGGAATGGTTATCACTCTCAACCAGTTTTGGTTTTCCCTCTGTTCCTAGAGATGCAAAGCTGCTGCTGTAGAGCTCTCTGCCCCTCTCTTACTGTTCTTCCCTTCTAGCATGGGGGCACCTTTGGGGTGAGAAAACATTTTATGAAAATTACAACACTTTTGGGCAAGAAATAGGGAAAAGACTCTTAATAGGATGACAAGAGTGTGCTCCATCATCAAGACATACTGAAGAAGATGCATTTAGGGCCTGGGGTTGCATGGCTAAGTGTGCAAGTCCGGGCTGGAGTCACACGCCTTGTCTCTGGCTGTAGGATGTAACAGCAGGGTCAGGACTCTCTCTTTTTCCTCTGCTGTGGTGTGGGGAAGTGGATGGGTTGCTGACCTGTGTTTTTAAAGGGAGAGAGGGTAAAAGTTACCTTTCAGGTGGAAAGTTCCCGAAAGGCTGAGTATCTAAACATGACCGATGCTGGTCCAGTGTAAGTGAGGAATCAAGGTGGTCACATGGTTTGAGAAGTTTTCAGCTGTCTTTGGGAAGAAATATGAACCAAGCAGTCATTCTATTGAAGCCTGGCATGATTAAGAAGTCAGGAATTATGGGAGTGACAGAAAAGGGGGCCCTAAAGTCCAAGCACATTTTACTGGAGGGAAATTCCAGGAGTCCAGCTGAGCTTCTGGTTTCACTCCTGGTTCCTGTTCCTTTGAGACCTGCCTTCTGTGCTCCTGACATTGGCAGGTTCTTGACTTCTGTCACTCCTGCTAAAGGGCTGACTGCAGTGTGCACAGCACTCATCCAAAGAAAATGCAGCACCTCCTCAAAAGCTTGCACTCCTAACTGAATCTTTTCCTCACTTTCTGACTCTACCAGATATTTAATACAAATGTATAAATAATTGGGCGTACAATTAAGGGGGAAGATAGACCACCTGAATATCTTGTGGGGTTTTTTGTTTGTTTGTTTATTATTTATTAAGAAAACCTCCAAAGAGATTCTTGTTACGTTATTTTGTTTATTATTTATTAAGAAAACCTCCAGAGATTCTTGTTACGTTATTTCTTTTACTAGAGAAAACACGACTTTCCAGAAGTCACTTGGTGCTTTCCAAAAAAAGAATACAGAGAAGTGCAGAAATGAATACAAAAGGAGAATACAATTGTTCCTGTGTCTCGCCCTAACTTTCAGTATTAACAAATATTTGCTTCTTTTACTTTGATGTGAATAATAAATAGGCTCTATAATAACATTTACTGGTTACAACCACCTAATCCTAGCAGCTTTCCAAAATCATTAAGATGATGTGTTGGCCAAAACTGATTAATGACAACATCACCTGTCCCACGTGTTTCATTGCTCTGGGAAATGTCGCCCAACTCACTTCAACAGTATTGGCAAATCAGTTTGGTGTTATTTTGTGCAGATTATTTCAACCACTTCCATTTTTCTGCTCTTCATCTGAACTACTTTTCTTAGCAGACTTGTACGGTTTCTTTTAAGTGAAGAATCATTACTTTGGCCTTCACACAGAAAAATAATAATCTCCAGGCTAAATTCATTAGCAGTCTTGCTGCAGATCTGTGTTTTCTGCATACTTCAACAAATTCTGCTTTGGTTTTATAGGCAATTCTTCTGAGTTCAGGATTTATTGTGGAATTAATGGAAATTACTTGGATCTGGCATATAAAGAGAAAATCTGGGAGAACCCTGCTCTTCAGTATAGAGTCCAGACACACTAACACAATCAGAATCTAAGCACAATATCATGCAGGTGTTATAGGTGCCTTCTGCAGATGCCTCCTCCATTGTATGGAGGTACAGTGAGGTCAGAATGGGGAGCACCAGCGGACCATATGGTCAGCAAATATAAGAGCCATGACCAAGGTGCGTGACCAACCCTGTTCTCACTCTAGAGAGCAGTTGTGCAGGTCACTGTATCTAAAGCACAAGGCTGGGGGATGAACAGACCTAGAGCAGCCCCCAAGAAGATTTTGGGGTGCTGGTGGATGAGAGACTGGACATGACCCTGCAAGGTGCATTAACAACCCAGAGAGCCAAAAGTATTAGAAAATCCAATCTGAATAGCATAAAGTTCAACCTCTTCCCTTCTCACCTTCTCTCTTTTTTATGATAATGCTTCCACTTTATTTCTGGTTTTAAAATTTGGAAGCTGTTTTGTTTGTAGGTTCAACTATAATTCTTGCCTTTGTGCCTTCTTTTCCAAAAAAAGCTGAATCTTTCATGTACTCATGTTATTCCTCAGATAGCATAAGATATTACAACAATTGCAAGAAATGGAAGCAGTAAGAATAAGTAAAAAAAATACTTGTTGGGGAGAAGTGGGGCAATAAGAACACTTGTAGCACTTCTGGAAGGTGGTTCATTGATTAGCTCACACTACATAAGGATCTCAACACTACACTAGCCAGTATTTTTCTTCATTTAGAAGAAACATCTCTCCAAGGTATCCAGGAGTAACTTGCAGGAAAAGAAGTCTGAATGCTTAGAAGACCAAAGGACACAAAATTACAGGCCAAACACTAGTCTGTATTCCTTATCTGGGCTCTGTTATTCCTTACTATGATCCATGTCCTTCCTGAAACAAAACACAACAATTTTAGGTATATTCATTAAAATTTTTAAAACTGCCTACATATGGAACAAAAATAGCTTTCTACTTTAGACAAAGACTTTTTTTTTTTTCAGAGAATAGCTGCTTAGTACTTGGAATTACTATCTCTTTGTTTTACAGGCCAGCTGAGATAGTGCTGTCTCAATTCATACATTGGGGAAGGCAGCCCTGAGGATCAACTCCATTGCTGGTGAAGTCCCTTAAAGCACCTCCCTAATCATGGTCTGATGGCAGCTTGGGAGGACATCCACATGCTGGAGATTGTCTTGGAGTTAGTGGCTGAGCAGGAAGAGCAGAAGCAGTGTGGAGAGGCAGGTGAGCCAGCTGGAATGCACAAATACAGCGTCCCAAGAGCTGTGCAGATGCAGTCCAAGAGCAGAGACCTTCCAGTACCTCAAAAAGAAGGAGCTGGCAGTCAGGGGAGAAGGCAACCTCCTCCAATCATAAGTTATACAACATTCTGCTCTGTTTTGGGACCAGTTTGGATTATTTACACAGATGTAAGTCTAGATAAACTAGAGGGGAACCAAGAAATTTATTGTGGGTTTTCTCTGGGATATCTGAGAGAAGGATTTTTCACTTCAATAGCTGCTTCTTAAAGCATTGCCCACAAAGGAGGGAGACAGACTTCTTGCAGGCACACAACACTTGGAAAAAATATATACTGGAAAATATTGCACCAAATATATAGCTACAACTTTAACTGTAGCTAGTGAAACCTGGGAGGACAGAATGGGGGAATGCTGAGAACAAGTCAAAGCAAAATGTTAATTCTAATCATTGTATTTAGTTGGCCTTGTGTTGTGACAAGTTTGTTATTATGCAGATTTCCTACCTGCCACCTTCTATGGGAGGATTTTACAAAGTGAAGTTATGCAGACAATTCCCTTTGCTTCTTGCCTCTTTATTCCTAATTACGTTGTCCCTGTGTTCACTCAAGATAACATTATAGCTGTCCCCAAATGCTCTAGATTTGGGGCCTGTGACAAACAAAATATTTCAGTGCCTGGGATACTTTGTTTTTTCCCCTCTATTGCAGAAATATAGCCATTAACATGCTGAAAACTCTGCTGTGCTTGCTTATTGTCTGACAATGGGTTAGTAGGTTTTACATATTTTCACTGACACAATTTCTTAAATGCCCTTTTTTTCTTCAGACATATATATAATGTAATATGTTGTCCTTAAGGGTTTTTTGTAGTTTTTGTTTTTGCTAGGAATGTCATCTTTCCTGCTGTGTAATAAATTTTATATATATGATGCATATATATCCCTTGGATGATACGATCCTATTAAAGGTTATAATGAAAATAATCTGTAATTTGTCTGCTACATAGAGAGTATTGTTGTGTGGAGAAGCTAAAGTGTAGACATCACAGATCCAAAGTGCACAAGGATTAGAAATCCTGATTAAGTCCATTCTTTAACCATTGGATTAGTAATAATTGCATTGTATCAATAATATTCTCCACTTCTGGATCCACATCTCATTTAATTATGAAATAATGCAGCACTGTTGCTTTCTATGTTTCTTATTACAACAGATAGCAGTGGAGGTCAGAAGTTGTTTTGGTTTGATGGTGCTGGATTTGACAAAGGGTAGGAGAGAGAGGTCAGAGCAAGTGAGCAATTGGCACTGTAAAATATCCCAGCTTTTAGGTACTGCTCAAATTGAAGCATCCCTACTCTGCATCTTTAAAGGCTCAGAGCAGACTGGGTGAGGAGAGGGAGGCTGATCATCCCTGTGACCCACACTGAGGCATTGAGGCAAAAGGGCCCATGAAACTTCTCAGCTTCTGTGTCTTTGGGGGTCACTGTGGTCCTTAATCTTGTTGGGAATATCCAGTCTAATTTCTTTCCAACTTTCTGGAAGCAGAGAAACCAGGAGGAAAGGTGGCCATGTAACAAGGGTGAACACATCCTGATGTGAGTGCACGTTGTGCCTCAGCCGCCCCTTAGGGGCCAAGTCCCGGCAGATGTGCTGACAGAGCACTCCGAGCGAGGCCGTGCCCAAGCACCCCAAACAGCTGGCACCCCACATCTGTGCCTCTGCATCCCGAGTGGCCTGGAAGCCCTGCTGGCCACAGGGGACCTTCTGAAAAAGAATGGATGTCAGAAATGTATCTCAGACCCTTGGCAGAGCTGCAAAGGTGGGCAGAGAGCTTTGAGGCAGAGCTCAAAGCACTGGGTGCTGCCAGCCCAGCAGCTCCTGTTGGAACTCTGCAAGACATGTTTGAAGGTTTCTTCCCAGGAAGCAAGGGGTTAAACCCAACCTGATTGCAGTATCAACAGATATGCTAAAAAATGACAGATTTAGTCCTGAGCCCAACCAGAGAACCTAACGCTTCCCAGAGGCCCAGCCTCAGGCAATGAGCTTCTCAGCTCCTGCCCTCTCTCCTTTTCCAAATCCTCCTCTGAGTGTGAGTATTGAGGTTTCTCTTTGCTACTCTTGATATAAAAATTTAATTAGAGCAATTAAACAATAGCAACATTCAAAAAGGGGGAAAAATATGAGATTGGGGCTGAGCTTTTGACTTTTACTGACAAGTTTAGAAATATCCCTGGTTTTCATCATAAAAGTTCAGATTCACATATCCAAGTGGTTCTTTGGACACTGAAATGTGCTATACATATGGATATAATTTAATTCATAAGAATCTGATGGCTGCTACCTGGCCTTCTTTGCTTACTTTTAGTCAGTCTACAGAGAACTTAAAAGACTTCAACTGTACAGTTGGAAATAAGAGACAGGATTTTTTTCAGTTTTTCTCATGTGCATTGTGAGAAGTCAGCATTTCTCATGTGCTAAGCTATGACCAGGTTCTTTTTTCTGTATATTTTCCGAGTATTTCAGTACAAAAGTGTTGTGTAAAGTAACCCAAGTTAATGTGGCCGAAGCTCTTTTGGAAACAAAGTTTTGTTGCTTGTGCAATGATTTTTAAGAGCAAAATCCGGCTTGCTACAAGGTAAGTAACGCCCTCCAGGTGGCAGGAAGGAAAAGGCAGTGCTGATTTCTGAGTAGCTGCCATCTGAAGACATTGGGATTTTAGGCCCATTGAGTCTGAACCAAAGAAGACCGAGGGAATACCTGAGGCAAAATCTACTTATCATTGCATTTTAGTTTCTTTCACTTATTAAACTGTTCTAATTTCAACTGAGGAGTTTTACTTTTTTCCCCTGATTCTCCCCTGCACCTCACTGGGAAGGACAGAGCAAGAAGTGATACTGCTGTGTGGTAGCTGCCAGCTGAGATTAAAGCATGGCAACATCACAGGCATCTGTGAGTGCCTACATAACCCTGGCCAGGGGAGGGGATGCAGACTGCCAGCTCTCATGGAGGGAGCTTGGGGTGACCACTGCGCCTACTTTGTGCCTAAACCAGAGGTGTGAGTTGTCTCACCTTGTGTTTGTGTTTTAATGAGAAAGAAGCCCTGAGCAGGGGTCCAAGGCTGGCTCCTTTCAGCTGTGAAATGTTTGTGTCCCTGGTGGCTCTCCTCTCCCCAGGGGCAGAGGGGGTGTGAGAGCCTCTCCTTTTCATTTAAGAAGGGTTACAGGGCCATGCTGCTGAAAGGGCTGCACCAGGGGCTGAAAGTCCTGAGAGAGGTTTGGGTCAAGTCAGGTTGCTTTGGGAGGATTTGGATCTCTGAAGATGTTTTGTTTTCATTCTTTGAATTAAAATTTAATTTAAGTAATTGAAGTACATAATCCGTCTCTGAGGAATGCTGTCTTAATCTTGTCTCTTAGAAGAAAAAGCTGGATTTTCAAATTTTATCTGTTATTGATCAGCTGTTTGAGCTTACACCAGTCTTCTGATGTCTCTGAGCTTTCGTGTCACCTTATCTCATCCTGGCTTTATCTCTCCTAACGATGGAGATTTCAAGCAGTTTGTCTTTTTCGATGTGACAGTTCAGTGCTCAACACTAAGGATGCTTGACTGCAGTTGTGGAGTTAAGGCACATAATACTTAAGAAAAACCTACCTCAGAAATCCTCTTCCTCACACCCTTTCTTGCTCCTGCCCCACCACCCCCCCACCAAAAAGAAAAAAATAGAAAAAAAAGGAAAAAACTGAGTTTCATTTAGTTTTTCAGCATAGTAATTACTCATATAGGTCCAGTTACATTTCACATTAAAATAAAAAAAAAAACCAAAAGAAAGGTAAATATAAGGAACCAGAGCAAAAGGAGGAAAGGTGAGAAATTAGATGAGAGAGGTCTAGAGAGGACAAGAATCCAGCTTTAAAAAGACAAATCATAACTGTGACTCTGGATCCAGACACCAACTTTCTCATCACCTTGGAATAGTCTGAGCCATACAACTCTGAGTTTTGGATATTCATGCACTATGAGGTTCAGCTGAGAAAACCCTGATGCCCTATATTGCTATGCAACAATTACTTCTATAAAGGCTTTTAAATTAAATTACCTTTGTTGCAATTTGAAGGCTTGTGAAATCTGTGGTTATTTTGGAAGGCTTTTGTTTATTGCTCTAGTCCACTATAAAACAGCATAGACCCTATCTATTCAATTCCTCCCAAAATGCCCAGAAATGAACTGCTGTAATGTGTGGTTGTGGCAGCCCAGTGGCCAGAGAAAATCAGCTGAGAAAGCAGGGCTGGTTGTGCACAGAGTGCAGTGCCCGCCAGCAGCCACAGTCACTAACCTTTTTGGGAAAAGTCACTTCCATCAGTCAGGCCATTGCAGGGCAGTGGCCGCAAGGCAGCAAAACACTGCTTGGAATAATTCTTTGCAGATGCCAGGAACCGGAAGTTTCAGGGAGAAAAATGAAAGCCATTCACTCTTCCAATGACACAAGCCTTTGATACAACAAAGTCATTTGGATGGAGAGCTCCAAGGTCAGGAAGGCACGTAAAGATTGGTGATTAGAGAAATACTATATCAGCAAAGTGTGGCAAGCTATTAAAAGAAACTGTAGCTTTTATGATTGTGCTGCTGGAGCTTCCCCAGGGCTATTTATATTAGATATTGAGTTAAGCATAACTTATTTAGTCTCAGCATTCCAGAAAACATTTTGATGTCAGCTACTGAAGGAAAGTAAACACAAGGAGGAGGAAACAGGGCTGATCCCAAACAGATAAAAATTTTGTAATTTAATTTTGTGAACCCATGCATGTTAGAGCATCGGGAAAGAGGAAATTTTAAAAGCTTGATTTGACTTAAAGCTTGGTTGATAGAGGTATTTAGTCACTGTGCAGCTGGGGGAGGATGGGTGGAGAAACAGAGATGATTTATCACCTTGAGTTCTTGCTATGCCCTGACAAAGCATGAACACAGGTTTGTGTAGGCATTTTCATCTAGAGCAGATTTTATGCACATGTGTGGTTCTCATCTAATGCTGTGGGCCTGTGTGTATGTTAAGCCAAACTATTTGCTTAGCTGGGCTCTTTGCCCAGTGCGTGTCCTGATGGCTGGTGACAGGGATTTGCCTGCCCTGTAGCAAGCAATTAAGAGTATTTGGGACTCTAATTTAGGAATTGCTCAATGAGTCTGGACTTTTGGTCACTAAGCAAAGAGTCCAAAATCTGATCTAGAGGCTGGTAATATTTGTACAGATATTATCTCTCAGTTCAGCAGTTCCTATACAGGAATCAGGCTTGTTTATTTCTGTAAAAGTCAGTAAATCTAGTGGGGATTCTCCATTCTCTCACAGAATAACACTGTGGACCTGAGGAAATCACAGGTATGAATGTAAAGTCAGGTGTGGTTTTCTTTGATCTGCCAGAAACTACTGCTTATTTAAGACTGAGGAAGTGGGGAGTGCTGAAACCTCAAAGTCAAGTACGGCTCAACCCCCTTAACACAGGGGAGACACCTCAACTGCTCCTTGCAGAGGGTTACCATCTTGACTGTGCCTTGATTCTTGGCTTTATTTTTTAAAAGGTGCTTTTAGGTGGGAGGTTAGAACAGCTGTGTTTGAGTTCTGCAGAAAAAACAAGTGTGAAGGAATATAGTAGAACAAGCATAATGTTACACGTATCACTCAGTAGATGTTATCTGT
This sequence comes from Rhipidura dahli, assembly GCA_013399225.1. Lineage (NCBI taxonomy): Eukaryota > Metazoa > Chordata > Aves > Passeriformes > Rhipiduridae > Rhipidura > Rhipidura dahli. The sequence continues at coordinate 195,361 of VXAC01007212.1, forward strand.
CCAGAAATACTGTCCAAGAAACAATTTGTACTTCCTACTACCTTGTTCTGACCAGGTGTTTTAATGATTTTGGATTTAGGCAAGACACCAGCCCTTTCATTTTCCTATATCTGACTAAAAGATACGGTTTATAAGATTGTGAAGACCATACTTTCATGCTTTTCTTGATTAGCATAGTTCCCATTCCATGACCTCTTATCACTGATAAAATAAAAGTTTTTCACTCAGATTTTGTAATTCTACATTTCTGTGTTTGAGTGAAAGAAATCTTCCTCTTCCTTCTCACCTTGCTACACTTTTTTTTTTTTGGTGCTAATGTTTTCACTGCAAAGAAATTATTCACTACCACAGAAATATCCCAGCTCTGCAAATTACATATTAATGACCAGTACTCCCAGACAGAGGATCATATTTCATTTAGAATGCAAATGTTGTCTTCTGGTTACCAAACATCACAGAGAAGACTTAGCAACTAAGGCTTTATTTGCATGCCCTCTGCCTAAAAACATACTACTTAATACAAAAACTTCCCACAGATATTTTTTCCCCTTAATTACTCAGTCTAGTCCTAATCTCAGCATATTTAAGAAGATGATGCTGGACTATAAACTCTCCATCTCTTAATTTGTAAGTTACCACTTAATTGCAGTTTTAGCCTGCCTTTAACAACAGTATTTTACGCAGGAATACAACTAGTGTATTTTGCATGTTCTGAAGATAGATTTGAAGCTTTTTGAGACCCATAGCTAAAATGGGAAAAGGCTTGGGTCGTTGACTATTGGGTTGACAAAGATAATTCATGGCTCAAGGAAAAGAAAGCAGAAATGTGTTTTATGCTAAAGCTAGACAGAAAACTAGTACACAAATTTAATAGAATAATCTAAGCTTGTCTGCGACTGAAGGACTAGATGAGCCAAAACAGATTTATGATGACAAGAACATAAGAAATGCCTTACTGCATTAGGCCAGTCTGTCATGGCCAATACTGTCTCAGACAATAGGGGATGCTATTTAGTGAGAGCACATGAGCATTGCTACTCTTTGTAATTTATTCCCCTCATACCCGCCCAGCACCCAGAATTTCTAGATTGTAGATGTCAGAGATACACCCCTCTCTCTTTCCTTTAATATCTAATAATCCTTTATGACCCTGTTGTCCATTAATTTGTCTAATCCTGTTTTGTACTGCCCATTCTCAAATCTTCCATGGCAACAAATTTCAGACTTTCACTACTCATGGTGCAAAGGAAAAAAAAACAACCCTAAAAATATTGCAGGATTTGCTGAGTAACAGTTTCTCATCCACCTTGCCTGCTGCCCTCCTGATGTTTGAATGTCTTGGTATTCTGTAGCAGAGTCGGAGATGTTTACCCAGAAAGGTCTGTGCACTTTTTCAGCCTTCCATGGTAATAATGTGGCCACACTTCACAGTTGTACAAAGTACCTTTCTGCTCAGCATTGTTGAAAATGGTCCTTTAATTGATATTTGTGCTGCAGCTGCCTGGTAGATGACCCTCTCCACAGAGACAGGACACTGCCAGCTCCTGCCAGGCTCCCTCCTGGCCCAGGCATGCCCCAAATCTGCCACCTCTTCTCCAGGACCAGGGGAGCATGGCAACCACACAGGGAAATCTTATTATTTAGTTGATGTTCCCTAGGGAAATCTGAGAGGTGCATTTTAGTTTTATTTAAATGTTTAAATGTTTCTGGTTTATACTGCCATGGGTTTGCCTGTATAAAAGCAGAGTTTCCTCTACACTTCTGCTTCTGTTTTTCAAGCTCTTAATTTCGTCTTTCTCACTCTCTCTTCTTCCCTATTCTCCCCAGTGGGAGAGGATGAGAGTGTATCTTTGCACAAGTCATTAGTGTGTCTCATCAGTACTTGCAGTAAAACTTTGAACTATAATGCAATTTAGTCAAGAAATAAGAAACAAAGCCTAAAGGCTGAGATCAGCACCAATGGTAGCAGTTTGATATTAAATATATTGCCACTTTCTAATATTTTCAAGTAGGAAATAAATCTCCTTTCTGTTGAAAGATAGTTCTGCCTTTGAAGATAGAATAACGTTTACATAAATGCTAAGGTCTTCTTTAATGTAGCTTTCATTATCTCCTATGTTCCCTCTTTCTCTGAAAGCCCAAGTGACTGATGTCAAGATCAAGGGAGTCAATCAATGCAGATACACTCCAGGACCCAGATAGGATATAAATCACCCTTACTCCTAACCACAGTAGACACCTAACTGAAGGACAGAAGTTTACATACTCGCCGTCCTCGTGGGGGAGGCTAAATTTCCCAGCTACTTACCTCACAGGAACCCCCCATTCATTAACCAATTGGGGTGCCTAGTATCACTTATCAAATAGGCTAATCAAAGTTTGAGAGAAAACAGCTCTTGACCATTTCTTGCCCTTTGAGCACTCCAGGGCCACCTCCTGCCCCTAGACTTTTATCTAATTAAAGTTAAAGAGGGGAAAATTAATCCATGGAAGAAAATGAGATAACAGCCACCACAACAGACCATCCCTGAGCCTGGTTTGGCTTTCATCTACTGCTACCTGACAATTAACTCTTCAGAAACACAGGAACCCCGTTTTATGGGAGCAGAATCTGTCCCTTCAAACAATGATGTGTTGTATTTTCATTTCTCACTGCTCCATGTTGCAGTTCCTCTACTTGTAATGGGTGTGGGTGAATTAAAAAGGTCACCCTTTACTTTCCCTCTCTCAAGCTTGACTTAGTGCTGTTTTCACTTGCAGAATACAAAAGTGAAAACTGTAATTTATTACGGTACCAGCAATTCAAGATGTTTTGCTTGGATCCTGTGCTTGCAGTTGGTTACCAACATTCCAGCCTTTCTTGCTTTTGTTGGCTACAAGTTTATAACCCTTAATTTCATTCTCTAATTCTGTCTTTAAGAAGACATTTCACAACACGGGGTTGTGGGGTTTTTTACCTTGGAAAAAAAGTGTGGAGTGTCCCTGTTGTCAATTCACTGTCATTTCTGTGGTACTACGTGTGTTCCTGTCTGGTGATCTTTTGTTTTAAGCTCTTCTATTTTAAACCACCTGATGGTAAACTTGCAGAATCCCAAAGGAGCTTCCTTTACGATCACTTGAATTTTTCAGCGGCTGAAATTTTGGCACTGTGAATATCAGAAATAAGTTAACTCTGGTAACACAGCAGTTGTTAGCTGCACTGTGAATGGAGAAACTGATGTTTTATGGGGTACTTGGGAGTCTTGAGCTGTGGCCATGCAGCAGCAGCAAGCTCTGCTCCTCCAGCTCCAGCAGCACCTGCCAGCAGCAGCACATAGGGGTGTGGGGGCAGCTCCAACACATCACCCTTGCTGGCATTTCAAGCTTTGGGGCACCGAGGGAGCAACAGCAACAAAGTTCAGCTTTCTTTCTAAAAATACTCTGATACTTTGAAGGCTGCAGTTATACTACTAGAATTTTAGCAGGAAGCATTGGATTATAAAGTTTGTGGCACAGGCACATATGGCCAAAATTAGAAGTGCTGAGGAAATCCCACTTAAATTCTAACTGTCTCAGTGTTGTAACTTACACCTTGAGGCACTCAATGGTGGGCAAGTTAAAGTAGCCCAATGTAACCCCATTTGGACTCTTTTCTAGACAATGAAAACTGTTTTAATTATTACATATCTATTTTGCTTTGGTTTGAGTCACTGTACTGGGTTTGGGGTTTTTTTTTGTTGTTTTTTTTTTCCATAGTGTGTTTTTTGTTGTATTTTTTAAGCCTTCGAAGACTATGTGCATCTATAGCACTACAGGCAGCAGTAGATATTAAATACCCTACAAGACTAAGATTAATATTGTCAGTACCCAGTCCCTAGCACTTCATAATGGGCATTCTGCAACATAGTTAATCACTTGCAAATGGAAGCTGTAAAAGATAATAGGGTTCAAACCTTTTCATTTAAATCAAAAAGAAGCCCTACTCAAGCTTCCAAATTTCTTCCAAACTTTGGGAAAATTTCAGTCCATATCAGTGTCTGAACTAATATCTGACCTTCCCTTTAGCTACCTGAACTAATCCATCAGCCTGAAAATTTAGAACTATGACCTGCAGCTGTTTGGTTATGGAAGGGACACTGGTAGGGCTTTAAAGGGGGATAAGCAAGGCAGTGAAAATGAGATTCAGTAATCCTTCTGTATTTGAAGGTATTTTGCACAGGGTAGGAAGGAGCTGAGACTTTTCCTTGCTTCCCCCATGCCAGGCAGCAGTGGGGGGGATATGGGAGCTCCCTGGGCTGCTGCCACTGAGTGCTCCCGTGGAGGCAGGTAGCAGAAGGCATTTGCCAAATTCCTCCTGCAGCTGCAATGACAGAGCAGGGAGTTCACCAGGACCCAGTTAAATTCAGATATCAATTAATACCAGCTGCTTTACTCTGCAGGGTGGACAGGACCAACTAGGAACTGGAAAATCTGTACTAGGGAAATACATTAGAGAGAACAGTTCTGTACTGGCAGGGGGATAGGCTGCAAGCTGTAACAAATCTTTTCCATCTCTAGTTTCTACATATATAATTTATATAGGGCACTGAAAACTAAAATTGTAGCAAACTTTGGTCACTATCCACAAGAGACAGATTTGATCCAGTGACCCAAAGGCGAAAGGTTCTGTATTCTATTAGCAAACCCCCTATAAATGCAGTCCTTCACTGAGGTTTTTATATCAATAACTAAATACCACTACCCTTTACAAGCTATGTGGTAACACTTTCAGTCTCCTAATTCTGAGTCATTTCCCATTCAAAGGGAAATCTTAGTTTGTCTTCGAGATAAAAATTGAGTTTCTTCAACATTTTTTTGTTAGGTATTTAGGAATTCAATTATTTTAGAAAGAGGGGGAAAGAAAAGCTGGTTGGATTGTGACTGTGTGTTCAAAGTGCCTAAGAGCATTGCCCTAGAAGAACACATTAGACACCTCTCCTACACTATTTTTTTCACAGTCCCCTGGGGCTGATTGCGAAAGAAAAAAATCTCCTCTTCCTCCTTACCAGCAATTTTACATCTTCTACTCTATTGCCCACTGGAATGTCCCTTGGAATTCCAACCAGCATCCAGAAGTTGAGTCTTGGTCTTGGTACTAGTGAAACTTGTAAGCAAGATAAAAGTATTTCCACACATATTATTTTGAACAAAATGCATAAAATGTGTACAGACTAAGAAAATACAGTGTTATTTAATTTCTATGAAAGGTAAAAATGTGGAAATAACCAAAAATAAGTTACATAAAACAGCAGTTGGAGGTCAGTATTCATGTCAGAGGTGGTCTTGTTCTGTTTTTTTTTTTTTCCTTTTTTCCTTTACCTACAAGCCAAACACCACTAAGCCAGAAACCACCAACCAGTACAGTCTCACAGTAACAAGACATTAATAGCCCATGGAAAAATCAACATATAATTTTATATTATGGTACTTACTACAGTCCCTGTATTTTTTTAGTTCTGACCTAACTGTAACATTAGAAGAGGCAGTGGGGTGACATGCAAAAAATGTGTGCTCATTTTAATTTCTAATATATTCAAAATACTGTTGGCAATTTTTCATATTATATGTTTTTAAGGAGCTCTCACTTCATTCTTTTGTTACAGAAGGGTAGGAACTTTGCATACAAATTTTAGTGTTGTTGCTTCTTGTTTATACAAATCTATGAACTCCCAATACACAGAGAACTTTACAATAATCCTCAGCCTGTAGAGTACCCTTGGGATTGTGACACATCTGCTTCAGTCTATGGGCCTGCTGTCCCCACCATCAGTTATCCAGGCTCCTCTCACTCGTGAACTCTTTTGCTATTGTTTTTGCATACTGAAGTAAACAAACAAATGCTTTTGTTAGATTGCAGAGAATGCATTTGCATCACCTGCATGTGACACGCTTACAGGCAAGTACCCTCTTCAAAACAGAGGCTTAGAGCATTTTAGTGGTTTTACTTAAATTGACTTCACAGAGGTTCCTGTCTGTTGTGATGGTCAATGACCTGAATTGGGCTGAAGCACACTTAATGCCTAACTTCTCCATACCTACACGTGCTTTATTGTTCCCTGCCACGTCCTTTACCTTTGCCCCTTTTTGCACACATTCTCCTCAGCATCAGTGATTTCGAATCACTTATTGCTATAGTTCCCAATTCTTTTTATGTCTCCTAATCTTCATACATGGGCCACAGATTGTGTTTGTTTGTTTAAATTATACAGATTAATCTCTTGATGTCAAAAATGCCAAATCCAGCAACAGGAAGAGAATTTTCTGGCTAGCTTGAAAAGAACTTAATTGTCATTTTCCTAGCCTGGTCTCCTTGTAGAGGTATGCAAACTGCTTAGCAAACTTTCAATCAGTGTCTCTCAAACTTTGCCTCTTGGTAGGAGTGCCGTTGGTTCTAAAGTGCAAAGCTCTTCCCTGATTTCAGGAGTGTTAAAATAGCAGGAAAAAAAAAAATGAAGCAAAAGAGAAGGAGCAGAGACACAGCCCCTCCAACACTCTCCCTCTAGCAATAAAAAGCGAGCTTGAAAGGAAGAATCCACTCAGCAGGCGGGATTTAGAGGATAAGATGTTATACATATAACACCACTCTCACAGGCAAGCCAAGAGCTGCACTCAGCATGCAAAGGTAATGCTTTCGGTCAAGGCAGAAATGTCAGAACTTTCCAAGAATTCTGGATAGTCCAAGTGAAGCCATGGAGCCTGAGGTAATGTGAATGTCGACTGGGGCTGAGTTGCAGGCTTGCTCCTAGGACTCCATGGGTTTTAGGGATGCTTTGCTGCTGTTTGTATTCTGATCTTAAAATGAGATTAGACACTTGGGAAAACACTGTGCTAATCTGCTCCACAGTGATTCACGCTGGTCACCAGACTGGAGCGAAGTCCTGCTGAAAAGCTTTAAAACTAGGCAACAATATTGGAAGCAGAGCCAAACCAGCAGTGTTATTTCTAAGGCTGAGGGCTCCATTCCAAAACTACTGTCTCCTTTTCTCAAGCAGCTTAGTCTTCAAAAGAGGTCCATTTAATACTAAAAATTACCATGATTTGGGGGTCAATAAATCTTTTTTTTTAAGTGACAGACCACAAAGTGCCCCATGAATTGATCTACTTCATGTTGCCATGGAATTTGTCATGTCCTTTTTTTTTTCCACATACCCAAGTACTTCATTCTGCACTCTCCTTGAAACTTGGAGGATTTGGGTTTCTCCCTCTCCCAAAATAGTTATCGTTGGCCAGTGCATCAAACAACTTGTCTAGTGAACTCCAGCCACAGAAGAAATACACCACCTACCAAACCGAAGGCGCCCTCTTCAAATCACAGTCCCTTTTGGCAGCCAGTTCCTCTCATACCATTATACCCGGAGCAAACTATAAATCTTTTGCCTTGGACACTACTCACCACCTCAAGTGCATAAAACCAGCTATTACAACGATCCTAGTAAAATGAGCAACTGCTAGAAAGGGGTTGTGCTGTAGGTATAACACATTTCACAGAAATAATTTCATATAGCTCCATCTTTTATTTTTCAACATTCAAAAGCTTCCCTCTAGCAAGCTTGAAGCCATTTCTTTTTTGTATCTGCTGATGTCTTTTTCTGTTTCTCTATCATTGCTTTTTTTTCTTTCTTGATAAGTTGTTGGTGTTGGTTTAGGGTTTTTTCATGGTTTTGTTTGTTTGTTTTTCCTGTGTGGTCTTTGACATTCCTGGTAAGCTAAGAAACATGCCTTACCATTGCAGGAAACATCACCATATGGTTCTATGTAGAGGGAGAACCTCATCATTGCTGTCTTAGGTAGAAAGTAGATTTGAAAATGCCAGACAAAATTAGTATCTATTGTGAACAAAATCTCACTGAATTGTCATAGAGCTTTTCTTTAATCCTGAATAGCGTTGTCTTCGGATAATATTAAAAGGAATTCTTGATACCATTTAAGGTGGGGGGAAGTAGTAACTCCTTCTAACAACTCCTTGCTATAAACTGCCTGAATACCTATGCACAGAAGGGTACCTTCTTTTTTTCCCTCTTTATTGAAAATAAAACTGACTTCTACTTCACTGGTATATGCTCAGTTTAAAACATGTTTTGATCTGCACTGCTCCATAGTATACATTAGAGTTGAGAGTGTGACACAGTCTGTAACATGGTAGTTTGTTCTAATCCAAATCCTGGTTTAATTTGGATTGTTCTAATCCCAATCCTAGAAGTTTCAGCAAGGCAGCTAACAAATGCAGTGATTTTGAATTATGTGACCAGAGCTTTCACAGCAGCTGTCAAAAGGCACACAAGTGTCCTTGCAGACATGAAGGCAGCTTCACAACAAAGGTGTATTTGGCTGTTTGTCCCCTCCATCACCATTTGCACCGCTCCAAAATGCTTGCCTCAGTCATACATGTGAGTGAGAGAGGAGGGAGGAATTTAGAAACAGGTGGTTTCCAGGGCTGTACAAAGCTGCACAGGTTACTTTCCACTTTCTGAACGTGGCTCACCTCCATTGGATTTCTTGCACATTTTGTACTTTGCTGCCTTTCTAGTTACATTGGGCAAGGTATTTTTTTCCTGCTCCACGTCAGATCCAGCTAGCAAGAATTCCTTTGCTACAGGACAAGAATGAAACATTATTAAATCATAATTTCTCTTCCACAAGCATGGCAGGTATAACCAAGCTGCTCTCCTGCTAAGTTTTCTACCTCCCAGCCCTGGAAAGGGAAGAGACTAGCCCCACAGTACTGCATTTCTTGGGTCACTATAACTTAAAGCCCGTGTGTCAGGAGAGAACAAAGATCCCTTGAAACAACTTTTTTATCTCTCTCCCTTCGAAAGCAATGCAAAAGTTCACACCGTGTGCTTTTATAATCAGACTGAGCAGGGAACTTGTCCCTGCTCAGGCAGCATATGCATCAACAGGGTGTTTTTACTGCAGCAAGCCCCAGATCCTGGTATGAAGATAAGCTGCTTTTTTGTCTTGCTTGCTTTTGCATGCTCTAGCTAAACTTCTTGGAGCTCATGCTTAGCCAAAAATATAGTGGAGAACTTTTTCCCTTCCTAAGCAGGCTTTGCTCAAACATGTTCACTGACAAATTTAACAAAGTGTAGGAAATTGGTGAAAAAGAAGCAATTCACATAAATGTCCTGTCTAAATGAAATGTAAAAGCACCAGATTTGCAAAGGAAATCAAAGTCTGAAAAAGTAATTACACTTGTTTAGATTAAATGCAAGACAGCATTTTAATAAACAAGCAAAACCTTTGGCTAACATCTTACTTCTCAGCCTGTCTCTTATTTTATGTTTAAAATTAGTTGTATTTTCTCCACAGATCCATAATCCCCAATAAATTAACCTGTCCAAATAGCACATGTACAGGGTGAAATTGTGTCTTTGACTTTGATTACCTTGCTTATGGTTGGAATTTAGGCAGCCTTGATTCCAGCCATTGTTGTTTCTGTGGGCTTGAGCACCCTTAAACTACAGAGAAAATCTGTTCCTACATGGATCTAGTTAGGTTGTTGGCTGCAAACATATAAACATATCTCTTTTTTGCTGACAAATTACTTAAAAACATAATTTCACAAATATGGTGCTGTGTTTTTGGTGTATTGTTACTCTTTTATGGGGAGCATGGAGTTGTGCTGTGTAAGCTGGAAGTAATTACTTGTGAGTGGGAGTGGTTTTATTTGTAAATACAATTTCAAACATTCAACAGAACTACAGGAAATACTACATTAACTGGGCTGTTGCACAGAGACAGCAAAACTGACACTATTAAGGGCATGGAATTTCTTGAAATCCCACACATCAACAATTTGACTTCAATCTCTTATGAAATATATTTGATATAACAAAAATAGCCTATTAGCAAAAACACCTTCCTCACCAATCTAGTGCTAGATAGATACTAAATAGACTTAATATGATACTAAAACTTTATTAAACTTTACTAGCAGTTCTTTGCATTAAAACAGAAGAAGTGATGCTAAAAAAATGAGCTGTGACAGCATTTGAAATGGAAATTAAGAAGAGCATCCTTCCAAGGCAAGGAGTCTCACCTTCCCTGCTTCCAGGGCACCTTTGACAGGAGTACAGAAGTACATGACTGATGTGATAGGAGATAATGATGTAGCCAACCCACATTGCTACAGCTGTGGGAGATCAGGATTAAAATAGGTGAAAAATCAAGGTTTATAATATAGATTAATAGATTATTAAACCAAAAAGTAATTCCTACTTTTGATTTGACTACGGGTAGTGCATTGTCACACTAACAGATGACAAACTGATTTTGAAGACAAGTTGTAGTATAGCCATTTAAAATAATTTTTGAGTATATCACACAACACATGTATTAGAGTTATAGCACATATAGAGAAAATGTGCTATAAGTCACTGAAATGAATCTTAACAAAGCAAGATGCTTGACACAGGCACAAATAAAAATGTATCTGAAGTATTCTGCTAATACTCCACTTCCATATCCTCATGCTCTCATACATGCAATTTAGAAGCATAAATATAACTTTGGAGGATCTGTTTTTCAAGTAGTCTGAAGCCTCTGGATTTCTGGAAATCAGGCTTTTAAAAACGTGGGATTCTTTCCACACATCCTTCTGGAAAGTTCATTCTTCCTAATTCAAAAACCACAGCAGCCAGTGCCTTATGGATATGCATGACAGTGCTTCTCTGTCTCTCTCCTCCTCACAGTTTGTCATTTTTGGACTTGAATAGTGCAGCTTACTCTTGCCTGACTCCTCAGTGTGATATTTTCCTCCCTGCCTAGTCTTTCCAGAATCACACTACTGAAGCCAATACAGTATCTTTTTTTTTTTTGGGGGGGGAGGAAGTTGGGGAATAAGGGGAACGTTCTCCATGAACTCCAGCCTTTTAAGTTTTTCTTGGACTTCCTCTGTTTTTTTTTTTTTTTTAAGTAGAGCTGTCATTGACACTTGCTAAGTTACAACACCCTAAAGACTCACAGAGTGAGTTATAATACATTTTGTCTGTAAATGCAAAGACGTGCACTGCTTGTGCACATCTTCATGCACACACCTAAATATCTATGTGTATCTACACAGAATTCATCAAAATGTGTGATAGTGAAGGCAATTCCTGTACAATGTTCTATCTGAAGTTCTCTGGTGGAGAACCATGTAAATATAAGAACTGTTACAAGGGGAGACTGGAGTACGTGCCCACACCTGTTAAGTAAGTGGGAAGTAGTGTCATCTAGTGGTTAGCTCAAAGCTTAAGGGGACAGGAGCTGTGTAATTCAGCACATAGTAAACAACATTTTTAATTCTTGCATTGCTGTACTGTGCACCTTAGAGGAAATAAGTGTTACCTATTATATCTCATTGATTCAGCTAGAAAATGGAGAAAAGTAAAGCCAGTTGGAGAACCATACTCTCAAATATTAGAAATAAGTAAACTGTTAAGATGGATATTTTCCTTTTATGAATTCCATGCCATCCCATCAATGTTTCCCTCTGAGGATTCAGACTTCCTCAGAGCATATTCATAGACCATCTTCTTCCCTATAATACAGTTCAAAAACTACTGTTTTCATGGATGCTGGCACACTACCATATTAAAAAGTACATTAATTTAATGTTGAGACATACTAACTGAAGTTTATTCAGTGTCTAAACATGTAAAAGTAGGGCAGTCTTTCTGTGTCTAGTAATATGTTATAAGATGGAATTTGTTTAAAAGATGATTCTTATTCTTTCCTCTTCTGATAACATGATTTTTAGAAATAATATCCTCACATAGTCTTAAATACTCTTTAGCATCACTTCTGGATGCAGGAGTCTTGAGTACTTGCTTACAAGTGAAGGAAGTGGTGGTGTTAAGCATATACTTAAGGCTAAGTGTGTGATTAATTTCTCTGTGGATTTGGGTTTTATAATATGAATGGAATACTGTATCTGCTCTTAAATATTTGTCAAAAGACTTAAAGGTGTAATTTGCAGATATTTCTTATATGAAGATAACTCTATAGTGTTAACATAACAGCTAACTTATGCCTGGCTGCAACATTACTGGTATAAGCATTTGCTATGGAATCTTAAATAGTTTCACCCATAACAGTTTCATCTGTTGAGATGAAAGAAATAAAATTCTACGGGAACCATTGAATGAAGGGCTAACTATATTAGAAAGGAGCAGTTATAAACAGGACTTTTCCAGCTGCCCTTGCTAATAGGCAATTCTAAAATAACAGTGATGTGTGTCTTAAGTTTCTGCTAACAAAGCTGATTTCTGACCAGAAGGCTAGAGTATTCTTTTTCATCTATTAAGCTCTGCAAGTGACAGTTCTTCTTCATATCCCTAATATTTCCTTTTCAGCTCACCAAGGCCAAAATGTCATCTTTTCTTGTAAAACAAAAAATCAAAGCCAAATGGTTAAAATGCAAAGTTTTGGTTAAACAAACAGTCAGTATTTCAGTGGTTTTATCTGCAGCCTGCAGAGCAACTAAACAAAGCCAAGATATTGTCCATCTCTTTGACAGACAAAGAGCCTCAGAGGTCCAGAATGACATGCCCGGGGCTGGCACGTGATTAGAGTAATTAAATTAAATAGCAGGAAACATGTTTTCCATATGCCATTGCCTGGCCACACACAAACTGTAACAGTAAATCTTTTATATTACATTGGTTCAGGGAAATGTATAACCATTCTAAAAATCCATGGTGCCCACAAAAATAAAGGAGGTATAGTAGCATATTCAACAGGCTCCCCAGCTTTGGTCATTGGTCTGAAGTGCCAAACAAGTTCATTCCTTATTTATTTATTATTAAAGTTGCAGCTCAAAGTGCCCTGAACATATGAATGTTCTGGATACATTATGGGATTAACAGTGGAGGGTAGTGCTGATGCTCCAAATCAGGGAGAAAAAGTCCTCCCAGTAAAGTGAAGAGAAACATTTTGGTTGTCTTCCACACTGAGATCCTAACATATTCCTGCCAGTCTTTTACAACAGTTAGGCACTCCAAGCATGCAGTAAAAAGGAATTTTTGTTTCAGTTCTATTTTCCACAGCTGTATGAACTCAAATTTCCTTGTTTTCATGGTCAGTTGTTAGAAAAGCCAGCATGTTTATGCATGCCATCATACAGTCATAAGAATTGCTAGTCAGTGGGATCATCTGTCATCCCTGAATTTACTTGTCATTACATTATTAAAATCAACCAGAACATTTGCTAATCTATTTCCGACTCATCTTTCAGTGGTTGATGATGCCAAATCAAATCTCTGGTGTTTCTGTTGTGTAATGATTTTGTTCAATAGGGAAAAGGCTGCAAATCAGTTTAGAAGAAGCTGTTAACCAATGAGGACACTTACTTAAATGCTCAATCCTTGGGATTTTTAGGAGATGACATACAAGAATAGTTCCTATAAATGAGAAACTCTGAAGACTGCAAAATGCTCTTAACATGAAGATTATTAAGAATTCAGAGAAAACCACTGTAGCACATGAAAAGATGTCCACTGAAAGTAAATTAAAAATTTAACTCACCCATTTCTGATGAAATATATATTGGATAATTTCATAAGCATTTTAGATATTCCATCTTCACTTTTCCTATCTCCTTGACCCAGAAAGCTCAGAGACGAAACAATGGTAACTTCAGTGTTTCTGATTTCAGATCCACCACTGAGCTACGGTATTAAGCTTATTAGTTGATTCTATCCAATTAAATCAAAATGAAAGCTTTCAGCTGGAAAAATGAATGTCATTTTATATTTGAAAAGTAGTGTGAAATGATAGAACATTGATACTCTTGTATCAATCTTCAGCAGTTATGATATTTCTCAAGTTATTGAAGTGAGATTCAAGATGTAGCCAATACAGAGAATTAGAAATCAAGACTTTTTTCTTCAATTCCTTTGAATGCTTTCTTTAGTAACTAATCTCTGGTTTTTGATCATGAAAACTTGTGATTAACAGTGAATCTAATTAAAGGAGACAACAATGACAAGACAGCAAAGACTAACAACTCATTTTGGTAATAGCTGAGAGCGCTCTTTTTTAACCTTTCTTTCTCTCTAAACTCTTCTATTCCTTGAAAGGATCAGTGCACTTCAAATTAAATTGTTTAGCCTGAATTTTCTATACAGTGGATTAAACCAGTCAGTAAAAAGGGAAAGAAGTTAATCCCTTGTACCATGCTGTCATCTGAGAACAAGGACAATGGAAAAAGTTCTTTGTAGCAGGTAGAAAGCTGGAGCCTTTGGCTGAAGTGATGTCATCATTCTCAGGAGAGGACAGAGTTGCTCTCTGAGACAAGGAGGGCTCTCAAACCCAGCCACCAGGTGTCTGTAAGATGTTCATTACTGCTGCTTCACCTCCTCTATCTCCCCTCAGCATCCCTCTCCATGCCATCCCACAGCAGTGCCCCAGAGGGGAAGACACCCCTCCATCTGCCCCCCTTGCTCCAGACCTGGCCTTTGGCCTCCAGCCACTGCGCCTTCCCTGCCAGAAGCCAACCCCACCAGGGCTTTGCCGAGCACGTGTGAAGCAATGTTAACTATAGGCTCATGGCCCTTCCCAAGAGGATCTCTTACATCTTCTGATTGTCAGAAATAGGTCAAATCTGGAGAACTTGCCAGAGTTCTGGGCTGATACACCACGGGGCACCTGCAGAGATAAGCACGGGAGGAAGAAGGGGCTGGGGAATCTTCTGGGTAGGAGTTCATTACTCAGGGGGTGGTGGCTTTGGGCATAACTGTTCCCATTCTGCAGCTCTGCCTTTCACCTTTAGGTGCTTTTCCAGCATTACCCCTTTTAGGCACACAAGCTTTATGCTGTGAGGAGCCTCCACCCCTGTGAACCACCACAGCTGCTTCAGTGGCACAGAGGAGATAATGGCCTACAGAGAGAACTTAATAGCATTTCTTTGCTCTTTTAATGCTATCCTGTGGTTAGACCTGTGGCAGCACATGAAATCCAGTCCAGTGGCTTCTACCAACATTAAAGAAATTCAGTTTTGCCCTTGATAATGTCCTTGGTGATCTACTCAGACCAAAGGGCTTTGTTTGTTTTTTTCCCCCCTTCTAATTCTTACTCCTTGTACTAAAGAACTGCTGTAAGCCTTGAGGACCTCCTCCAGCACAGCACTTCTCAGAAGCTGTGGAACACAGGGATTGAGCACAGCACCAGCAACGACTGCCAGCTGTTCACTGCTGATGCCACAGCACTGTGACAGAGACCTGTGGAGAACGCAGTGCTTGAGGAGTGACTCTGGTTTCCAGTAGGAACCAAGTTGTGAGACTACTTTCCACAGAGTACTTTTGAAAGAATGCTTTTGCAAAGAGTATCTCTGCAGTGCAGTCAGCTGCCTGGCTTAAAATCTCCTTGTTTTGTTAGGCCCAAATACTTAGTTCAATGGATGGACTTTATGACACAGAAGAGCAAAATACATATACATATATATATATATATATATATATTTGGGTCCTTCTTGACATCAATTTCTGTTTCATGCATAGGGTTCTGCAGGTTTAATGCAACTGATCTAAGTAGAACTGTGTCCCTGCTTTCCAAATTGCCAAATCCTCCTCCATTTATAACCCCCTCACCAGAAAAGTCTTTTCAATACTTAACATATGTATTAAAGCAGATGAAAGAAAACAACAGGAAATGCCAGAACTTCATGGATAAGAAGCTGCCATGCATCAAACATTAAGTGCCCTTTCTTGTGATTTCCTTAATTACTAGCTGAAGTAATCATGCAGTAGACATGGTTGAGCTGATCCTGGTAAGACAGCTTTGTAAAGATCTTGGTAAAGATCCCGATCCTGGGAAAACTTTTTCTTATCTAATGTACCTCACCCACTCCAAGTACCTGTTTCTAAGTTCATATTCAGCCTTTTGTGATGACACTAAATGTGCAGTTGGCCATGTCAGTAAGATAGAGACCCAAACTGACTTCTATCACTGACCAGCCAAGTTCACTGTAGCCTTTCAGACATAAATGATCCACTCACTCAAGGCCTCCAGGATTGGGTACTCATGACCAAATTATGAAGGGAACTGTGTTGTGGAACAGAGTTTCAGCTGTGTCCACAGCAGCAGCTTCACAAATGCTGTGCTCCTGTGGGTATGGCATCCCACCAGGCTAAACCCACTGCCTCTTCTCTGACCCAGTGCATTCCATGCCAACTGATTTCGCAACCTGAAAGCATTTTGAAAGCCATTAAAAGAAGAACTTGAAAATTAAAATGACTTAATGGGCTTTGAGTAATTTTCTTTCACTAAAAGATGAAGGGAGAGGGCCAGAGAGGTGAAAGAAAGGATTACTTCTTTTATGGGAGGGTCCAAGCTACTATGACAATGACATATAATGGTGTATAACTTGAAAGCAGTCAATGGACTTGGGGAAATGAGCCTGCCTGCTTAGTGCATTATCCATCAGCATGGGTTTAGTAACAGTCTCCATGCTCATTCTCAGCCTCTTGCTATGGGAACAGATCTTGCTCCTGTTCCTTTTCCCTTGCTGGTCCCGAGCTGCCTGTGTTTGTGTTCTCAGAGCCTGCCTGGGAAGAGAAGGAGGTTGTTATGAAAAAAAAATCACTCACACAGCACACAGGGTAATGCTGTGCATATTTTAACAGAATAATTAGCATCCCTAATGAGACCTAACTACCTGCTGAAAGGGCCAAGTCAGAGCTATGGATGTCAGGTGTCCCTGGACTGAAACTGGGGCGATGGCACCTATATTCAGCACTCCCATTTTCATTTCTGTCACACACGATACAAGAGGAGATTTGAAGCTTTCTGTATAGTAGCTCCACAAAGCTGAAATCTATGCAGAAACTTATGGCAAACTATGAGAAAAGACCTCTACAAAATTAGGTAAGTCGTGAAAGCCAAGAAATTATAGAAAGTAAGATGCCAAGAGATGTGTTGTTGGGCTTGGATTCTTTTGATACCCTAAGATAAGGTGTCAAAATGGCTGAGAAATGAGGGAAACCAGATCACCACCTGTCTCTGTGTGCAATCAGGTAGTTGAGTGATGGAGTTGTGGTCTCTGATGTGTAGTAACTCTTCAGCCTCGTTTTTCAGTAGAGCAAGATCTAGGAGAACAAGCCTTAGATGCAGTTGGTCTCAGTAGTTGTCCCTCTGCACACAGCAGGAGAGCATTTCCCAGTAGTGCTTCTATCCTGTGCTCTTTCTGGGTCTGTTCAATAACAGAGATCTGCTTTAAAAATCTGCAGGCTGCCACCTAAAAACTATCATGCTGGTCTCATTGATGGGAGCAAAAGGAAAAGACTAAGGAAGGAGTGTGGGACTGAATCCTCCATGCTGTACTAGCTGTTTTACAGAGAACTTGAGAGGAGCCTTCTTAAGCCCTTGACGTTGCTGCATTGCTGCAGCCTCACAGCTGTAATTTTCACAAGCCCCTTTGCTGAGGAAATGCAGGCAGTATGAACAGAAACACCTCCCTGGTCTCCTGGGGACCCAAGGGTCACAGGCCAGGACATGAGAGGAGACAGATTATGCACTGCTTTCTGCATTAGAGCACCTATGTCTCCAAGGCATTAGGGCCGAGCTGCACTGCCAGGACATTAAACAACAGAGCTCTATGAAGGTTTAGCCAGCAATATACTGGGGAGTGCTTTAACTCACTTTCATATTTTAAAGGAAGAAGAAAAATGAAAACTTGTCTAACAGGGAGAAAGACATTCAGAGGTCAGAACAGAATTCTTTCCAAAATGAAGCATTTAATGAAGTAGCTTTCCAAGAACACATAATCCTCTTCAATGACAATATTAATGAAACTCTGTGCTGTAGGATACAGGAAATGATACATTGCCCAAAGGTATGAAAGCAGTATCATCTGACTGTCAAAACGTGCAGTGATAATTACTGGGATGTAGACTTAGAGGCTTTTGATTCCCACTAGTTATGTAGCCCCGATTAAGGAATTTTGCCTGGTGTTGCCCCAGTGGTCTCCAGACCCTCTGCTGTCTCTGACAAATGGGGGCAATAAAGAAACTATTGAGGTGCTATATCCTAAGTATTTGAAAGAGGAAAAGAAGCATACAATCTCTTTTTATCTAAAAATAAAGCAGTGTCAACATTATTCCATGTGGGTACCAATAAAATGAAATAATATTGTTATATTGCAATGCTACATGGTCAGACAGACAATTCAGTTAATTAGTTTTATAATACAGTAAGTGTTATTGCCTTCTGTAACTGGAAGTTTAAAATAGGAGATAAAAATAATAAATAACTAATAACTAATAAATAATAAATATTGGCAATTACTAAGGTTAAGAGATTTGAGGCTTTCTTAAGAAAAAGGATCATTTTTCCATCCAACTGGAGATGGGAAAGTATAGTTACCTGTGAAAGAATAATTACTTGCAATTATTCACATTATTATGCATTTTTATGTAGAATTAGTGTAAAAAAAAGAGAATTATTTTTTCTGCAACATAGTTTTTAAAGACCACAGTTAGAAACTTGATAGAAATGAAGAGGCCCGTAAGAATAAGGCTGAGAACAAGCAGGCTAAATCTTCAGAGGCTTCCCTGCATGTAGATAAATGAAAAATTTTCACAAAACAAATCCAGCTACACAGCACTCCACCTCCTTAAACCACACTATGTTTGATCCCAGAAATCACAGAGCCAGCTTGTGTTGTATAGGGGTTCTACTGGGACTGTGCAGTCTCAGACTTGAGGAAGGGCAGGAAGGTACAAGGTTAGTGTTTCTTATGGGCTGCAAAGTAAAAGGAAACAGCTAAGGCAGCCTACAAAAAATGAGATGAATTGAGCTAAGACTGCAGTGGCAATCTAATTTAGGAGGGAGGAGAGGGGAGGGCAGGTTTATTTGTAAGTCTGACATTGTTCAAAATTTACATTTCCATTTATCCTGCCCTTCACAGCACTTCTCAAGGGCAAAAATGCTGTAACCATCCTGGAAGGGTCAAGTGTACAGAGGGATATTTTTAACATCATATCCTCCAAACCATCTCCCTTGTATTTCAGGGCTATGGACCTTTAAGAGTCAACACAGTTACTTCCACACAGCTACAGAAAATGAAGTAGAACAAATGCAACAAAGACTCCACAGCCACATTCAAAACATCTTATTCAGTTAATTATGGCACTGGATCACTTACAAGTATCTGGTCTGTCAAAACAACTCTAGTCTAAGGCCCCCTTGTACCACAGCAAATCACATTGCTGAATGATTTCAAGTTACTAAGGGGACTCCTTTCAACTCTCATCTGCTGCTCAAATAATCCTCAGGTGGCTGCAGCAGATGTTTGTGCCCACAGGTAGCCAGGGCAGTTGTTCTGTACAGGCTAGATGAGTTATGGGGCCACAGTCAAAACAAGCAGGAGTGTGACACTCAAGCTCAGCAAATGGGGGCCAGAAACTGGGACATGCCCAAAGGATGCACCTTCCCAGTCTGGGGGGTGTGTGTGAGTGACAGAATGGCTGAGGAACCAGCTTTTCCACTGGCTATGCAGTTTGAGCTAATCCTATTTTTAACCTTTAAATATTAATACAAGTTAGGCTGAATTAGAAGAGAAAAGGAAGAGGAAAAAAAAACAAACCACAAATGCAAAGCACAAAGTCTATCAAATAGAGCAGTAAAATTACACAAAATGACTTGTATTATTGCTCTAGCCCAGTGAAGATAATTTCATCCAGGATGCTCTTCTTCTGTTTGCCTAACCAGTAATTCAGCAGATGGTGTTCTAAACTATATTCTTCCACAGAAAAATGAGGTACAGAAGCTCTGTTACCACCCAGATGATGGGAACTGCATAAGGAAATCAGAAACTAAACAAATAAATGAAAATCAAACAAACATTTCTTAAGTGGATAAGTAGGACATGCTGCTAGCAGGACAGAATACAATAAGGAAATTAACTCGGCTTAGCTAATTTTGGCTGCAAATTGTGAAGTGTTCATAAGGGGGAGAAATAAGTAAACACTTTTAGATTGCTGCTTGGGACAAATGTTTATAGATTTTTACCTCAGAATTCCAGTGAAGATAAAAACAGGGTATAGTTGGCTTAAGTAACATGGAGAAAGTCTTAGTGGTCTTGATGATAATGAAGATGGAATGAAGATAGTGCACAAATGAGTGGTGGTAGAGTCTGAAGTGCTCCTGCTTTGCTGAGGCATTCAGCTTTTAATCCTATTTTGTTAATGCCAGAAGATGAAAAAAGGCTAATGTTACAGTATCTACATTCCAGTAATGTGTGTCTGAGTATGTAAATATTATGAAGGATTTTCCTTCATTTATTAGCAATTACTTCTAAATTGGCAGCTATCAGCAATACTGGCTTTACTTTTTGGACAACAGGACAGAATAAACATCTCCTGTTAAAAAAAAAAAAAGAGATGCACGTCAGCCTGCGAAAAAATAAGGCTTGTGGATTGTATAAAATTATGATTATTTCCTTCATTATGGGTCCTCTGATGCAGGGTAAATAATTTAGAAAAAAATCTAGGTGCAGTCTCCAACACAGGAATGTTGTCAGTTGAAAACATTTATGGCTGCTTTTCTAATTCTAACACAGGTATTTAAACAAAAGGAAACTCAATAAAATCCCCATTATGAAAACATGATTTACTTACAGACATAGGATTCTAAATATACTATAAACACTGAGGCAAGAAATACAATGTTATACTGTTAATGCTTGTTTTAAGCTTTCCTCAGCTAAAACCTGGCCTTTTATCTATTTTTGGGGGTTGTATTACTGATGAAACATTACGTTGCTGCTATACCAGTGAAAATAATTGAGTTGATTTACGGAACTATTTATTCTTACATACTTATGTTGTTGAAACATAGATTTTATTTTAGTTAAAGTTGTACCAGAATCAAAGCTGCTTAGAGCCTTTGGAAATGAAAAGAACTAGAACTAGAATGCAATAGTTTTCCAAACTCTTTTGGTAGTAATGACTCATATACTGCAGCAACAGGGATTGTTATGCAGTACAAACTGTTTGTCTCTGTAGATCCTAAGCAAAGTTCAGGAAATGTCATGATGTATTTAACATCCTCATGGAAGTTCTCTACTTTGGGACTTTGCTGTGTCATGCAACCGCTTCAAAGTCTGCCAAGTTCATGGATTCCCTCTCCCCCAGCATATTTACAGGTGGACTCTACTTTTGTAAAGGCCTTGATGAATATCAAAAGTGGTCAGCACAAGCACATTTTCAGATCAGGGGTCTAGGCAGGTTTTAGAAATGTCATGGAAATTATTACTGTTCATCTGAATTTTGGATAATTAGAAGCTGAGGAACTGGGATTCACTTTTACCTTTACTGTGTGGTATGATCACATGTTCAAGACAGATGCCATGATGGGAAAATGAGCATGCACCAACACTATTCCACATTCACTAAAACTTATAATGGCTGATGTAGGATAAAACAACAGACCAAAAAGAAAGACTTTGTGTAATTATTGTAAGAATAGTATAATAAAAACCCTTGCTCCCGAAAGTTTAAATTGTTTCAACAATGTGTAGCAAACATTTGGTTATTATACAAAGCAAAAACCCACTAAGTTACCAACTTTACACAAAGTCAAATATCTGGAAGGGGATCTTTTAAAAAAAAACTTTATTTGAGAAAGGAAGAGACTTATATCAGAAGGCAAAAAAAGGGAACATACAAACAGAATATATTTACAACACAAAACAAGAGATCACCTCTAAGGGTGTAAATTATAATAAATACAGTAGATTTAAAATGTAAGAGACAATAATCAATTAGAAATGTGGTTGTTTAAACCCAGTTTTCCTTTTCACTGGTTCCAGGTAGTTTCTCTTATTTTAATTTTATCCAAATTTGAAAGATTCTGAAATTAAAGTACACTAATGTATTGGGGTTTCTCACCTGAATGACACTACAAAAATATCTTTTGTCTTCTGTGAATACATGTCTTTGAAATGATATTGCACAAAATTCTTCTCAACTGCAGATATCTCCACAAATGTATTTTAAAAGATGCACTATCCCTCTTTGATGAGGCTAAAGTCAGATTTCAAAGAAAATCAAAAATTTACAGAATGGGAAACACGTATAATTTCAGTTTTATAGCCTTCACTTTTTGAATGGAAATATAATTTTTTTTCATCCAGAAGAGAGAAAAAATTCTGTTCAAATATGAAGCACACATTAAAATCACCTGTGTTTTTTCTCAATTAAATCTTTTTCTATCTATTGAGGCCTTTCACGTTAACAGCAGCTATTTAGTCATTTGTTTGGAGACCTTCTAGGAAAAAGGATAATGTATCTTTAGAAGTTGCGAAATTTTAGAAGAGACTGAATAGTATCAGAACATAATGTAAACAACACATGCTAATAACATATTTTAGAACAATTTCTACATTTGGCAAAACAACTATCTCTTTTGAAACCGGATACTGCACCTTAAAATACCTCAGCTTTAGAAATATAAATATTTTTAATAGAAAAAAAACCTGACAAGGAGTCCAGGTCAGTTTGGGATTATCCATATTAAAGGGGATCTTAATACAATGAATCTTTAACTAGCTTAACAAAAGTAAACCTATAAAACAAGGTAAACATATCAAAAGGGAATATGAAGGAAATGTTTCACTGGAAAGCTTCCTTAACAATTTCCCTACTCGCTTTGTTATTTTCTTTGACAATAAATCAATTCATAGAGTGCCTTTAAAAACAGAGGGAGCGCTGCCCCGTCCCCCCTGCCCCGCATTCCTCAGCACATGAATCACTTGGGCTTCCTGTTTCCATAAGGCATTTCCTGCCCCCCCCTCCCAAAATCACTTTTCTGCAGGAGAACAGCAGGGACCTGACAAAGTATCGACTTAAATAAACAGGGCCTTGCAGGGCAGGCAGCCTCGCTCTGCCGACTGTCAGGGACGGCCCGCGATGCAGCTCGCGGGCTGCACGCATGGCTGCGCCTTTCAGCTCTGGCTAAAGCACCCAGGCAAGCTGAACCTGCCTTTGGCCAAGGTGGCACTCTGTGCACAGTTGTTAGCATTTGTCCATGACACTCTGTAAAGGTTATGTGATATTGTAAAATCAGTCTTCATTTAAAAAAAAAAAAACCAAGCAAGTGATTGGATATCAGATGGTAACGATAACAGTTCTGTGCTTTTCATGCAATGTCCTAATAACTGACTGGAACCTAATGCTGCACTTTGCTTCTCACCAGTACTTGCATCTGCTGCATTTAAGGATGTCTCTGCGGGCATTATCATCAAATAAGACAGAATGAAAAATTAACCAAGCAGTGCAAAAAAGAAAACAATGCAATTTTAAAACAGTGCCTTGCCTCGCCTCTTTATATCCACCTTGTACTTTTTTCTAAATTAAACTTTATACACCAGCCTGGGACTACTAAGATAGCAGTCAGTACCTGTCTACTGGGGAAAAAAATACCCTAACATTAACAGTGTTCAAGACTACAGTATGATACAATATATACAGACAGCTGAAAGCAGAAGTCAGAGGATTCAAAATCAGAAGAATGTTTCATCAATCAGGTCTGGAAACTAATTCCATCAATTGCTGATCTC
Organism: Rhipidura dahli; assembly: GCA_013399225.1. Taxonomy (NCBI): domain Eukaryota; kingdom Metazoa; phylum Chordata; class Aves; order Passeriformes; family Rhipiduridae; genus Rhipidura; species Rhipidura dahli. The sequence continues at coordinate 218,918 of VXAC01007212.1, forward strand.
AACAGGCTAGGTGATATGAGTTCTCTTTCACTATCACTAAGCAATGGAAGGTATTTCTGGGCTAACACAATGTCTATACGCTATTACGCAAAGATTTATGTAGAATAATTGACTGCAATGGATATTTTCTCAATTAGTGGCCATAAGGATGAGCTTCACTATGTTTTCAAGTGTACATACAACACTTCTGCATTTGTTAAATTCTTTGAATGGTCAATTAGGATTTGCTAGCTCAGTGAACCAAAACACAGTTGCTTATTGAAGCCTAGAAAATGCATGTGATGTTCAGATAATCACCTTAATTACAAATCCTGGAGCTAAATCTTTGCCTATTACCTGTTGCATAAAAGCAGCTTGCTCCCCAGATTCCATTTGCTGGGTTTGAACATCCTCATCACTGTCCAGTGGCTCCTCTTTGACTTTCACAGCCCCCACCTGCTGTCCTATTCTGTCATCCACACCAGCACTGCTGCTCTCAGCCCTAACGCTGGCACCGCTGGTGGGAGCTTGCTCTTCCTGCATTGAGTGATCTCCATGAAGCTCTTCTTCAGCTTCCTCCAGGTGACTGCCAGGCTGCTTGAGCTGCTCAATGGACTTAGAGAGCATCTGGAAAGAGAAGAGGGGAACAAGCACTGACTCCTTTCACTGATGCCAAACACCAAGTACGAGATCTGTACGGATAAAATTAAAGTGTCCACAGCAAACCTATGTAGCCATGCACCATCAAAACACTGATGTACAAGGGAAAAAGAACAAAAGTCCCTAAGAAAAAGGCCACTTTTTATTCTGCAATAGAAAAATACCATGTATATAGAATACTATAAAATAAATAATAAACTAAAAATAAGGCAGGATAATAAAAAAACATGACACAGCTGTTAGACTGTTATAGCTGGTAAACAAGAGAAATTAAGTCTTCCTTCATCCACTTCAAACATGAATGCAGAAATACCATCTTACACTTAATTCTCCACAACAAAATAATAAAGGAACACTAAGATACAAGCCAACTATTAAACTATAATATTTCATTATAGGCAAATTAGATAATTTTCACAAAAACGTCTCTATCAATTAAAGCATGAAGGCACTGAGAGCCAACAAAGGAGAAGTGACAAAGAACTGGTGTCAGTCCCCTATCCCATGGCACAAGGATACTACAAGCTCATCTGTCCATGACTGGAAGGACTACAGCCTTTGTGGTGCATTGTGTGGGTATCCCAGTTCCAGCCACGATGATCTAACACAGCTACCCAGGCACAACCAGCCCTAGCCCAGTAACTGCTACTGTAAAGCTCTGGCTTGGTGCTGGATGCCTGAGCGTTGCAATCATGGGCAGTTTGTGTTTTGCTATTTAAGATGAAGCCAATGCATTCCAAAATACTCCAAATGTAGTCCAAAAACCTAAACAGAAAAAAATCCCCACTTTGTTAAAAGAGGCACAAATCAGACATGAGTAAGAAGTTGCAGGGTCAAGTGAGTAACTATCATTTATCCAACTGGCCTGCTTGTTTTCAAGTAAATACCGTTTTGTATCATCTAAGTTAAATATCCTGAGAGGGGAAAAACACCTTTTACCATTACTCTTACATTCCTCTTTCCAGATGCCTCCCCCTCAACCATCAATCATGTCTTTCAAACTGAGTTTTAGCTAATGTTATGTACTCAGTTACTGAGTATATGGATGGCTTCATAATGTCTGTTTCTGTCACAAACCATGGACCATCCAGTTTCATTCAGCTTGCTAATGCATATAGAAAAATGCCAGGATGTCATGTAAACTGTGATCAAGAAGCTGCAGCTGGATTTAGGAAATCCTATGAAGTCAACAAGCAGAGTTGAAAGATAAATTTATACAGTTCCAGTTGATGCTTTGATGCAGATGCCTCACATCAGTGGAGAAACAACTTCCTCAGAGGAAGCCTGTCTGGCTATTCTCACAGCAAACCTTCATTTTTGAGGTGTAATGGGAGTTTAATGGCTTACTAAAAAGAAACAAATAAAAAATCCCTCTTCATTACTGTAATAACTGGCAAATCACAACATGAGTATCCTGCATGCTGCAGGTGCAGGTGGCATGCCCTAAACTGGGCAATACTTACTACTTCTTACTACTTCTTACTTACCTTTTATTACGCAGCATCTGAAAAATTTTTCACATCAAACCTATAAATCTTTTCCAGTTGTTTCTCGTGGGGATGACACTGACCAAGAAGCACTAAAGCTAACTATGTGTAATCAGCTCAGGTACACTCCTGTCACTTTTTACTGTTATTGTTGTTAATATTAATTAGTTAACCATTTGTGGGGAGCCTTCTCCACTCCTCAAGCAGGAAGAGAAAGGCAGGTAAGGCTGCATGGCTGGCTGCTAGTGAGCAAATACAAGCTGAAACATCTGAGGCTGATCCATCTGTAAACCATTCCCTGTGCCAGTTACTTGACACCAGGTGGGTTTTCTGGAGGGGAAGCCAAGAGAAAATGTGTGCATGCCTACAGCAAAGTTAAGACACATATTTAGCTCATTACTGCTCTCCTTTCTTTTATGTTTTCTCGCTTTTATGTCCAGCTCTGTCTTCTTTACAGTGCTGTACGGGTACAGATCTGCTGCTGAGCTTTCTGAGACAGCACTGCAGTATAGCATCTATATATGGATCACCTTCAAACACTTCTTGCATGCAATTCAACTTGCAGTGTTCCTGTTTTGGAGCCGGCTCCCATGCTGTGGAACTCAGCAGGTGATTGGCTCCAGATTTCAGCAACGGGAGGAGATAAGCAAATTAAATTTTCTAAAACTCTGCAAAATTAAAGCCTTTATATATTTGCTCAATAGACTTTACAAGGTGTATTTATATTATCTTCTTTACTGCAAAGTTTTATTAAAAGCATCCTTTGCACTGTGACTTTAACTAAGCCTCAGGCAAGGGGCTATGAGGCACTACAGTCCTGTCCTCTCATATGGATGATCAAACTGCATGGATGGAATGGGGGGGCATGACCCAAAACCTGAAAATCCCTTCTGCTTCTCACACTGCTAAGCCACAGCTGACTGTTGTCTCTGTATCACCACAATGTTTTCATATTTCTTGAAGTTTTTTTTATTGACAGTTTGGCCCCAACCTACTCCAGTAATTATACTACTATCATTACTGGGCAGTTCTCCTAAGTCAGAAACATCTCATTTTAAATTATATCTCCTGGTAGTTGTACTGTATCTGGAGATGTGAAGATAGCAGTTTAGAGTCAGTATTTCTATCTTCTCTACCTAAAGATGGATTACACAGCAGAAAATGTTCTGAATGAAACACTGCTCAAGTCTTTTCATTGCACAGCTGGATACTTCTGCTTACACTTAATGTTTAAACCTTCCCCTTTAAACCCTCACTTACCATTTCTTTTCCTGAGTTTTTCTGTAGGTACATGCAGGACTTTCTCCTAATTTAATGCATCTTTTTTTTTATTTTGAAAAAGTGATTGCTTAATCTGAGGTTTAGTAGGCCTATGTTTAAAAACAGTAACAAGCACATAGTTTGTTTCCCTAATAAATTAAGGGTTGCATATATTGGTTATATTTAATCAGTATATTTTACTGCTATCACCTATTCCAATTAAAGTGGCCACTAAAAAAATGCCTTCATGCTAATGTAACCTAAATTTTTTTGCTTTTATTTTCAGGAAATTAGGATATAAGGGATATGCATGAGTCAAAGTAAATAGCATCAGCAGGAGATGAAGTATTTACAGATATCACCTCCATTGTATAACTGCAAGAGTCCAATCAAAAAAAAATAGACATAAAAAATATCCTAACCTTCTTTGAAGATGAAATAATGTGGACACTGCAACAGACCATTTTAGTGGTCCTTCAGATGCAGCCCCAACCTTTTAAATAAAATGTATTTACAAAGAGGCAAAGCCACAAAGTCCTGCAACAGCCACCCAGTATGTTTCCATTAATTAATTGTTCCTTTTAAATACATGGCAGTCACTTCCAAGAACTCATGTGTATTCTTACAGAACACTTTCTCCCCTTCTCCCCTATGGCAGTAAGATTACTTTACCAGCTCAGCGTGTTGTGTGTACATTGTTAGCACTGAAAACAACGTGCTGCCTGCTTCCTGTTGTCTCTGTTACTCACATAGTACAATATTTCTAAGGGATGTGTTTATCTTTCAAAATCATTCTCCTGCATTACGGCTTAAACATTAGTTCTCAATACAAGAGAAAGTGCTCTGGGCATTTCCCAGTTCCAAACAGGCATCAGTTCCTTTAGTTTTGCCCAAATAATCACCTGCTATAAGCAATATTTGAAAGAATATCTCTCACCTACAGAAAACGCTAGTCAGATTTGTGAGCTGCAAAACCAAAACCTCAGTGTAATATGTTTAATGAATCTAGACTGACTTTCTGCTGCTGAACCTGATCTGGTCTTTCACATTCTATTAAATATCATTCAGAGAAGTGAATGAGTAATCTAATCTGAATCTAATCAATATTTCAATATTCCTAATGACAATCGTTCTGTTTTTCCATCAACATAAATTTCTGTATACTTCTCATTTTTTATTAAGAGATATTGGTAAACTGAGAACACCATCCAAGTACTAATAAATATTCACTTCCTATATATTTTTTACCTCACAGACTGGCCTGGTCACTGATTCCCTATCCAGAGATGCTTTAAACCAATTGACATCCTAGAATGAAAACTGAAATTAAGCTGTTTCTTATACAAGCTTTAACAATACCTATAATACTTCCTGTACTTTAGAGCACGCTACCATTTGCCCCATTGTTTTATCCTTTACTTCTCCAACACAGAGAATTTTACCATTGAAAACAAATTGCCAAAATGCTATGAATATACAACTTAAAAACACAAATAGAGTTCCTGCATTGATCAAATAAAATCTTGGCCCCAGTGAAGACAGTGCTAGTTCACCTTCAGTAGAGGCAGGCCTTATTCATCATACATGGCAAAAAAAACTTCTAAAGACAGATGGCTTTGTTCATGTCCTCTTCACATTATGATTTCTGAGATTTTCTTGAACACAGACTTCTGCTAGAGGCTTTGCATTTAGATTAGTTACATCAAAACCCTGTTTTTTCTGCAAGTGGCTGGGCCAAAGCTCTCTAGATACAGATATACACAATAATATCAACATTTTAAGGTTTCTTATTGTAGTAGTGGTCTTCTGGTATCCAATTCCACCAATTTTAACTGGGGGTTTTGGACTTTGGTCTCTCTTTATTGAGCAGAATGAAGATCTGCAATGGTGATCAAAGGGCATATGAGGAAATAAGCTGTCATTTGGACAGAAGTATATTAAAGCTGACAATGGCAAAGCCAGGCTTCCCTAAGACAAGCTGAGTTCAGGTTACTTCACATTCATTATTAATTCTGGGATGAGGGTTTTACCTACTTTTGGAAGAGATGTCAACATTTGCAGAATGTTTTCAGAAGGTCAGTGTACTAGATCCCACAGGTATAAATGTAAGACTTCAGTGGAGACATAAACCATTTCCCACATCAAAAGACAGGCATCTGACAGCTGACCAGAAATAATCCATAGGGGATCTTCTCTTTGCTAGTAAGAACAGAGGCACACCTTTTGGCAATGATTTTTTTTTCTTTTCAGAATGTAAATTATCATGGGGAATCATTTACCTCTGATCTATGGTAGATTTCCCTTGTTATCACCCTCACTGGAGCACTAGCTTGCTCATGAAGTATATTTTTTCCTCAAAGAAAATAAATGTGGGTGGTTTTTAATGCAAGATAAATACAAGAACAATAGGGTGGGGAAAAGCTGCTTCTCTTCCTGTTTTTGTTGTTACACCTATAAGGCAGCCAAAGAGATCTGACCAAAACCAGTTTTCAAGGAGTGCTGACACATGTGGGTTCAGCTGAATACTAAACTTAAGCACTGAAGTCCTAAACATAAAGAATAAAATGTCAGGAGAAAGAGAAAACAAAAAAGAAGATATCGATTTGCTCTAAGCTCTTGATCAACCAGCATTTCACAGTCTTTGACAGTTTAAAATGGTTCTGATCTTTATTACCAAAATTTTTAGGATCCTGAGTATTCCTTATAAAATGAAACATCTGCATTTTCCATTAATGAAAAGGCAGGAATTATACTTCTGTTCAGATTTCATTATACAGCCCATGAACAGAAAAGTAAAGGACAGAACGACAGAATAAAACAAGTTCCAGTGTGCACTTGATACATGCCCCATCTTATCCTAAGAAATAAAATACTAGGTTGCTTCCCTACCTGGTCTAGAATATATACTGATTAAAGTTTCAAATACTTATAACTCTACTTTGCAGAGTTTGATTGTAAAGCTGTGCAAATTATGTAATGAAAAAGTAACTTCAACTGTGAACAGAGGCAAGTTTTAAGATCAAACAAAGTATATTCTACCATGCTAGCAGAGCTCAAAAACCTTATGTAGTCACAGGTGTTCAATCTGAACTTTTAGCTAAAAAGTTAAAGAACTATTTAAAAGCTACTCCACCATTTGATCTCTTTTGATCTTTTTAAAACTCTCTTGTCTATTGGCTACCCTGTAATTCCAGTTTTTAAAAATCCTTATGTTCTGTAAGTACATAAAGAAGCCCCCTGGCTTTCTCTGTCCTTGCAGAGGACATGATACATGGTTAGAGCTCTGACAGTTTGCAGTATTATTGCTCAAAATGGTTCTTCTGAGAATGGAGGAGAATCTAGATGCTGCAAACTGCAAAATCTGATAAACCACACTCATCCTCACAAAACCCACTGTTTCTCTGGCTGCAACGTGATCTCATTCCCCCTCAGGTATTTGCTGCTCTGAGGAGTTACTCTGCTCCTGAAGAAGGCTGGCTGCTCTGGGAGTAGGAGTAAAGGACATTAAGAAGCTCTTAGGGAGAAAGAAGGTTATGGAGGTCCAAGGCAGACTGAGGCCCTAGGACAGACTTAAATTTCCACTATCTGCATGTGTGTGTGTACAGTCTATACTGTACAGAATTAAAGCTAGGTTCACCAGTTTTGTCTCTTCATCACAAAGAACCATGTGAGAATGAAGGTGAATTTCAAGTATGAGAGGGAATTATTCTCATTAACATGTCTTTTCATTGTAGTTCTACTAAAAAAAAAAAGTTACTGAAAAAAGCATTAGTACAAACCAATCTTACTACTTCCTTATCCCATCTAGCTCTGGTAAGATGTAATGCATTCCTAGTCGTGTGACTAGGAATATATGGTTATGTGCCTCGAGTTTAATTTTCACACTGGGGACAAATGTTCATATATGCCACAGCACATACCCCCAGATGCTATGGCAGAATTTACATCAATAACCACTTTATCTAACAAAAACATGTCAGTGGGGCTCTTTGCTTGGTGAGGAATGCATGAACTGATGGGTTTGTAGCACAAAGAGTCAGTACTTTACCAGTTAAATATTCTTTTCAGACAATTGAGGGAAGGTGAAATATTTTCAAAACCTGAGGCTACGAGATATACATATGCCATCTTGATTAAACATATGGAATGCATACTCAAAGAAAAGCCAACTGGAGGCCTAGTTGAGTAATCAAAACACCCAAGCTGAGAGGGGTTAACATGCAAGGATCAGCTCTGAACTTTGAAGTTTTCTGGTCTTCATTTTTCCTAATTAAGACAAGATTTAATAACCAAACCACTGTACAAACTATGTACTTAAACTCTAGGTTTGTTTCTAATTTTGTTGGGAATTCTTAGTAGATTCCAAAGAATCAGTAACCCCTGGGAAATTTGCCCAGTAAGTAAGGTGGATTGGTTTTTTTGTTTTTCCTTAGGTACAAGAGCTGAACGTCCTCTTTTCATCTTTTCTTCTTTGACATTGCCTCATATATCGTTATGAAGTAACACTAAAAAAAAAGAAGACAACTAAAGATGCATAACTAATGTCTTTGTAATACTAATGGAGCTTCAGCAAACTTTTGGAAAGTTGTATACTAAGTGCAGAAAAATGTTCTCCAAATAAAAACATATCATTACTTGCATATCTTAATTTCAGACCAGGTAACAACTTGATTTTCTTGCAGAAGTATTGCTTCCTGATAAATCTATTTAGATTCTGCTGCTCTTTGTTCACTAATGGATGGTCCCTTTTCTTCTTCCCCCTGCCCCTGCTCAGGATAAAGTGTTAGTGTACAGGGAATCTTGTACTACCTGATTCAGCTCTGTGTCAGACATCGGTAACAGCACATTTTTCCTTTTCTCCTTATATGGTCATTTTATATCATCATACAGGTAATAAACTTTCAGGTTACTCATGGAGGGAAGTTGATTTGACAAACACTGATTAAAAATTTCTCCAGAGGTTTAGTAAACATCTTACATAAACTTGATAAATTTAATCAGCTGATTTGAGTTCAAATGAGTTATCTATTTATGCAACATTCTAGCCCACAATGAGAAAGGTTTAAACACAATTCAAAAGCAGCAAGTGGAGTGATTGCTGCAGCTCACAAGCACACATGACAATTTTTAGGCATTATTTACCATTCAACGGGAAACCACCTGTCAGGTAAAACTGTAAGTTGCTTTGAACTCTATTTTGTTGAACTGTAGCCTATTTCAGAACCTTAAACTTAAGATCCATACAAATGTATATATCAACTATGCATAAACAAAAAAGATACTCCTGCAAGAACATCTCTACTGTCCTTGATGACATGGTATCAAAACCTAAACTTCCTTCTTAGTTTTCCACCTTTAAATTTATTGGAAATTCTTTACTTTCGGAACTCACCTTATTCATGTGGATCTGCTGCTGGTACTGTTTCTGCTTCTCCAAAAATTGCTGATGTTGCTGCTGGATGACCAGCTGGGCCAAAGTACTCTGAGGAAGAGGAGCTGACTGGGTCCGGTTCAGTGGCCTGTGACGAGGCACTTTGTGGGCAGCTCTTATGCCAGGTGAGACCCTCTCCTTTGCTGCTAAAGGAGACTGTGGATGAAGAGGAACCACTCCTGCAAAACAGGGACATTTCACTCCCCTGTGAAAAACAACAAACTAACAGCTTTAACAGGAAAGAAAGCTTTCAGTAAGAAGAGGGGTGTGTATTGCTGAGCTCTGCATCTGCACTGATGCAGTGGGACGTGTACCACATGCCTTGCCATACAGGGAAGTTCAGCTGCTGCAAAAGAATGTGATGAAGTAATCATTTTCTCTTTTCTGTAATAGTGATTCTTTCAGGCTAACAGACTGGAACGGAATCACTAAAAGGGAAAACAAAGATACTGTCCTTTTTTCTTCCACTTTTCCCAACAGTTAGGATGTATGGTATCTGTATTACCGCATCTAGTTTAAACTGAACACAAATCTCATTAAAAACATCTTAAATTAGTATTGTTGGAGCTTTGATTATTACCAGTCACAAGAAGTTTCTGCTGTCTCATTTGTTCTTTCAGCAAAAGATGCTGCAAGAGAGCTTGGTGGCTGCTGTTTGGCTTGCCCTCCAAAGCAATGTGAGGATGAGTTGACGATGGAGGAATGTTTCCTCCGTACTGTCCAGCCAAGGCCACTCCTTGTCTGAGTGATGGGGTCTCCCCCTTCTGCTTTTCTTTGAATGACGACGAAGCCTGTCAAAGAACAACAGCATTGGTAACTGCTTTTCAGAGGAGTGGCCATTTATACACCTCTGCTTGATTGGATGGTCTTATATCACTCTTTATAAACACATACAAAAGAAAAGGTTAACATCCCTATCTTACACTGTGACTGTGGGATGAAAAGGAAGAACATGCCAGTTAAATGTAATGCTGTGAGAAACCGAGTAATGAAACCAGTTGAAAAAAATAATCAGTAATAAAAGCCAAAGCGTAAAGAGTTACTAGTTAGAACATTATTAATGAAAGGACGGGACGTATCCTTAAAACTCCTACTAGAGTATCAGAGGAAATAGTTTGCACTGAGTTTGGAATAGGCAAGGCTTGGTTTTTCACGTAACTTTCCATCACACAGCAAGCCAATCAGCAAAACAAAATAGTTACCTGTAGTAGTGGGAAGCTATTACTTTTCCTGGAGCACTCCCTGACTCCCTGAAGGACAGCATAAATGTAAGTTTTACCCTTTGCAAAGCAAACTTGCACAGTTAAACTCTCATCCACAGAATCATCAAGAGCTGTTGTATGTGTGTGGCATTTGAAACCACCTTGTAAATTGCACAGTTACTGATTTGAAGCTTTTGCAAGTTTTGGCCCTCCATTATTGCAAATGTACTTTATATTGCTTTGTTCTTAGGCTATAAAAAAAAAATCTTGAAAAGGCAGTTCAAGCAGAATAACAATTTTTACAGCAAGAATAATAACCTAATAGAAATATGCATGTTGAGGCTTGCAGATAAACACTTATGGTATGTCATGGTAAAAACAGTATCTCCGATAATCTGAATTCCATAAATTCTAAACCAAGGTTTTCACCAATATTTTTTTGGTGTATGCTTACTTCACACCCTCCCCTGAAAAACAAACACCAAAGTAAGCTTTACATTCAATTTGTAACTGCTTATTCTAGTAACAGAAATAAACATTACTTGCATAAATCAATCCCTTTGTTTTTTCTAGTGCCAAAAGTAATATTTGATACTGGTTGGCCACATCAAAAGCTTATAAGTTTTGAGTGAGAAAATGAAACATATTTTCATTTCTTTTTAATGTTACAAATTTATTTTGAAGCTAGTTGAAGCTAGTTATATTTTTGTGAATAGCTAAGAAATTTTTGATGACATCCTCTGAGAAAGTAAGCACTACTTTTCATGATACTCAATTTTTCCATCCTTTAAAAACAATAATTTGCTAAGACCTCTAGAGAACTGATTTCAGGCTTACATAATTTTCTTTGCAAAGTTCTGTACCTGATGTTAAAATGTTAGATTGTAGCAACATGTTACTGCTAAGAACAGTAAATGGAAGAAGCCATAAAATAACACGGAACTTGGCTTGAAACCACATTTGTATTTTTACTTTTGTTATTGTTGTTGTTGTTGTAAAGCAGGTAAGTTTTGACCAGAAGTAAAGTTTTCAGATATTGTACTGAGCTACAGGAATACGACATTCTTCTCCTACAATGCTCCAGCCCAGTTTAGGTCACTACTGCAATCTCATAAAAAGCAGCAGGTGCTGTAATTTATCAGGTAGAAGTGATCACATAATTAAACTTTTATGCTAAATAATCTCCTCATACTTTTAAACTAAATAATCTCCTCATATAATTCCTTCCACATCTGAAATCTGTTACCTGGCATAAATGCAATGCATGTGGCCTGTACTTAGCTAAGATCCACACTGGCACTTGCTTATTTGAGATCAAGAATGAATATTGATTTCAAGATGTGCCCTTAAATACCCAGATGTTGCCCAATGCATAGAGAGGTCTGGTTCCTACTTTGAATTACTTGTGTTCCAAAATGCTAAAAATAAAGAGAATAATCAAAAAAGTAGGTTTTCTGGAAAGGCTTGAGACTGGTCACTTACACTGATTTGAGGTTGTATTGCTGGAAGTCCCAAGGTAATGTTGGGCAGAGAAGGGGACGTGTAGAGACTCAACAAGTTCACTGATTCGTCCTGTATCAAAAGGCGTTGCTGGGAAACCAGGTGCTGGAATAAAGGGGAAAAACAACAGAAGTAAATCTCCAAGCTTTTTATCTTGGCTATTTTATCCTCATATCCTGATATGCTGAAAGCCAATTATGTACCAGTCATTGGTTTGCATCCCAATGGAGTTCCAGATACCGAAAATTACTGTCCCTGTAAAAAAACCTGTTGATAGCTCTTTTCTTCAGAAAACAACTGCTATGTGTCTGGGATAATTCCTTGGTTAATAAATCCAAGTTCTATGCAAAGCTGAAATCTTGAGGATTCCTAGACCATCTTATCAACTTCTTATCAGTTCAACATTAAGTTCTTATCAACTGGACTTTCACTCTAAGAAACTCAGGGGCAATTTATCCAGTGAATTAAGGAGTACATCCAGTTGAATCACGAGTATGGATGTATTAAACCTTTACCACAGTTATTATAACTTTCGTTGTGAGATAAAAAATTTGTTTGTTAAATAGTCCATGTCTTTTGTTAGCCAAATTATGATATGGGGATGTTTCAGGCACTTTATTTACTTCCATTAAGTGGAAATTTTGTGTAGAAAGTAAAGCATATTGACACATCTGCCTTTTAAAATAATAGACTGTCTCTCTCTCTTGTCTGCATATATATAAAAGTAGCATCCTGTCATTCCCTGATGATGGGATACCCCTCAGAGCTTTCCTAATGCATTCAAGTTAAAATCTTTAACACTTCTTTTGAAGACTTGCGATATAATTTTCAAGGACATGGAACTGCTGATATATTTTTAATTACTTTAAAATAAAGATCACTCTTTTTCCTTCCATAGATTAATTGGTAAGAAACATAAAAAGATTACCACATCAGGAATCTTTTTGAAGCCTTTGCCTTTCAGTTTGAACTGTGATATTTTTCAACATGTGGTCTAGTATAGTTGCTTGAATTATATTTTCTGTTTAACTCTTGCTTCCCTCCCAGAACTTTGACACAATAAGAGCTACAAAGGTCTTATTAGACTTAGGAACTCTGGCATGATATGGTCCCCAAGGGAACAACATCCTTGAAAAAGAATACCCTGTGTAACAGTATGACACAGTGACTGCTTTCTTCCCAAACAAAAAGCATATGGGACTCCAATAATAGACCACCTCCAAGAGGGATACTGCACACTCGGGCTTTGACTAAAGTAAATATAATAACTTGTCAAGCATGTTGTGGGGAGCTGTAGATTTTCCCCCGGACAAACCTGGAATATCAATTAACTCTGTAAAATACTTCGTGTTAATACAATGCAACTTCAGACCATCAATGAAAAGTAGTTAAGCACAAAAACACAGGATGTTATTCCAAAACATAACCTTCCTCATACAGTTTGTTTGGAGATACGACCTATCACTGAGACAATAACAGTAGAAGTCTATCCCTGTAATTTTCTTTTGGTACCTAGGGAATGTCAACAGATAGCATAGGAAACAAAGAAGCTCCACTTGCATATTACATTAATTCCTGGCTAACAGTGTCTTGTCTTGATAACATCCACCTTTGACCAGGAGTAAATCCAAGTATGTCAAGACTATGGAGATATAACGGAGGGAGTCTACAAATATTTAAGGGAAAATGGACACTCTAATGTGACTCCTATAATATAATCAAATTTGTAGCAACTGCACCTTTGATACAAAGCCACTTGGAAGATTTATGTTTAATATTTGGGTTTTGGTATTATGCCACTATTACCTTCTAAGATTTGAATTATTAAAATTTAAGGTGGAAGGGTGTATAGCAGTATAACACACTCCCACACGAAGGTCAGGCATGATTATTTCATCAGGCAAAAGCAATGATGTTATTTACCACAGGAGTTTAATGTTGAAAACAGGAATTTCTTAGTAAAAGCATCTTAATTTAATTTCTGGTACTGCTGATAACCAGTCATTTTCATTTTGGTAAGGGATTGATTTTTTAAAGTATTTTCAGGTAATATTATCCAAAGCATCAGTTTAACCTCATCTCCCAAAATAAATGTAGTAGTCCACCTGCATAGATTAGGGTCCTCTGTGTATCACAGAACCCCAGAATGGGTAAGGTTGGAAGGGACCACTGGATGTCATCTAGTGCAACCACCCTGCTCAAGCAGGGTCCCCCAGAGGCAGAGATACGTGATCACAGCTGCAGCTTTTCTTTTTACACCGTCACCAACACCTTGTCATGGTGGCACAAGCAGGAGTTGCCAAAGGAGTAATTTGGCAGCACAATGCCGAATGCAGACATGGTGGTTTGGACTGGCACCGAAATTACCCCAAAGAGCAACTTGTCCTACTTGCTCCTCTACATTCCTACTCCTTGGGTCCACAGATCCTGCTTACTGATGCTTAAAATAGCCTGTCAACAGTTATCCTCTTTCTTAAAATAGAGTACAAGAACTCGGTGTAACAGTGCACGATGATCAGCAAGTAACCACGAGCGACCGTGCTTTAGCTGTGCTGTGGGAGCTGCTGAGAAGCAGGAACACCTATGTGTGCATGTTTATATGCACATTTATAGATTACGAGGGGAAGACAAAATGGTTTGACTTTAACATTCCTCAGTCGTGGAGCTACAATAATTGTCACAGCTTTCAATATTCACAGTTACTTACACTTTTATTTCTTGAGGCTTTTGGGATGATTTAAAAAAAAGAAATTAATTTAGACTCTCTTCACGTACACTTGACACAAACCTCATCAGCTGGTCAGAAACCAACCATTTTTCCAATAGTCCCTTACAAAGATCACCTCAAGGAGCTGAGTATTAAAAGCATGGGGCTGTGGGGTTGCACAAAATGAGTGTGTGTTTATTTGTCACATATATAATTTATGTCTCCTGTATAATCAAGTGATATTCTAGGAAATACTGCTTTCCAAAGCACAAACAGAAGAACGAAATTGATCTGAAGCCCAGTTACACCAACTGGAAACTTTCCATTGCCTTCAACAGCTTTTGACCGGACCATGAATGACTAAAATTAATCTTTTCACATGACTAAAGCATGTTGTCCCTCTGAACTCTAGGGACATGCTGTGCAGGGGCTCAATCCTGCTTGCATTTCTAGGCAAGTGAGATTTAGCCCCAGCACAGCAGGTGACCTTAAAGTGTATGGCATGCTACAGGAGACAAATAGCTACTGCGGTGAACCTTGATGATACTGGAGACAACTGCGCCTAATAAAAACAGGATTTTATTTATAAGGTGCAATTAAAATCCCGAGTTCAACTTTCAAGTTTCATATAATGAGACCAGTGTTTTAACAAATGGTAGTGAAAGTACCATTAAAGGAACCGTGATAGTAAAAGATTATCTGCAAAGCTGCAGCATGTGCAGTACACCTTTGTTAATTCAAAAAATTGTAAACGTCTACCCACCAGACTTTCTGCTCCAGAGAGTAAACCACTTAAAAGTCTCACTATTCAAATAAATGTGGTAAAAATACTTTAAAAATCTGTTTCATTACTGATAATGCTCTAATTCTGTCCGTGCACTGGAGTGTAATCATTTATGGTACTGACTCATGTTTTACTGGTAAATGACTCTGTCATAGCAACCTGTTTTTCCCCAGCAAAAAGTGTTTTATTTGCTGCCATGCAAACCGTGGCTATCCACCCACTCAGATATGAGCACAACACTTACTGCAAATGTCACAACAACGATTATGAAACAACAGCAGTGTGAGTCATGTGGGATTACAGAAAAACAAGGGATATTTTGGGTGATTTTGGAACACTCATCCTATTATTAGAAACTTCTGTCCTTTGTGTATCTGATGAAAAATTGATTAGCTGTATAGCATTTGAGAGCTGGCTAACACTAAACTAGGAAAGAGATATGTAGGAGTTTGGCTGCTGTTAAACTACCAACGAAAATCCCACTGAAAGAAGAATCACTGAAGCTGAGATTTATGGAAAAATGTTTGAACCCACGAGACCACAGTACTAAGAGTCAAGTAACCAGAGAGGTAAAGAAATCCCCAACTGGATCCAGAAATGGAAATCTGTAGTTTCAGCTTCTTAGCACATTTCACTGAGTGAAGTGACCGATGCCAGCATGAAGAGCTCAACTTCTAAAGGAAATTTTAAGGCTCATTTGAGCATCCTTGATTGTATGTTGGGGTTATAATTTCTGGTGTCTGGCACAGAAGTGGCAAATAATATGCAATGCAGTGTTCTATTAGCAAGCAGAATATAACTCTGATGGTTCTTGCTACAACCTTTCCAAATCTCCGGAGACCACCAGCCTGACCAGACTGTATATATTTCTGATGGTGCAAGTGTCCAGAAAGTGTAACATGCAAAGTAGCAAGCACCATGTATCAGTCTGAGACATTATTGCCCTTCCATTTTGTTTTGCCCTTCCTCAAATCAAAAAAGATCCAATTGGATAAAATTTCCTGTTCAATACAGCACATAATAACAGCCACATATTACCAACTTCTATCTAAAACATCCCCAGTAGTAAAATACATAACTTAATTCCACTGAACTAGGATCTGATCTAATCCTAATGATGGATTTTACTCTGCATCATTTAAATTTCTTTGCAGTCACATATGGGGGGCTATGAGACAAGACCACATGTTAGCCATCAATGCAATTTTTTTTTCCTTTTTGGTTACGGGCCAGAGAGAGACTACTAATCAGTGTGCAGAGGTCACCCACCTGCCCCCTGGATCATAGTTCACACACACAATTAATTCATTATGGGGAAAAGTCACTGCTGGAGGTTGAACTGCCCATTCCACGGGTTTTTTTTACGTGAATGTCCTGCCACTGACCTGGAGAAATAGCTCCATTAACTAAAACTCTGTTAAATCACATTTTCTTATGTGATTTTTATAACATAAACAGCATAAACCAACAATTAATAGAAAATCTTGCCACCAAAGCAGGAACTGCAGTAAGTATTGGCACTGGATACAGAACACTGTGGAATTTGAGTCTCTCTCAGTTGAATTAGTTTACTGTCCCTTTACAATATTGCCATGGAAATCATGACTTGGGCATGTCATCTGTGCTAAATGAGGTTTATCACAACTGATTTACCATCTGCGTTCCTGTTGTTATAGGCATGTATGTATGAAACAGAATAAGGAGTAGTTAAGATTCCTTCCGTTTACAATCTCACTTTACAAAACAAGTATTCGAGAATTCTGGCATGACATTTATGGTGGTTAAGTACTGCCCTGATAAGGAAACTGAGGTACAGTAAAATGAAAGGGAGATGTGACAAGGATTTAGTCACCTAACTCCAATACTGTGAATTAAAGAAATCTACTTCAGCACTCATCTGTACCTGGGACCACCCTAACTCATATGTGGTAGGATCACCAATGCCTAAACCACTATTTTGTACCCAGGAGTTCTTCATCAACATTCAGCACTGAACACCTCTTCAGGTCATCCCAGAAAGTAATATTCTTTCACAGCTCCCTCCTACTCTTCCAGGAGCATTAATGCTGCTTTTCCCTGATCTTTTGTTACCAAAGAGTCTTCTAAACATGCATTTCAAACATAAAGATATATCTCATATATAACATACTTTGATGTCAGCCTTTGTGTCCTGGTATCCCAATTACTCTGCTTGTGAGCATGATCAAATCAAAGTTTCCATTCTCTTCAGTCTAGAAACCTGAGCAATAATCTACGCAATAACAAGTCTTACCTCAGCTTGAATGTTAGATGGCAAAACTGAGGTTTCATTTTCTGTTGTACTGCTGGTCGGACCATTGCTTGGGGAACTGGGACCTGATCCAGGGGAACTGCTACTGACTGAAGATTCTGAAAAACAGATTAAACATACATGAATTTCACCCTGGAAAGGTACACATGATCTTGATTAATTATATAATCTTTATAGCATAGGGCTTTTTTACTGTTGAAAATATCTACTGGTTCCAGTATTTACTTACATCAAAGACTCTTGATTGATTCTCCATTTCTTTGGTTTTCTTTTTACAACTAACAAGGAAAGATACTCTTGGTCTTTCCCCTTCTGATCTGTCTGTGTCACGTAAGAAGAATTTAGTATTTATTTTTCCCACAAAGATGGTTATGCTACTCAGTATCAGGCAGAGACACCGACACAGAGCTTGTAATGTGTAAAGACAAGAAACTCTTTCCTTTTTAATTGCCTAGAGTCCTGCTTCTGTAAGAGATCAAAATGACAGAGATAGCAGGCCTGCAGAGGCCATGATAATGTTGTTGATCCATGAGGCCTGCTGCCATCCTTTCTGTCTAGGAAGGGGATGAGCCCACTGCGGACCAGTCATTACATACACAATTACAAATGGCAAAACATACACTTTCACTTCATCTTTGGCACAAATATGAAGGAATATTTGCAGTATGCAAAGACATTTAAATAGGATTTGAGAGGCTGCATGCTATCTTGATTTAAAATGTCCCAAGTTCTGTCTAAGACAAAGGGGGAAAGGACGACCTCATTGTATGTTGTTGTATTGAGTTATTCTAATTCTACACTGATATAAATTATATATATAAATTATATAAATTATAAATAATATATATAAATTATACTTATGTAATGGAAACAGTTAAGAAGATTAAAGATGGAAGAGTAACCCACTAGTGGAGGCAACCCTCTTTCATGGGATAGCTTTCAAATTAAAGCCTTCAAGAAGTTAAAGTAATTAATACAAAAATGTGGCAGCAAATATTCTATAGCTACTTCTTTGCTTATTCACTCTTTATGCCTCAGTTCATATACAAAAATATGTTTTCACTTTGACTGAAATTACAGGAGGCTTCCTAGCTGTTACCTGGATCTCTTACTCTTTGATTTACTGAAGTGACTCCACACTCAGCTGTACTAACGGGTCATGGAGAAGTTCTTGCATTGTACTTTCAATAGATATCATAGAAGGGGAGACACACAACCTTTTTTTCTCATTTTTGAAAACTTAAAATAGCACTTTTTGCATAAAGAGCATTTAAATAAAGGGCTATTAAAAGCATAAAAAGCAAGGAGAAAAAGACTTCAGGCAACAATGTTTAATCAGGGTTATGAAAGGTCCAAAATGTCATATAGGCAATATTAATAATTGTAACAGCAATATGAAAGGCTCCAAGTTATTGTCAGAATTAGGAGAAGAAAACATGTACTTTCATGTTTCTACTCTTTCAATAGCATCCGGAAAAAAAACCTCCAGTGATAAATATTTCACTTTATACCTTATTTGTAAGTGTGCAAACTGTAAAGAAATCAGCTAAAACTAAGGAATTGGATATCAAGAACCTCATAGAGGCTTCAGTAAATGGAATTAATAAATCAGCTGTAGAAAAATTAGAATCTGGAAATAATTTATAAGGAAACTACTTAATTTAGTAAATTTCATGCTTACACTCACATCTATGTTCCAGTTTCACACGTGACGTACTGTGTAAAGTCGTCACAAGAATTGCACATTCAGGGACACTGATGTGAGTTTGTTCAAGCTGGTTTTTAATTCCATCTTGGTGTGACACAATTCTGCTGTATCAAGTGAATTCAGATATGTCTGAATAAAGGTATGGCCTGATCATTTGAAAAAGCCATGAAGCTACTAAATATCAATGCAAAGTCAAAGCAAGAATCATCCAGATAAGGCCACATATTGCAAATGTTCATTTTGTTTAGCAAACAGTTTCAATACTGAAGTACCACCACTATTCTGTGAGCTGTGGCAACTGATACAGAATTTCCCCATTCTTAATTACCTGTCACCTCGAAAAGACGCTTCTTGAATGAGCTGACATTTCCATCCTTCCTCCTGAGTAAAGGACTGCTTCTCCTTTCTGTCACCTTTTGTTTTAATCTTGAACGTACCTTCAAATTGGGCTCTGAAGCTGGAAGCAAAGAGAAGAAAATATGTGACTACAAATCCAATTTCTGGCTTGTTTCAGACACCACTGACCCTGTAGGACCTCATCTGGTCCAAGGAGGGCTTGGAGGCAGAGTTTTTACTGCCCAGCCTTCCCAGCCATCCTGTCGCTCCTCATACAAGTTCATTTTAGATTGGAAGCTAGGAAAGAGAGGAAGAGAGCTGAAGAACTTCAGATCCCAGTATTTTCTTCATTCCATTGCAACTTTGAAGTTACCCATTAATTATTGTGACTACCATAAGTATTCATAATAGATGAATACATATTTAATTTACATTATTTTTCTCTCTCTTGTAGGTGAAAACTTGGAAAACACATCTTGGAACTTGTAATGTTATAACTGGATTAAGGACTAATTGCAGAAACAGAGAGAAGCCTCCACTGGTGCCTTTTGACTTCTCTGAGAAATATAAATTACGACGAGCCTTGCTGGCAGAACATTTCTTGGTCAGCGATTTTAGGCCCAGAATTTTAGCGTTTTCTGAGTAACACACCAAACAACTAGATTTATGACTGTGTCCCGAGAACATTTACAGAGAAAAATATATGCTCTAAAAATGAAGAAGTAGGGTTGATTCCCAGAAAACCTAGGATTATATTAATGCACCTTGGGCAAGTTCCACCCTTGTTTCCTTAATGGACACAGTCTTTTCATATGAAGGCCAACTCTGCTGCGCTTTTTATTTTGTAGTATTTTTAGCAGGATAAAATGTTTCATGTAGTCATTTATCTGTTCTTCAAGTAAACCCTGTATCAAACAGGCTGCTGAGAGCTAGTGAAAGATAATTGTGGACTAGAACTTGTTTATATTTCCCTTTCTGGAACTGAGGATTGGCTAAGCAGTATCTCAAAACAGAGAGAGCCAGAACTGGGATCAGTTGTCTCTTCTGTGCACAGACTTAAACCCAGCCTCAAATAAGAAGCAAGAAGAAAAACAAAATAAATTATATCTTCACTCAATTCAGAATTTGTCTCTTTGGGGTAGGAACTCAATTCTACACTTCTAATTCTAGTCCCTGCCCAGCATGTGACATTGCACATCCTTTTTCCTTCTGTCCCACCTGCTCCCTCAGGGATGGGGAGTCTAGAAATGGTCACTGGAGAGCAGAAGGGCTGCACCTCACTGCAGAGTTGCTGTGACCAGCAGTACCTGCAGTCATGACCTTTGTCACGTACTGCATCGCACGTGGCAAGCGCTGCCCTCTGAAGACCCTCTGCCTTGAGTACATTTCAGACCAAGATACACAGCCCAGCACAACACTGGAAACCTTTAATGGTAAACATACTAACTAGAATTTATTTTTTTTTTATCACCTACTACCACTGTTAAGATGAAGGGTTCAAACAATGAAGTACAGATGACTTGTATGCTGTCTAAGATACCATTTGCAATGAAACTGAAAATATAAAATATGGGCTACAATTACACTACATGCTATCAACACAGATCTCACCAGGTGTGATGACATTTAAAATAAAAAGTGTTCACTCCTTTTGCACTTACATATATTTTCATTTCTACTATTCTATACCTGCAAGAGTCAGGAGAATATGTCTGTACATATTCTGTCTGTGCATCTGTGACAGGTGAATGTGATACAAATCCTCTGCAACACTCACACTGGAGAAATTCTCCACACCTATGTGAGTATTTCATGCTCAGTCACAGTAATTGCTTTTCTCTTTTTACCAAATTCCCATCATATTCTGCATCTGAATCCATCACAAAAACACAGAAAACAAACTTTAAAGGCAATGTTTGAATTTATGAGCTATCCAAGAAGATGCATTTAATACTAAAAGGCAGGGAGAAGAGAATTTTAAAATTATAAAATAAACCTCACAATATGAATCAAAGCCAATGTTTGAAGAGTGTTTGCTTCAAATACTGGTTTTTCTGAATGTTCTCCCTGAGACATGGCCAGCTCCTAACATGGTACTTACTAGGATACAATGACTAGCAAAAAGAATTCTGGCTTCAGTGGACAAAATATACAAATCTAAGCACTTTGAAGATATCTGGTCCAATGAAAAAAATGCAGAACTGGACACTGGTTTCTTATTCCCAGCAGTGGCTGAGGCATTGCCTTGGTGTGTAACTGCAGAGATCATTGAACCATCCTGCTCCCCCAAAGCTGGGGCAGAATTATTGTTCACTGAAAGACGTATGGATACAACAGCAATCCTATGTGCTTTGGTGCACTCTTACATGAGGGCAGTAATAACACATCTAAAATTGTCAACTCTCATCTGACAGTTAAAAAGGCAAAATTAAGTATTTTAATCTTCAAATATGGAGCTGTGGATTGCAATTATAAATGTATATACATATATGTAGACAGTGACTGCCTCAAAGCATATAAGTAAAATCATTTAGAAACTATTTTAGTCCTTTAAACTCTGAAATGTGAATGTTAGCAAAAAGTGAAAATAAATTTTTCAAACCTTTTTTTTAAATTAAATTGTTCCCCTACTATTTGCAAGACACTTGGAAAGTCTTAGTGCCAAATGGTCCAGAATTATTATAATTAATCTGCTTTATGTTTTGAATGAGTATTTGGCTCAATGCTTTAACCAGTGGCTCTTAGAAGTGGTTCTACAGAGGGGTAATGTTCTAAATAACTGTTTTGCATTAGCCACCCCTTAAGTATTTCTACTGCACATTATTTTCTCCTTTGCTTAGCTTAATTAATCCATTGCCACGGCTGACTATGTTTGTCACACAAAGTCATTCTCCATGAGGAAAAGTGTCACACGGGGAGTCCATGCCAAATAACTTTTGAGGCTAAAGATTTACTCCCCAGCTTGCTGCAGAGAAGCTTTCTCAAGCAAATACAAGCCCCTAAGAATTAACTTTTTTTGCTACAGTAATACCACAAAATTGTTGAAAAGATCACGAGGGAGTCTATATGGTGATTCAACCATAAACCAAGACACTGACACTGCAAGAAAATTAATGCACGTGGCTAACTTGCTATACACTGAACATCCCACTGTGGTCCAGAACTCAAAACCAGATTAATTCTACCCCATATAGCTGACATCCTGTATCTCACCTTCCTGAGGAAAAGAGGCCTCTCTAAAGTGCTGGAGGTGCTGAATGAGGTGGGGTTGGCTGGTTTGCAACCACAGTGGACTGAATCATCTGACCAAGGAACCCAAATGACATAGACAAGAGAAAAACAAGAGCATGTGGCCAGGAATGTCACCATGAGGATGAGAAACATAAGATGGCAAATATTCCTGTCAGGAGTCTGGTTGGTTGGGCTATTAATCTAAAATATTGCTAAGGAACAGTATACAGCTGATACTGGTTTAGCTGGTCCCTACTAGGCTAACCTCTTTGCTACACAAATCTTTGCACTTCTATTATATTTAGCACTTTGGAACAGGTTATAATCAATTGCCACTTGAAGAAAGTGAACATGTATTATTTAAAGGGGTTTGTTGCAAAGAAAACAAGAAGACACAACTATTTTCACTGAAGGCAATCAAAGCCCATGGCATTGATCTCCACAGCAATCAGCTGATACCCATTCGAGTGATTCACTTGACAGGATTTCAGGATAGACTAGTTGAAAATTACTTTATTTATGTAGCTGTAGCATAATTTGGAATAATACAGTAGTATGGCTTGTTTAATTTTATTGCTAGTACCTGGCTTATTCTCTTTTTAGTACTGGTAATTACGGACTGGTATTAATCTTTAAATGATGCTAAGTGGGAAAGAGGTAAGAAAGATACAGAAAGGATTAGTTGAAACAACAGCAGAAGACACTACAGGCAGTCAAAGGAATGGTTACCTAACATCTTGCCATTACTTGTAATTATCTCTACAGAAGTAAGAACTTCTGATGTAGGGGAAAAACAGTGTCTCAGTGATCTTTCTCATATTTTATAGTGGCTTCACAGAGGAAGAAAGAATAAAGTAACTGTACTCTTAAAATGGAAAATATACAGGCTTCTATGTAGGTACACATTAATTTCATCACATGAGCCATCAGTGATCAGGTGAAAGAAAGCTAGTCTCTCCTATGAAACAGGATACTCACATACAAACACAAGATATAGGAAAATTATTAGGTGAAGCCATCATGTCCTATACTCCACTTTGCTTAATATTAGCAATTTGCAGATACTAGCATTAAAGCATATAGCCTGGGGCCAGATTGCTCCCAAATGAGCTGAGGTTTTCTTGACAGGGCTTTGCTTCACTGTTTCTTTTTATTAAACATACAGAGGTATTTAGGAAGAAGGAATGAAAATCCTTTTTACGCATGGGGAGAAGACATATATATGAAGAGAATGTATAAGATAACAATGCATTACTTTCTGATGGTTCCTGGAACACAGTAGTACTTTTGTATCAGAAGAGCATGTGCCAACTTCAAATCAGCATTTAATGAAGCCAGGCAGGAAATGGGGGATGGGAGAGGGTGCATAGCAAGCAGGTCCTCATCTCGAGGCTAAAACCATATACAGGAAACCTGAAGAACAAAAAGTGAGCTTTTGTCCAGATTTCGAAAGGCTCTAAAGTGAAAGCATTTCCTTTTCCTCACAAGCAGGCTGGCTTAGAAAAGCTGTGGGGTAGTCAAGGTAAATGATGCTAAATTTGGCTAAAAAGATTCCACCACCAGCATGAGCAACACTGGCAAAACTTCCTTGAGAAAGAAAAATTGTTCGCCATTGCCCAGGCATCAACTGCTATCACTAAGACTATTTTTAAAACAGCAGCCTGAACTTCCTGAACATAATTAGGTCATCAGAAACAATTAAAAACAAAGATTTCAAGATCTTAAAGGAAATCTTCACAGGCATTCTCTATTTCTTTTGCCATATTTTTTTAAGCTGTGAAGAGTCATATGTGATACTGATTTGAATATATTCTGTGCTGTACTCCATGCAGGAGTTTGGTGGTTTTTTTCTGGCTCATATCTAACAAGTATCAATAATTGAACACACAGTCAAGAAATCTGTTTATTCACACCACACAGGTTGACATTTTTTATACTGTTGTACTAGAGACTCACGCACAGACAAGGATTTTGTGCTGTACAACACACAACCATGACAGTCCATGCCTGAGACAGCTTAAAGTTACAGCACAAAATGATGATGTATGGTACAGACCATCAGAACTGCAAGAAAAAACATTAGGATGGCACTAGTTAGCACTGTGGGGGTATTGCCAGCATACTAGTGGTTTATCCTTTATCAAGTTTCTTTCTAGCACTCTAGCAGTTGAAAATTTTCAAGAAGATACTGCATGTGGATAACGAGATAACTTGGGAGATTTTTGTTGTGATTTCTCTTGAAGCAGGAAGGGCAGAATGGGAAAAAAAACCACTGTGAAGAGATCCTCATTTTGTCAGGTTCATCGCACAGCTCAACAGGTTCCTGGTCCATGCTGTGAGCTCCCAGTCACCCTGGCAATATACAGAAGTAATAAAGCAGCATGCCTGCCAGTGCTATGCCTGGGCCTGGACACCGAGGAAAAGATCAAATCCCACATTAATACTGCAACAAAACCAACCAAAACAGGCATATCTTAGGTTCCTTATAAGCTGGTCTGAAAGTAGTGGGCTAAAGAAAAACTTCCCAGTTTCTTCTTCAGTGGATGAAGGCAGAATGAAATGCACAAGACACCCCTAAGCACCACCAGAAAGGATAAATGTGAAGATAATCTGGGCTTCCTCACCATAACTATGGATGCAACCAGAGTGATTATAGAAAGCATAGGCACAATGAGCAGTGCCTCTGTGTCTTCATACATGACTGACTGACATTTGCTGTAGAAGGCCACATCCCAGCAGAAGACAATACTGGACAATGGACGCATGGACTTTCTCCCCACTGGATGACAGACTGTAAGACACCAGCATGCAGTATAATTCTGCGGGTTCAATGACTTCGCAGTTCTGATGATTTAAAATGCCACTTCTGAAAGAGTTTTAAATTAGATTCATGGGACTGAAAGCTATTTACACATGCCCTCTAAAGCTCTTCCAAGAACTACATGGACCTGACCGCTGGGCGGTCCCAACAAGGCAGGAGAACCAGATACAGCAGTACAGGATGGAGACGCTTTGTTTTTCTGGCTTGCATCACCTAATGGGTTTTCAGGATATACTGAAACTGTTTCCTGTACAACCATTCACTTTGTGGGGAGAGCTGGTCATATGTGAAACCCTTTAGTCCTTTGCTTTATTTTACTTCTGTAAAAGGCAGAATGCTTTATTTTTTCAGACTAAGGTAAATGTCCATTCCCTAAATAAAAAAACAGGTTTAGTGAAACACATGGTAAAAGAGCTAATTAGATTAGAGGGGATCTTGCAGCCCTTTTGCTCTCTTCAGGCTAAGGAAACCAATTTAACAAGATTAGCAAATTTTCATTAATTTTCTAAAGCAGGTTCAAAAATGAAATAGTCCCTGAAGCTACTTTAAATATCTAACTTTTCCTTGTTATTCACTGCAGTCTGTATGAAACATAAAATATTTGTTTCATTATCCATGCAAACAAGTGTTATCTTTCTAGGCATAATTTATTGAGTTAGATGTAGAAATTATTGTACTGCTTGGATTTAGCCAGATTTGGAGATTTTGAATATCTGAACAGTATGATGTATTTCCTGTTGATATATTACCTTCCTATAAGGAAAAAGAACAGGTCTCTTGATAGAATTTTAAATAGATTCTGATTTTTAGCAAAGAAGAAGCATGGCCTTGGATTTGCACCAAAGGGTTATACAGCAGTTTCAAGGAGGCCATGGTTTTACTGGGCATTATGAGTCGTCATTACATCTCAAGTCTGCTTGTGACATAAACCGTGACATATCACTACTGTGTCACGTCCATCTTAATCCTCTTACAGGTAAAAAAATATCCTTTTCCAATAATAAGTAGGGGATTTACTGTCTTGAACCACAGAATTAAAGAACAAGGATAGTTTAAAATTAATTTTCCTCTTCTCTGCACGTCATCAAATTCTGTAATTTTGTTACACATTTATAGCACCTTCTGGAGCCAACTCCCATCTGAGTTTTCACTAGGTGTAGAGGAGAAAGAAGAAGATGAAAGAGGCACTTGAATAGAGGATGTCCCTCATTTGAATGGTAGTAATTCAGTAAATAAATTAAGATATACATGACTGGCCGTCCTGGTTAGGTCTCCACTGGTAGTTCCTACCCTTTCTTCTGACCATCTACACCAGTTGGTTCTAGCTGGGAAGAAGAAATGGGAATATAATATCATACATTCTGAAAATATAGCAAATCCCACTCTTCAGCCTAAATCTCCCTCTCAAATCCATTGAATCCCAAGAAAAAATACTCTCTTTAGTGAAGAGCTGCCAGCGATAATCCCCTAGCCCCCAAAGGCAAGGCTTTTGCCAGGGTCATCATTTGAACCCTAGATATATGATCTATTTTTTATAGAATAATCATGTTCATGATTATGTTGTTCCCCAAGCCCCATAAAAGAAGGAATTAGTTCATAGGGTGTTTAAATCCCAGAGATTTTAATCTAGGAAAATATCCAGGAGTGATAATTCAGAAATTAATGATGAAACACCAACAACTTCTCCTCCAGTTTAAGAGGGCATCAGCATCATCAGGAAATATGAAATGGTTAGGTCTAGACTGCTGAATCGTATTCTGGAGTTGCCCAAAAGCAACAGGATGCCAAGAAAACAAAAGCAACCAAAACACAGTATATCTTGCTCTCCTAGCAGATGAGAACCATAGGCCAAATTCATCTCAAAAGTAGGAAGGCACTTCAGCTCCACTGAAGAAAAATGTAGATAAAATTGGCTCTGAAGTAGTTTGGACATTCAATACACATTTGTTTTTTTGGACTTCTGTAGGTGAGGCCAACTTTGTGAAATTACCTCTTCATGTTAAGCAAAATGAGAAGAAAAACCCCATGTTTGAAGTTTAAATTGTACATCCATGCTGCACCTTCTGACTACACTGAATTAAAACACATTTACTTCTAGATATATTCTTTATGCTCTGGGATACAATTCCAGTCCCCTACAACTTAATTAGCTAAATATACAATGTAACCTTCCATCTGGTAGAGTAATTTAACAGGAATAATTGTGCACCACCATAACTCAACGAGACACTGAGGAAAACCATTGAAATGCTATTTCCTTTCCTTTGGAAGAGAATTATGTACAATTTCAGCATGCTTTGCATTTCTAACAGTTAAAGCCAACAGGGAGGTATCACTCTCATTTATATTACTTTCCCATGAGAAAATCAAAAGCAAAGTACAAAGCTTATGCCTTTGCTCATGAATGGCTCTGTAATACTTACTTGGCTTTAGCCACAACATGTTATTTGGCAGCTAAACCCCTTAATTAGAGTTGTGGGTTTGAACAGATTTTTCAGTGAAACTATGTTTTGCAGGATTTTGGAGAAGTGCAGTCTTTACTAACCGATATCTTCTATTTTGGATGATCCCATACCATGTGATTTCCACTTTTCACTTCTCTGTTTCTCTCTTTTTGCCATCTTTTATATGTTCTTGTTTACTTTTCTAAAAGTTTTCAATTGGCTCTGCTCTAGATACAGTGGAAGAAAAATCCTACTCCTACTGAAATCAAACCGGACAGTTTCTACGACTTCAAAGAGGCTCAAATTTTATATGCAGTATTTTTTAACTTATTTATCCAGAGGGAATAAGCTTTGAAACACCCATTAAAAACATTCCACTTCATTTTCAGTGGACTTCATGCTCTTAAAATGCTTTAGATTTTAGGTCTGCTCCCTGTTGCTTATTGTAGCAGTTTCTCTAGGTTCAAAAGTCAAAAAGGTGTCTAGTATCTGATTACCTCCTTATCAAAAATTTATGCAAGCTACTCCTTAATGCTAACTTAATAAAGCATTTTTGAAAACATACACAGTTAGTGTGAGAAAACTTCACTGTAATCACCTGAAGCAGAACTTCATAATTCAGTTTTGGTTATACACTGGGCAGTAAAAGAACAAAAACAGTACTTTGATCAAGTTTGTATAATTAGTCTAGCTATGAAGAAGGGTCAGTAGCATCATAGAGTAACTACTGGCAAAACAGAACATGACACATGTACAAGTAGTGGGATTTTTGCTAAGAGAGAAATACAGTGAATCTGGAAACTGAGTAAGCTTTTTACCCACGCAAAAAAAAACCCCTTGTTTTCTGCAATTAAAAGTAAGTGTAAATAAAATACATTAGAGGAACAACCTTCCACTGATGGAAAGACTATGATGGTCTTCATGAGAACCATTCTGGTGATGACTCCTGTT
This sequence comes from Rhipidura dahli, assembly GCA_013399225.1. Classification (NCBI taxonomy): domain Eukaryota; kingdom Metazoa; phylum Chordata; class Aves; order Passeriformes; family Rhipiduridae; genus Rhipidura; species Rhipidura dahli. The sequence continues at coordinate 247,709 of VXAC01007212.1, forward strand.
GAAGCCTGGTGCAGGCCCTGGCAGCTTTCATGATACCAAAGCATAGTTACACAAGCTTTTTTCTTTTTGACAGTGTCATTAAGCCTACCCTAGCACTCATTTTTATTTAGTTTTAAGCTATCTCAAAAAAATTCTCCTCTAATTTGAGTTCAATCAGAATGACAGGACATTCCTCCTCAGCCCCAACTTGAGAAGCTGCAGGGCTCTGATGGGCCAGAGGGAACAGAAGCCCTGCACAACATCTACAACAACATCACATTTCCTTGGAGCTTCTGGCTCCCAGGGCCTGGACACTGGTTTGGCCCATTCATTACATGAATCCAGAAACTTTGCTCTTTCTAAAACCTCCTACTACAAATTACATGCTCTGAAGTTACTGATACTGAGTCTGGCAAGGCTAAAAACATTTGGTGATTAATGGGAAGAGGAGTCATCATCAGGATACCCTTTTTCCCTTGTCACTGTGATAAGTACTGATTTCTTCTGGGCACATTACCTAGTCCAAATTTGTTGAGATGGTTCACCAACCCAGGAAAACAAGGACTCTGGAGAGGCAGGAATGCTTAGCATCCCTGGAAAATGGGATAAAATGAGGAGAATCATATGTTTGCCTCACTTCCCTGCTTCAATAAACAAAGTACCTCTCCCATTTATTTTGCTCACTCATAAATTCAGAGAAAAATAGCACTTCTCTCCACTGGACTTCTTCATTTTGGCAGACATGGTAATTGAGGGTTTGGGATTCTCTAACCCTTTTTTAAAATGAAAGCCAAAAGAAATCCAGCTTTTTCATACACTGTTACTTTACAAAAGTGTTTTCCTAGAAAATGCATACACAAATAAAATTTGGCGGCACAAAAGGGGAAAGGAGAAAAAGCTTCACGCAAGAATGTTTTTCTTCTGAGTTTCAACTGCTCCAGTAAATTACTGAGTCACTAAGTGTACAAAGAACTGTAAGGAAATATTCTAATTAATTTCTTTTCTTAAAAAATTATGTCTGCTGAGTTCTCATTCAGGAATCTTTCGCCCTCATTTACACCAGAGCTACACTGTTATTCTACTGCCTAATCAAGTTAACTTAATATGGTTTTTACAGAGTGATCTTCATGGCTGTGCAGGACACCCTTCTTCCTCTCTTTCATCACAATATTAAACAATCCTTCATCTCCTCTTTTTTCTGTATGAAATTACACAACTTCTCCTATCCAAGGAAGAACCTCATACTATTTGCTATTAATAAAAACCCCCATGCTATGTTTCCATTGAGTACACTTCCAATTTTTGGAAAGTGAGCAACAAACATCTTCTGGAATTGTTATATTGTGAGAGATCTTCAGTTCCCTAAGCACAATGCAAGTTGTAAGCTTACAACTCCATCTGCAAAGAAAGATTCAAATGGCACAAACCCAAAGTAAATAGAAATACTGATTGACATTCCCATTCTTCCATGATTGTGCTAAACTTAGGAAAGAAAAACCAATTCATACTTGATATGATGATGTCCCCAGGAATTTCTTCCAAAAAAAGCCAAAACATGAAACAAAATGCAGAAATTTCACCTACAACAACAGTTTTGAAAAGTATGCAGCTTTGGCCAGAGAGTGAACCCTCATTGGAACTTACTGGCATTTGCTGGTTTGCATCAACAGTTGCACACAAAAAATGAAATTTTAAAGATTGAAGAAAATGCAAATGTTAGAGCCATTTGCCAGAATTTCTGCATTTCGACAGGGTAAAAAATAATAGAAAAAAAATCTTTGAAAATTTCTTCTACCCTACCAAATCCATGTTACTTACTGTGTTTTTGTTAGTTTTACAGTAACCTCATAAAAGAGGATAGTATTTTCCTGGACAGATAGTCACAGAATAGAGAAGCTCAACAAGCAAAAGTTCCCCATATTAAGTGATGAGGTTTTCAAAAGTATAAGGGTCTTATCAGAGCTCTTGAAACAGTATGAATTTCAAGTGTTCAGTAATAGGGAGGTATTTCCAAACCTCTCTAGGTAATTTAGACACATTAGTCTCATTGAAAGTTAATGAGCCATGTGCTGCTCAGCCTTTTGGGTGCTTTGCAGAAAACACATATTACAACTGGTATCCATGGTGCAAGTTTTGGGAATTTTTAAGATGTGATCTTATGCTGTTTACACTAAATTCTGCTTGTAGCTACAGATGTGTAGCTTCTCCTTATGGTATATTTATCTATCCAGTGAAGCAATAGGTCCCCTTGCTCTGCTCTTTTCAAAGTCTGTCAACACAGAGCATCTGAATGCAGCTGTGCAAAGAGCTGCATATTCTGGCCTCTAGCCCCTAGGACTGTCCCAATCCTCCATGCAGCTAAACTCTGTGAAGCCCACTGCTGACAACTTCTGCTGCATCTTGTACAGAAAGGAACAATCCACACGGCTGAGACTTGTTGAGTAACCACAGTCACTGCACTAGGATGTTAGCTCAGGTACCTAAGTGTAAACACTGACAGAGCAAGACTCCTAAGTCTTTCCCTAATTATCTATGTATTTCATCATTCTAGATGCTGTAAGAGTGAAAGCTGCAGAGAGTATCTTCCTTTGTACCATTCTCTCAGAATTAATTTTTAAAAGATTAATAAGGAGATGTCACTTCAGGACTAATTAAGCAAAGATTAAATGGATTACTGAACAATAAAGCAAACAAGCAAAACTCATGATTTACAATGCCTGTGCGACACTTGGTGTTCCCTTAGCACTGAAAAACACATTAGGATGTCAAGAAAGAATCATTCAGCTTTGTTGCCCATTAAATCTGATCTCAGAGTACTTGATTCAATCAGAATTATCTTACAAGAGCATTTTATAAAATTGGAGAAGGATACCTCTGTATCTTATATTATAAAGATTAAAAGAAAAAGTAACCTAAAAGGCAAAACAAAACTGTGATTAAAAGCCACAACAGGTATTCCTTTCTTAAGGCTGAAAGGAATGTGAGGTCTGCTTTCATATGAATTGCTGACTTCATGCAGGTTCAGCACCACAGAGGGTTTACCAGGAGCCAGTGGCAATAAGCGTTCATAGCCTGAAGGGAAGGAAAAGAGGTTCACCCCTCGTGGCAAAGGTCAGATTTCTGCAGGCTTACAGCCTGTCCATATAGATGAGTGTTCGTGGGACATCTTTGTCTAGTAAGGTCCCGTGAGGATGACACAGGCTCCACAATGTCCCCTCTGCCTGGAGGATGGCCCTATAGCCACCCAGATCAGTTTAGGGTCATTTGACTTGTGTCGATCTGGTTCCTGTTGCTTTTACTCTCAACCTGATGAACAATCATTGAAAACTTTGTGGGGACGTTGCTGAAGGCTGGAATTAAACAACTCTAATACACAGAGAGACTGGATGTGTAAACAGGATATTAACAGTTGCTATTTTCACGGATATAGAGAGCTATCAAATATCCTCTGTTGGTAACATACAATATGCTGTACACTTCATTTATATTTGCTTATCAGAATCACTATGTCAATGTCATAGAAACCGTTATACTAATGATTTTATTAGTAATTGTCTATTTATTCTGTAGATATCTTTTCAGAGAGTCATCATGTCCTTTGTTCAATTTTGGAACTGATGCACTGCATGCCCAAATATTTGGAATAACATATAGAAAACATCTGGATTTAATTATATTATAGTCCTCTTATGCAGACAATGGGAATTGAATTAAGGAATATTTTGAAACCCCCACAGAGATATAAAAGTATTAGCAGCTGCACGAGAACTTTACTGTTACAAAGTTTGAAAATGTTTTGTTTTACAGATCAACAGTCTGACACATCATAAATATCAATCACAACGTTTAAGATATATAAACATGGGAGGAAAATCAAAGCTTGCATTTTAAATACATGTAGAGGAATTCACAGCATTTAGAAGATGTAGAATGTATCCTTTCGTTAAAAAAATTAAAATGTATCATCTATTGGCACAGAAAATATATGTTGTACTTATTACTCCATATTAAGCAGAGAACCACATAAGGTTTATCGTGATGAACAGCCTGAACAAGATTTTACAGAATCTTGCTATATTGCCACCATATTGTACAAAGAGTAATTCAGCTACAAGAAATTAGCATTTTGCTTTTCATGCTTCCATTCCTTTGAAAATATTTGGGGATACAATATGAGCTTAGAGAGTCTGCCCCAAAGTATTAGATACAGGCTGGATTTTCTTTCTGAATGTGTGCTGGTTCCAAATGCCACTTCTTTTCAAGTCAGTTTTGCAGTTAGTTTTAAATCTCCCAGTGGCTAAATCACATTCAAAGGCTGTTAGCACAGTAGGGGGTCAGACTTTCTCTCTGAACGTAACTATATCACTCACCAGCAGACTCATGCAATAAGCGATCTAATGTTTTCTTTTCCTTTCCCCCCCCTCCTCTGAGTGTCTCCCTGCATTCCTGGATACCAGTCACTGCACCAGGGTCCTGAGGCAACAGCCACATGGATTCCACTGCCATTCTAGCTTTCTTTATGGTGCAGAAAAAACTAAGTCTACAGTTCACCTGCTGTCAAGACAAAATATTCAATTGTTAGATCTTCTAAAATATTCAAAACCCTTCAAAAGAACATTTTCTATGTGTCAAAGGACATGCAAATGCGTGTATATGCACAGAGCGCAGTGCTGATAATGTCAGGCTCATGGGTTTGATCCAGGCTCACGGTTCATGAGCTGGACTCCATGATCCTTCTGGGCCCCTTCCAACTCAGAATATTCTGTGCTTCTGTGATACGCATGCAAAATTTGACAACCAGTGACACAAAATATAGTATTAATCCAATTCCTTTTCTTTGCATGATTTCCCCTCAAAATGCCATGAAAAACATTGTCTAAAGGCAAATACCATCTGAAGATAGGTGCTGTATCTACCAAGCAGAACAGATAAAGTTATTTAAGCCATAAGTAATCATGAGGCAAGGAAAATAAAGATCCATGAAATGATGATCTGTATAGAAAGAAAATTTGTCAGAACTGAAGTTTGCATTAGCTGTCAGCACTGGGAAACACCAACTCTTGGTACCATGTGGCCAGGCTGACCTTGTAAATATGCAGTCTGGATCTTTGAACTTACCCATAGTATCATCTTGAACAGGATTTGTGGAACATGATATATGCCTTGCTGATGGACAGCCTGGTTAAAATAAAGGGTGGGAGAAACTGCTGGGCAAGGGGCTCGAATAAACAACGCTAACTCACCCGTTTTACGAAGTGGAAAATCATCCTTGGCATCCTGTGCTCCTGGTAAAGTGTATTTGTATGGTGGCGAGGCCCCGCTCAGGGGTGGAGAGCTTTGATCCAGTGAGGTATGGTGGGCAGCCCTGCAGCAGACACAGAGGTCACAAATTAGCAGTTGCTGAGGTGACCAGCAGTAACTATCTACACATGTTGTACACGTCTCAGCTGTGTTTACCTTCTTGTTCATCTAAGTGTGCACAAACCACAGGCTCATGTAACCAATTTCACTCTTACAGTAAGTTATGGAGCTCCTCGGGATTCCCAAGAACACACTTTTTCTACTCATTATATAAAAGTCACATAGGATAAGATTCATGTTGATCTACAGACAGGATCTGCTACCAGTTTGGGGAATCAACTATTTCAGGTGCTTGCATTTTAATATGAATTGGCTGACACACAGCAAAAGCCATTTAAGGCCTGTTTATCATGTACAAATAGACATATATTGATCAAGCCTTCTCAATAAAATATGGGGGATTTTCAGGGCATGAGGGATTGTATAAAATTAACCAGAAATATTGAATTATTTATTATCTGTTGGATACCCCCCTCCCCCAAATTATTTAGTGGACAAGGTAAATGAAACTTTGAATTTAAGTTCAATTTGTAAATTTTGTGAGCACACCACTCTGCAGCACGTAACACTCATGTCAGCAGAGAAGCTTCAAGCTGAAGAGTGTTCTCTGACAACTTACTGAAAGAAATATTGTGGGCAGAGCTTTCGGAACAATCACAATAGAAATTGCATCATTTGGCTCAGAAACAGGGGCTGGGTTTTTGGGGGGGATTTTTGGTTGATAATTTTAAATAGAGAGGGAAAGAGGGAAAGGAGCAAAACTTTAAAACTTTGTGTTTACCCAAGCATAATTTGACTTGGCCTCTTACAGACTCTGCTTGTCTTTCCAACGCAGTGTGGTTACTCAACAATACATCTCTGTCATGAGAGCAAGTACTACTTTCTGCGGTGTAGCAGAAGGCATCCTCTGCAGATCTCCTCATTCTCAATCATCTGAAGCTCAGATTATTAATTCAGAAATCTTACATATTCAGTAGACTTTTATGCATTATTTGGAAGAAAATAATTCCGTATCTCCACCAAATGCAATGTAACTATACATTAAATCATGTTACCGAAATGCTCTGGTTAGCTCAGAACGCAAACTCCAAGCACCAGCCATCAGTAATCCTTTTTAAAAAGAACAAGTACAAGATGGAAATCGAGTGTACAATATGCACTTCTGTTTGTCCTGTTGAAGGTCAATTCGGGCATGACATTGAAGTCTTTCAGAAATGCAGCCAGTGTTCATTTTGTTGGATTCATTTATGTGGGGAACAAAAACTGCAAAACTGTAAACACCTAACATGTCTGTAGACCCTTTTCTGGACTTAAGAAAATCACTTCCATGAGCTTCCATGGTCTAAGCAGATTCTCTCAAGGCCAAGTTATCATAAAAATATACAATTAGGATACTAAAATCCATGAGTAAGAAAAGTTAAATGACCACCGTCTTTCTCAAAATCCTTACGAATTACTTACATCATTCAAGCAACTTCACTGGAAGCAAAGCAGCATCTCTTTTAGAAGAAATGTTTTGTGATTGATTCAAAATCCAAGTAAGACAAACACAAAGTTGTTCTAACTGAAAAAAATTTAAGATACTTGCAAAAATGACAGGTATAGTTGTAAAATTTGTGATAGCAACAAAAGATGAAGCAGCCGAAATAAAAACAATTATACAAATTTCTAAGAGAGCCTTGTTCTGTACAGCTCTCATCTCATCACTGAACACTGAATACTCCTCAGCTCAACCAGAAATACATCACTTCTGGCTTTTCACTAATTTTTGGGTTGAGCTTCTGCCTTGCTCTGGAGGCAGACTCTCAACACTGTTGCTGGAAAAGCATTCTGTTTAGCTGACACCTCAATGAGGCAAGGAAGCAGCTCAATACTGAACATACGTGTACCAGAGCTTGGGGTGGCGGCTCATGGAATGATTCTTCCCGTTTGCTGGAGAGTCTTTTGTTGCTGATTTACTCAACAGGAACTCTTGAAGCTTCTGCTTCACTTCTGTACTGGCCACTGCCCCTAAGAAACGCAGAGTTAAATGTATCTTATCTTTACTTTTAAAAAATTACCTTTTTAAAGAAAACAAACCCCCAAACAGAGTCTGTGCCTTATTGCTGGAAGTTTTGTAAACTATAAAAAGCTATTGGTGGAAAAAAGTCAAAATGAGATAACATTTGGATTAAATGCTTGTCTGTAGAAGCCTGAAGCTGGCCATGACCCAAAAATCCAGTGAAGTCATAAGGAATATTTCAACAGTAGATGTGGCCATTTATCCAGGGCCAGATGTACCTAAAGAATTTAAATTATTTCCTGATAGTTCCCAACAATCCAAATACAAAACCAGTGATAGAAGTAAAAAGACAGTAACAAAAGGTCAGTTTGAGTTTTTAGTAATGAATTTTTTTTCTTATAATAAAGTAATAGTAGTAACACAGCAAAACTGTCCTCTGAACACTGTCATGCATATAAGCAGAACACTGCAGAAAGAGCCAGCAGTGAGGCTTTTAATTGGAGCCCCTTAAGAGCCTCTACCTGTGATGTCTGGAAAACAGAAGACAACGCATTTTGACCTCTCTTGGTGTGTAGCTCAACACAGAACAAAAAGTAGAGCATGTCATTGTAAGGTTAAACTGCCAATTCCACCTTGCAGTATGGGACATGCTTCTTTACTCACAGCCAAAATAGTGTTCATTAAAGAAAAAGAAAGTGGGAAAACAAAAAATATTTTGGTTTTCCATAATCAGTGACAAAAAAGACGGATGAAACCTAATTTCTTTTAAAGCTGCAGCACTAAGCCATACTTGATACTGTATTTGGTTACTCAACCCTGACACAACACATCTGAGCTGCTGAGCATGTCCCACGTGACACCTCTACTACCTCTCTGCTTCATACCCCAATTCCCCTGCCCACATCTTCCTTCCCTCCTCTACTCATTAAATAGATCATCACCACCAACAAATTTTGAGGCTGGAGCTGGACCTGGAGGGGTCACAAGCTGCTTGGCTGGCTGCTACACACTGAACAGCCACCCAGAAAGTTCAGATTGAGAAGGGAACCACTGAGGTCACATCTCTGCTCTTCCTCTGGCCCAACTGTTCATGTGGAGGCTGATTTTTTTATACTACTTAGAGGAACCTTTTGTTCCCACAGTTCCTACACACTCACACTTCTGGGTCAGTAAGATGGAAATGTCTTTATGGCTTCATTGTTCTTCAAAGTACTAGAAGCACCATGGACACCTTAATTTCTAAAACCTGGGACAATGGTAAACCTACAGCTGTTGAACTGATAGATTTTTCCACCCAAGGAAAAAAAAAGCTCTTTTCTGATTCAGTCTTTGTCAGTTAATTCTTGTGCTCATTTAGCAGGGCGAGTAACAGTACCTGTTTGTGGCAGCTTCATTTTGAATATCTTCACACTATACTTCAACCTGATTTTCAAACTGACCTCACTGAAGAGAATTATTTGTATCTGTCTCCCTCTAGTGAGCACCAAACCCTAACAATTCTTTATAATTATTTTCCTTATAACTACATAAAAGCTAGAAACAAGTCTTGGTTGCGCCTCATGAAATGGCATCAAGGACAAACACAAAACAGTTTGAAAAAGTACTAGCAAAATATTCAGAAGTCTTATCCTAAGATATTCTTAAATATTTTATTTTCTGTCTTGAAACAATGCTCAGCAACTGATTTAATTTTTTGCTGTTTTGTAGTGCTTTCTGTATTCAGAAATAACCTCTTTATGCTTTCAAATTTCCTCATTTTTTTATGAAAAGAGTTTGACTCTTGAGATGCATATATACAATTCTGTCAAACTGTGCTTTGCTGCAGTCTTCCAAGTCTGCACACAAACCAGAAATGTGTTTCTGTGGGTGCAGTGGGTGGCCCTGCCCTTCTCAAAGCACAGTCTTGACTTCTGCGTATTTCACACAGGAATAGGCTTCCTTCAGGTTCCTGTTCATAGTTCATTTTGGCTGGGAGAATGCAAAGGGGAATAGATTAATTTCTTATTAGGATTCATGGTACATTGGCTCTTACTTTCTCGTCCTCTTTCTTTGCCTCGGAGGGGAGGAAGCTGTTGCTCCCTGCGATGCCTCTCCAGTTCCTGCTCTTGTCTTTGCTGCTCCAGTTTCTGCTCTTTTTCAAGGAGTTCTTGCTGTTGTTTAATGGCTAGGAGTTCCTGTTGTAACTTGCACAGAACAAAAAGACATGAGAAAGTGCAGTTTTCTAGGTCAGCTCTGGTTAAAACAACCCCCTTGAGTAACTGAGGATCAGTGCTTGCTTTTATGCTTAAACTCCTTTTCATCTCTTCACTGACTTTTAAGCGGCATAGCGCATTACTGGGCTGTCACCAAATTGAACTGTAATGTCAGGTAGCAGCCTGCTGCTCCGGTTTCACTTCCTTCTCTTTTGGCAAAGATGCCTGGAAACTTCACATTGTTCTTTGCCTGTGCATCACCCAGCTCTGGCTGCTGGGCTCTGCTGCATTTGTCAGCTCCATCGAGTGGAAGCTTAGCACAGCAGCACAATGGTAAGTAGATAAGAAAGAAAAAAAATGAAATGAAAGGCAAGATCATAAATTCCCGGTCAAAATCCATTATAGCAATCCTACAATAGTGCAAGCAATCCCATAAATAATTTTCTTTTTGTATTATATGAGGCAGCTCAGAGAAGAGTGAAAACACAACACTATCAGAACCTGCCACCATTTTACAAATGCAAACATTATGCACCTGCCTATCAATTTGATTTGTGGCCACAACCTCAAACAGTATCCCCAAAAAAACAGTCTTTTAATATACTAAAAACTGTATATATCAAAGACACAGCGATATTGAAGTTCAGCTGAAAATCCAGGTTGTAAAATAGGTAGTTTGATTTTTTGTGGATGTGGTGACTTCATAAGCTTGATGATTCTCACAGAACTGCCTTGGTCTGCTGTGAGCAAGTAGCTGGTAGGTGCCAGCAGTTTTGCTTTAAAAGGCTTTTATCACCCCAATACAGAGAAAAGAGCACTCAAACACCATCTGTCAGTCACAGCAACCCTTTCAGGCATGTTCCCTTTCCGTGTCTGCTTAAGCATAATCATTTCGCAGATAAAGTAAGGGATAAATGAAAAATGTTGCTACCTTTATGTGCTCCTGGAGCTGGGCCTGATGCTGGCGGGTCAGGTTTTCATGCTGCTTCTGAAACTCTGCAATGAGCAGTTGTTTCTGAATCTGCTGCTGCTGCTGGATCAGAAGCAGCTCCTGCTGCAGCTGCTTTTCGCGCATAATTGGGTCCACCATGGGAACCATCATCCTGAGATCGGTTCGCAAGTCCAGGGGTGTGATAGGCTCCAGCCCCACGGGAACCTCCGACTTCACATCCACTGTGGGAAGAAAGCAACAAAAGGTACATCTATGAAATATAACAGAGAACAGAGAGCATTCCTACTGGGAAAACTACCAATTTCCCTCAAAGACTGTTTCAACGTACAGACATTTAATGTACAGTACAAAACATTTAATGCAGTCTGTGCTGTATGCAAACTTCAGCATTCCTACCAGAGACTGCAGATTTTACAAATGATTTAGCATTTCCTTTCCATTCTCTGCAAAAATACTCCCAGATTAATATTCTGCTAAACAGGTTAACACACAGCCCAGTTCTAAAATCATGTCATAGCCCAATGGAGCAATATTTAGTGAGAATCTCCTAGGCACTATTGATGCTACACAATAAACACTCAGGGCACTTCCTCAGCATAAGATGAAGGCCTAGCAGCTCACACTGCACTGCAAGAGATTTTTCAAAGCTAGTGTGTAGATTTTCAGAGGACAGTGTTACACAAGAACAGCTACTCAGTGCTACATGGCTACTGCATATAAATACACCTGGCAAACACAGAGGAATAACACAGAACATGGGGAAATAATTTGACACACAAATTTATTAATTTTTATTTTAATACAGTTTTTGAGGAGTTTTTGGAACAGTGACCACCATGATTGGAGTGGATTAGACACAGCACACAGAAAATTAATTATTTCAATTTTTTGTAGCAATGTTATACAATGCTAATCCATCATTAAAGTACTTAATAGAGGATCCTGTATTTTCTAGCCCCTAATTTAAATCGAAGTGACTAAATAGCAGCAGAAGAGAGAGATTTGATCACTTTCATTACAACACTTGTAAAGCTCTGGTTTTCAAATCAAGTGAAGAGAGTGAGTGTAGCTCTATCTGTTTCAGAAGAAGCAAAAACTAACAAGTAACATAACTGCAAGAGGAAAATAAATAACAGCTGAAGGTCTCTGCTACAGCACAGCACTTCTGATTCCATCCACAAGAGGACAGTGAAACACAAACACATTCACTCCATTCCTATTCCTCCACTATATTCATTGGAGAAAAAGATTATTAACTGAAAACAAACATGCTGTCGGAAATTACTCGGGAACAAGATTTGAAGCTTATTTTCTCCTTTTGCCCTGCTGCAGCTGTATTTGTTTTCAAGGAGAAAACCAAAACGAAACAGAAATATTCTAGTAAGCAGAGGCAGCAAAATTGAAACAGTAAAGGTTGAAACAGCAGCAAACGGAGAGGACTGAATTCTAATTGTATGATAAAATCTATTAGTAAGAGATTTTATAGAAAAAGTAAGAGAAAAGACACCAAATGTTTTCTATGCAAAACATCTTTTCTACACCAAATCTTTTCTGATCACACTTTTTTATTCTCAAAATTCCGAAAACATAAACTTTCCTGGGCCCTTTTTAAAAAAAATCCTAATAACTGTGATTGTAAACCTCAGAGTATAATTTGGCTTCTTAACCTGCTATCCCAACAGAATGGTTGTGTCTAAGTGCTTACTTTTGTTCTGAGAGTAATCACTAAATTATAAAAAATCACCTTTAACTTACAAAAACTACTCTTGATTATAAATAATTGCCACCGACCAAGAGAAGCGGACAGGCAAACCCCCAGCCTTTCATCCCATTTATTCAGCAGCAATCCACATTCCATTTGTCTAGACTAAATATAGCCGGGTTTATACAAGAAATCAATAGTGCTTGCAGAGAGCAGAGCAAAGACATGAATATTTCATCAAACCCGGAGAGAAATGGCAATCAGCAAACTGACAGCAAACCGTGTAGGCTGACTGGCCCGCCAGATAAGTCTCCTGTACTTGGACAATGGCTCATTGCCTGCAAGTCACAATCTTATCATCAGCACTCTTCTATTTTTAACATTAATTGCATTGTAGGTGACAAAGGTTTATCATGTTTAAAGGGGAGAGATGGATTTTCTTACATCTTCTGTGACAGTATAATAAGCCTTACTAGGAGCAGTAACTGGAGCTCAGCAAACCCTGCAGGGTCTGATTCACAATAGTGTTTGCAAACTGAACCCCGCAGGGTTTGGTGCACAATGGTGTTTGCAAACTGAACCCCACAGCTTATTTTGCAGATACTGGCTGCAAATCAACCTCTAAAGATCTGCACGGTGATTCAGGCTCATTATACTTCCTATGTTGGACCAGCATACAATTTCTTAATTTTCAGAGAATTTAGGATGAGGGGAGACATCCAGATTTTTTTAACAATGGAAATTTCCTTTCACTATTAGTAAATCTGCAATCAGCCTGAAACCAGGCTCAATTTGGTAAGCTACACATTTTCTAGAATTTTCACGTACTCAAATATTAAATCATGCACTGGAATATCTACTCATCAAGTTGACCTTAACCTCATCCCTTAATGTGGGGGAAAACAAACATTTAGGTAGTTCTAGACTTGAATCCATAGAAATCAATACATAATAGTTCATGTAATTTCAGTGCCAATGTTTACTGACCAATAAAGACAAGCATTTATTTCCTGGCATAAATATTGCTAAGAGTAAGGTTACCACCAATACTGCTAATAACTGCTGGCACAGCAAGTATTAACTTTTAGGGGTAATTACTGTCTTAAAACTGTATTAAATAATTGTTAGCTGGGTAATAGTCAACCTTATCAAGGAAATGATTTTAAACAAGTAACTATAAGATCACCAATCAAACTGAATGGTTTTCTACTGTCTGTTTCACAGTCCTAATGCCACAGGCCATTACATTCTTATTTGTGACTAGCTGAAAAGAAAGAGACAAAGCAGCCCCATGGAACTACATCAGTGTGAAAAATGTGTAATGGAGCAGAGAATCAGAATCAGCGTCTTTAAAAGCTTTGACTTCTGGCTGAAACCTCTTCCTCCCACCATCACGCCACTGCAGTTTGAAGTCTCTGGAGAGCAAAGGTGATACAGAATGTTTACTCTCATTGGGACTTCTTATGCTTTTTCATTCTACAGGCAAAAAATCAATGTCCTGATCAGTGCCCTCAACTTCAAACATTATGAGGATCCAGGATCTAAGCAACAGGATTCATCAAAATATTAGACAAAGAAGGAAAGGGACGGATAATGAAAGCAAATATTAAGCAGAGTTTGATAAAGGCTAACTTTACTTATTTTGCAAGATTTTTATATCAACAATGAAGTAAAACTGTAGCAGGCAAAGTTCAGAGTGGGACCCTGTCCTCATTCTCTTCACTGCAGTCCACGAAGGATCCTTCCCAACAGCTCTGCCAACTACAGAGCAAGCCTGGGATTCCTCTCTAAGGTTAAATAAAGACAAACTCTCTGAGCTCATGTCAGCTGTGGTGAATACAACAGTAGGCTGCAGAATATTAACTAAAAATGTTACTGAAAGCTCAGTGATTCCAGGAAATATGCCAAAATTTGAGTAGAAAAATATTTAATTTTCAGTTACAACACATTGCAAAAGGCATATGTATTTATTTTTCCTATAAATACTCAATTGCCTTTATCTTGAAACATAACAACAGAAATAGTCTCAGAAGAGTGTCCATATCAATTATACTCCATAGATGGCACTTCCCACAGAGCTTTTGAAAGTCTGTGGAAAGAAAATAAGACACTTGAAAAATGGCATCCTTGTTGAGTGATTTAGATGCTTGAAGCATGTGTAAAAAGAGGTAAAGGAGCTTGGTTTAACCCTCAGGCTTTGCTTTTTGAAACCATTCCCTACAATGGGAATACTGAACAACTGTTACGTTTCCCACTAAGAGATGGCATTTCAAGTTCTGTTTCTGGTGACTGGTTTCAATTCCTGGTGTATTAGAAACACAGATCTTCCAAATCACAAGTGCTAAAGCAAAACATCAGAAAATAAAGCAGCCTGCTTTCTGACCACTATCTCCCAGGAGGGGAACTCTTTTTTTGTTGGCAGTTACCTTTCTTGGCAGACATTTCTGCCACCTTTAATTCCAGGAACTTAAGCAAGGAATGCTGTCATCAGCTGAACAGTCACTATTCCAGATTTGAGATGCAACCAAGAAGAATGCTAGCAGACTTGCTTATGGACCATCTTGTCCAGCACGTTTATGATTCTTACATAAGAGGAACTGTGTGGACTGCTGGGAGTGCAGGGATCCAAGTTAACCTTTTCCCAAGGGAATGTCTGAGTTACAGTGTCAGCCTGGGACAGTAAAAAGGGCTGGAGACAGGAATAGGGCATGAAGCTGGTGAGCCTCCTTGGTTGCCTTGGTTGTTCCAGGCAAACTTATACAGGAGAAGCAGTTAAGGTTTATAAAATGAACAAGGAGGACTACAAAAGTTGGAACACTAAACGAAAACTACATGTGACAAAAGACAGATGACAAGTTTCTCCAAACAGCAGTATTGGGTAATAAAAACATATTCCTGAAAACACACAAAACCCCAGTAAAATCTACAAGAACCAGTATGAAAAGAAATGGCCACACCTTACCCCAGATAGCATGCTGGTGAATTATTACAAAGAAAAGAGAATGAGAGAGCTTATACCAGTCCTACTCTTTTGAACTGTGCTCAACAAAAAAGAGCCAAACTAAAGTTATTATTAACTTGTACAGTACTTTTCATAGTTTTCATATGCTTTTCATAAAATGAAAACAAACCAGAACAATTTTGCACATTTCAGTGTAAAGGAAACTGGCTCCATTTGGTGTCTTCATTCAAAGAAAGTGAACACCCTTCCTTTTTGCAGAATTAGCCATCAGTCAGTCATGACATAATCAGAGTACTAAAGAATTTGTGGAAAAGAGCCCTAAACACTGAGAAGAGTAAAAGATTCACCCCCACCCTGGCAAAGATAATACTTTAAATTTACAATTTAAACCGAGATTTTTTTTAACCATATTTATGTGCCAACTCATTCAGGACCTGAAAAGCACCAATATCTGAAAAGCTATAACAGTGTTTTTGAAACAGATTGAAAAAAAGTCTTGGAAAAGACTGAAAAAATGAAATACTATTGGAGGCTGAAAGGCAGCCATGTGAAACACAAAGTAACTGGCAGAAGATGGGACAGAGAAGGACTGGCCAGGCAATAAGACACGAGCACAGGATGAAACACAGGAAAAGGAGTTAAAATTTCTGCTCTGAGAAGCTGCATTACAGGAGCACTGCTCACTCTGTAATCTAAGAGCAGCCCTGGCACAGTGATAAGGTGGCAGTGAGGCCACAGTGTAAATAAGAAGCTAACACACGGACACATTCGTTGTGAGGATGCTGAGAAATTAAGCGAGCAAAGTGGTTTTGAACAGCCATGATTAAAGAGCACTGAGACTGGCATGAAAACTGCCACAGCAATTGTTCAGTGCTCAAGAGTGCAGCAAATGTCCTAATCGGGAGCCCGTTCCCTAGAGGAGAGGCAGCTGGCAGCTTCCTGGGGGAAGCAGTGCTACAGCAAGACCTGCATGGCAGACAGCAGCAGCGAGAAGCTGAAGTGTTAAGAATAACTAGTGACATCAGAAGTACAAGTCAGATGATCAATAAACTGTGAAAGGTTAGGTTACCTCCCATGGGATGCTTTTATCATTTCAGCTCTGGTAGCTAAAGTCTTGTACCTCAATTCTCAGCTTGCATAATCTGTCATTCCTCTGTTAACTTCAATATAGGCAAAGCTTCTTTATGCCACCTGAGAAGTTTGATGCAGAGCCTCTCTCAGGAGAACAGGAATAAAAGAAGACAGCCTTCAGAGCACCTCATTTTAGCATGGGGACAGAAGCATCCAGATTTAGGATGACACTTATAAAACTTTTTTGCGATATATCAAGTCAGCAGGTTTTTCTCCACTCTCAATTAAAGAGTGCATCAAATTGAAAAAAGCTTCACCTAAATTTCACTGAATGTTGTTAAATTTTTTTGATTCATTATATATCCTCATTCTTACACTGAACTTTGGTTGTCACAGGCAAAGAAAGCAGAAAAACAGCAAATGAAAACGGAAAATTTCTTTCAAAGGTAGCACAATGACCTTTTTTTGGCAGTTAAGTACTCAACTGCACTTTGCAGTTTTAAAACTTCATCACTTGCTAAAGAAAAAATGCAAGAAATTAAGAGACATTTCAGATCAGAAAAAATATTTTCCAGTTATTTTCTTGACTTGTCTCTCAAGAGTCAGTAATTATTTTAAAAAGTACTATCATTAAATTAGAAGTATAACTGAACTGTCAAACTTGATGAGGCACTCAATTCAGTTTATAGTATTAAAGAGAAGTGTAATAAATTAAACTAGAAAAGTATTCCCCTTTGTTCTAAAAAAAGGGATCATATCATGATTATACCTTTTTCCTATTTCTTTTAAGTGTTTGCATACATGTCATAATGAGAAGTTAAATAAATGCAAACAGTGATCTGGGCTTTGATTTACCATACTCTTATTTCCCCAGGGCCTGGAAAGGAAGCTCAAACAACCACAAACTTCTAAAATATCAGTGAGAGGCCTTGAAATACCAACACTGAACTTATAGTTAGCTGGCTTTTGTAAAAAATCAAAGGCTTTATTATATTGATTTACTAAAATCAGATTCCTTCTCTCCAAATAGGCTTTTGAGTTAAACAGTCATAACAAGCACAAACATAAATACCATCTAATTTGTTACCACCAGAAAGTTTTTAAATATTATAGTGTTTGCTTTTTCTTCTATACTGAATACTTGAGTGAAAGTTCCCCTTATGAGCCTTCCAGAGTTCAGGCAAATATCAGGCCAACCACGTCTGTCACAGCAATAAAGGCAAATGTGCCCAGTAAATCACATCAGAACGTGAAACACTTTTAAACTCAAACCTGGGATGATCTGTTATCAAGAAATCCAAGCTGAGCTATATTTGGGTTTCTGAGCTGCTTTATTTATATTTCACCTAGGAGAACCCTTACATACACGTTTCTCTACACCCATCAGCACACAGGCATATTTTCACTTCCCAGAAAAAGCCTTTTTGATATAAGGAACATGAACACCCTAAATTCTAGATACTACTGCTGCAGGCAGGATAAAAACAGGACAAAGATAAATGCACATACAGTTAAAATGCAAAATTTCTACGTAACTTTATTCCTAGTTCCAAAATCTATGACATAACTGATGATTGCATTAGATAATGATAATAAATCAGTGTAAATTATGGCATCAGGTTAACCACTTAGACCCTAATGTGCCCTCTGCAGGGTATCAGTGCACAAAAAAGTGTCAGGGAAGAATGTAAAATACTCTGGCTGTGGATCTTCTGTGCACAAATCAGTACCACTGTCAGTGAGAACCCAGTGAGGATGCCAACTCAGGTTTGACTGGGTGGCAGCACCACTTCTGGTTAAAGAACTGTGTAGGTACAATATCTCCAAGTCAGCAAGTACCAGCTTATCAGTATCTTACAGCCACTTCAACAAAACCAGAAGATTAACTAATGAAATTGAAAGCACGTGTGACATAATTGTGTGTGTGCACTTGCAGGCATAGGTAATTCTTGCATCATATTCTGAAATGCTAAGAAAAAATCACGGAGCAGACATGATACAAAAGGTTCCGCTCACCCCCCTTTTTAAAGCACCTATAATGACTGATGACACGTACACATCAGAGAGGCAACATGCTTTCAATTGTATCGGTATCATTCCACATCAAAAGACGGTGTTCCAAGTCCCCCACCTTGCTAGGGATGGCTGCAAGGGGCACTATGGGGGGTTCTAGAGACCTGCAGTCTTCACCTCATCACTGATCCAGAGACAGTACGAGGCTACAAAGGGTACCAAATACATTTAGAAATTGTGATTTTCACTTACTTTTCTCTCATCTCTTCTCTGCCCATGAGTACTGCAGGTGCACTTATGACAATGTTGAGTTCACACCAGCTGAACAATTCTCAGCGGGGGGGCTACCACTATTCTAATCTCAAGGTGATGACAGAGATAGAGGAGAGGGGGGAAAACTCTTCCTTGAAGTGAGGGTATCACAACAGCTACCATTTGGGCATGGCAGCAGGTATGTGCTGAAGTATCATAGGGCAGCATGCTCCAAGCAAATTAGACAGTGGGTGGAGGTTTGCTGAGCAAGTATCCCCAAATAGCTGTGCTACTTCAAGGGTGTGACAGCCAGTGCTCCAAACAAAACCCTTGGAAGGCAAGATGTAGGGCAAATCTTTCAAGGAACTGTTGGCAGCCTAATTTTTTAGGAAAAAAGATGACTGACCCCAAAAATAGTATCTTCCAGTTCCTTTTCTTGTTTTTGTTGTTGTAGAAGTATGTGCTCTCCAAAATGCTACAACAATTAGGGTTTTGGCTTTTCTCTTTTTACTGCATAGCAAAATCTAGCACTTACACATAAGTTCTTAGGCTTACAACCTGTCTATTATACCCAGGAAATCAAGAAAGACCTTCTGTTATTCCAATGTTTCTTATAAATATTTCTGGGATATCCTGATCTTTGACAAGCATTGGGTTAAAAATGCTGTTGCTCCTAAGCACAGAAACAGGGAGGACTGAACAGAAACCTCCCCCAGGGGAGGGGGAAAATCCAACAGAAGGGTATTAATACCATTTAAAGAAACTTTCTAATGAGATAGTAAGTGTTGGAGATGCCAGCTGGAGAGTGGCAACACAATATTACTTACTGTGCTAGCTCAGAAATAAAGGTCATATGTATTCTACGCAGATTTAACTCTTGCAGATGTTTATTAGCAAATATGCATCTGTTTGTGTTTGACATCTTTTCCTATTCTGCTCCCCTTTGTACCATGTTGCCTTGAACTGCAGCACGCTCAGGGAACTCTCTCTCTCCCTCTGCTCACATAAAACATCTAGCATATTTGCAAAGGGACTGAAAGAAAATGAATAGATAACACTAAATTGCTGGCTTGCTGTTTTTCAGAGGTCTACCTCCTGGATTACTGATGCCTAGCAGTAGAAGAGTTGACAACATGCAAAGAGAAAATGCTGTGGGTAAAGCAGGGAAAATGAATGGAAAAGATGAGGCCCTGGTGATGATGCAAGGCAAAGGGAAGGCAGGGTTTATCAGACAGCAGCATTCAATCAGGAGTGGCAGAATATGAAAAAGAACAAACAGTGCTAATACAGTTGATGGGAATATTAGGCAGTGGTCAAGCCCCAGAGCTGGATGAATAATGACATCAGTAGGCAGAGAAAATGGGCTGCTCTACAGAAAGCTAAGGAGGAATTACTGAGGAACATCCCTCTCAGCTTGATGAAAGGGTTGTGAAGGTTTTAAAGGTCTTCATCCAATTTATTTTCTGCTGCAGACAGAGTATGTCTTTCAGGGAACAACCCTGACTACCATGCAGATAGCCTCATTTCCATTACTGAGACTTTACATAAGGCAGCCACTCCAGTAAAAGAGATTACATAAAATATACAAAAAGCATTATGAACTCACAAGCAAGGAAATGCCAATCTTCTAGGATGCCTTCTTATATTTTTGTCTCATTAATGTGAAGACAGTTGTGGTTTTGTAGAGTACAGATCCAAACCATAATCATTTGCAGTAAGTGATCACAAAAACTTTCTCTCATATTTTGCCATTTGGGGTTTGGGGAAATTACTTGAAAAACAGAGACAGACATCTCAGGTTCACAGCTATAATCCAAATATTGTAGAATTATTCCTTTTTATACCAAAAGGATGTCTTGGCAAAGATAAACTCTTAGATGTTTACTTTTAAAACCAAATAATGTTCTCAAGCTGAAAAAAAATCCCAAGCTAGGTATAAAAGACCTTGTTCATGTAATTGTGTGACACACTTAGCATCATCCCTATTACATTACTGATCTAAATTGCACCTTTCCAGTTTTTTCACTTTGCACCACAGTAAATGGTTTCAAGCCTACTTTGTCCATATCTGTGTTTACTTTGTTTTGACAATCTACTTTGATTTCTTGAAAAAGTGTTGTACATTTCTGCTTTATATTTAAAAGATTTCAGATAGCAATACCAACCTACTAATAATGCTACACTGTATGAGAGCAAGAAAAACTATTTACATGATTTTTTATAATGATGAAACATTAAAGTTAGAAAATATTTATCACGATTTGTGCTCTACAGAATGGAGCGAACTCTGAAAGGCTCTCTTTGGAATGCAGAGATTTGGTTTCAACCACCAGAGGGAGTCAATCTGATTTTTCAGGACAACTGCAAAATCAGAATGAACAGAAAAAGCACTGAGAAGAGAACTCACCAACAAATAACACTAATCCAGATTTATGTGGATACCAAACGTAATGAAAATAAACTTTAATTTGGGTTTTGTCCATTGAAATAAGAAAATCACCTTTTTCATTTCGAGTACTCATTAACAAAATTCCTACTAATATGCTTTTCTTATATGACTTCAGATTAACAAAATTTTAAGGAATAAAAATTTAATATTTTACATAAGAACAATACTTATGTTTCTACACAACCTACTACTCTTTCTTGAGTTCAAGACACTGCTGTACTCAAAAGTCTTTTTACCAGCTGTAAAAACAACAGGTTTTCTTCAGTTTATTTATGGTTCAGTCAACTCAATCAGCAAGTAGTTATGGATTTACAATGGTGAGTACAGGAAAGAAACAGACATTTCTCCTCACTCGGACATTCATTTGCCTTTGTAAATTTTAAGCACCGGAAAAGCAAACTATAGAAATTACTAACATGATGGCAACTGTCTCTACATTACCTGGAGATATTTTCTGTGGTTATTAGTCTAAATTAACACTGAAAAAAAATGGTTCTGCATTCTGTAACATTCCAGAAACTAATGGAACACTTCTAAAAATTCATCTGTGTTGACAAAGAAATAACAGACATTGAAAATTTCTATACAATTCTGATGCCACTTAGCAAGTGCAGTTCAGAAAACTGAAAAATCCAAAAGTTATTACCCATTTTTGTTTTTCCACATTTCAGCAGGTCCGTTTCTCTTACTAGTGAGTTGGTTTTTTCTCTCTTCATCTCATCTGATATGCAGAAAGTCAGTCAAGTCAGTGGGTATTTCTTCAGTTTCAAATGAGAGAGTCTTTCACAAGTAAGTTTTGCAAGAAATCAAATTTCCTATTAAGAAGTCTACAAAAATCAGTGGGAACCCTTCTCAAATTTCAAACTCAAGTTTTAGAAACCCCTTTAGATCAGGCCTGGAGCAGACACACTAGACTAATGAAGTCAAGCACTAGAAATTACTCTCTGAGCAACCCTCCGGGTCCTTTGAGAACCTCAGCCTAATCATTTAAATAAATCCTAGTCATAAAGAAACTCCCACCCCCCACTTAACATATTAATCACTCAGAGGAGAAGTTCCCTCTCACCAGACCTAAGATGAACAACTCTCAGCACATTTAGTCCTGCTGACTGAGCTTTTGAACCTGGCTGGAAACATCATTACAACAACTTAAATTCTGCAATACAAGAGGCAACTTGAAAGTAAAGTGTTCAAGTTCTGCACTCAAAGCAGAACTTTTTGTGATCAATGAGATGGCATTAAAACATGTTATGGAATTACATTATCAGGCACTTATTAAGGACTGGGAGAAAAAGGCAGTGCAACTAACTTAAGGTTTGCCATGGAAAAGCTGTAATATTAATTTTAAGGTAAAGCACGAGAGAGCTTGTTACCAGAAAGAACTTATTAATATGTTTGCTTTAACATGAGGAAAACTGCAATCTAGCCTGAATCATCCTCATCAAGGTACTGCAGAAGGCTGGATCCCAAAATGTTCAACAAAGCATTTTAGTTGCACCAGTAGCAGCATACCTGAGTAGGTTCTTCTGTTCAGAATATGTGGAGGTTTTCTCAGAAATGTGAAAATTCTTCCTGACTGCTTCACTTCCTATGGTTTTTGTATTTGTGCCATGCACACTTAGGGTTATGCCGCTAAAGAAACAGGAGTTTATTTTGGTGAATAAGGTAATTTTCATTAATTATTAGATGTGCTTGTGTTTGGTTTTTTCCCCTAAATTAGGAACTTCCAGTGCATACCTGAAGTGAAATTTCTACAGTGTTATGCATTTCCCTGTGACCAGCCTTGGCCAAGCACCCTCTCTGCTGACTGTAAAGTTCAAGTAATTAAATCAATGCTGAGACCATAGCAGCATCCATAAAGCAGGTTTCACTCAATGTCCTAGGACCTGAAGGTGATGAATACAGCCCATGAAGCTGGCTTCCCCCTGCTCACCAACATAAACCACCACGTCCCAAAGCCAACACAATATCTACACAACCACTAGCTACTCATCACTGTGGACAGAAGCACTCTGCAGAAAGTACAGGGATAGTAGGGGTATGGACACTGCATAATTAGGGAGAGAATGACCAAGAGTCAGCCCACCTGCAGGAAAGGGTAACTGGAAATGCAGCCACTGGAGACGACACCGATTTTACTCATTCCAAGTACTGTTGAGTACTATTCTGTCAATTGAGAGCTATGCACCTGATGAAATGCCACAGAGAAAAGCTGATACACAATGCTTTCTCCATAAATCAGAGTTCCAAAGTGACTAACAGATGCTCTTGGTTCAGAAAGAGCTTACTTACACACCCATAAAATTCCATTTCATTTCCAATCACATCTACATCTGCCAGACAAAAAAAAAAGACAACTGAGGCTGATAGTCAACACACATGTAAAACTGCTTCTGACCTTAAATGTTTTTTGAATGCAGTTAAAATGAACAGCTCAACTCCATACCAAAGATGATAAAAAAATAGCATGTGCTCTTTCTTAAAAAAATGGGACAACAACCAAATGTCACTGTCCATTATCATCTTTATTCATCCATTTCCAGAATTTGTACCATCTTTTGCAGAGTTTCTTCCACCTCATCTTAGAGGACATTCTGATAGAGAGCTGAGAAATATGTCTTTTACTGAAATAAATGTTACACAGTTCTAAGAATTTGCACAATTCACTTCCTTTGCTCTTCCTTGACAATGTCTATTTAGAAGAGATCTATTTATTCCTCACCACATTTCACAGTTCCTGTTTCTAAATGAGAATAATATTAACAAAGGGTAGAAAGACACAAACATGACTAAGGAAACCAAGACTGGTTTTTTTTTAATGCAAGTACAGTGGAGCTTCCAGAGGGAAAAATATTCCAAAACCTTCAAAGATGGGCCTCAATGCAATTCACCTTTCAAGACTTTCTGATCTTGCTGAAAAAAAGAGCAAAATTAAAAGGTGTTTACGATAAAATGAGTAATTGTAGGCAACTGTATTACACTATAAATGGTTTCCAATTTACCGTTCATAACTAAAGGTCAAAACTGACCCTCTTCCAAGGAACAAATCTGTAACTATTTCATGATAAATGATTGTCTGTTCACCATTATTTGTCACATTGGATTACAAGCACTTCTTCCTTCCTGTAATACAGTGAACATCATGTTAAAGTAATTTCAAGATGATATATGGCATTTTCAAAAAAAAAAACCCAGTGGAATGAAAGGGATCCACTTTCCACAAATTCACTGTGCACAGTTATTACTCTTGTCTCATTATTTTCTGCTTAAACTAAATTACCTACATCCTCTTTCACACTGCAATACTTACAGGAAAAAAACCCTCAAATACATAGAAAGCTGCTAAAAGAATATGAAGATGATGGCACAGACAGTAATAAAGAACAACAAAACTGTGGAAAAAACTCCAGCCAAGCACAACCATATTTGAGATCACGCAGAGAAATTCAGATTTTTTTGTGTTTGTTTTGAACAGATGCTGTGTATTTGCTCCTTCCCATGCACTTTATAAGCTCTTCACCATCATCTCCAGGTACTACTTTTGACTCTGGACCATTTGCTAGTGCCTCCTCCTGCTGCGAAACTTCACTGGTAGGGTCACTGAACCAGGGGTATAGGTTGGCATGGGCACGCAGAGCTGCTCTGATCCTTTCCCTGTGGTTTCCTCTCCCACAGTAGGATACCCAATATTCCAAGGCACAGCCTGAACCAGTATAAACTTCCTGCAAAATGACTGCGGCTCCATCTCACATCCTAACCTAGGGCACCAGGGACTGACCACAGTCTCTGGAGTGCAGATGTATCAACATGCTACTGGAGTTGTTGAGTAAAATGATTAATGTATTGAAATACCTGTATTTGCTAGCACAGTATGTTCTTAACCATTTTCTCAGGCTTTTTGGAATCTGTAGCATGCAATGACATAAAAAATTACAGTAAAACATAAACCCATGAAGGTTTCTTCTCAAAACACCTTTTTGGCCACAACATGAACTTCACTGCATCTCTGCAGGTCATTAAAGGGAGTAATCTACTGGAAGGCAATACAGATTGAAATATATCTTGAAAAAGGGAAATGCTTGAAATTTTGTTTAATTTAGACTTTGTAGATCTATATATAATTTTATAGTGATCTTAATTTTAATACTTTTAATTTTATTTTACTGTTAGAACATGCTACAAACACACAGTTGATTCAACAACCACAGAAGCACTGGGGTCTGCTATCATTAATTAATCAAGGTGAAAAAGAGCAACTCAGAAAAAATGTAACATCAACTTCATTTGAGGTTTACATTTTCATTTTATATATGAATATATATACCTATATATTTATATCTCTATATATAGAAAGAGAGCTACACTAAGAAACAGACACTCTAAGGCTCTGCCAAGAGCTGCAAAATAAAGAACCATTTGGATCAAACTAGAAAAGAGTATTTCTTCTTACATCATGTTCCATCTAATGTTTAGTATGGAAATCTAGAGAAAAATGGTTCAAGTATAACCATTATTAAATCCAAGAAGAGCTTAAAATTACACCTCAGGGAGCTAAGCTGCTTCACGCTGTGCATAAGCTGCACATCTCCTCTCCCAGCAGTTCTCGGCAGCCCTCCC
Organism: Rhipidura dahli; assembly: GCA_013399225.1. Lineage (NCBI taxonomy): Eukaryota > Metazoa > Chordata > Aves > Passeriformes > Rhipiduridae > Rhipidura > Rhipidura dahli. The sequence goes on from VXAC01007212.1 coordinate 273,261, forward strand.
AGGCAGGGTGCAGACTGTAACAGATCTGCTGCCATAATCCTCTCCCCAGAGTAAAGGAGGAGCTCCCTCATCTTGTTTTAGGCAAGGAGATGACACAGAGGCTGAAGTCACTCTGAATATGTGCTGCTTGAGCCTTGAAGTGACAGTCACATGAGATACAGCCAGAGATAGGCCTGATTGCCTTAATAAACCAATATGTATAGTCAGAGTCTGTGAGAAGCAAGTGCTAGAGCTGTGAAACAAGCAGGAGCTGAGTAAGCAGGGACTGCAATGAATTATTTCTTCATGGATGAATATGAATCCGATACCCCACACTTAGCTAGTAAAACATAATCCTGTACTTAATACAATTAAGCCAATTAACACCATATGAACACTATTTAAAAACTTGTCAAGTTGGACAGCCCAGCGCCTTGGGAACAGCTTTCATTCAGCAGTGATAAAACCACTCTTACATTAAGCAGAGCTTTTGCAGCAGAGGAGGACCACTTCAGAACAAAAAATAGCCCATGATAATGGATATTGACAACTTCCAGTAGCAACCTCCCAGCCATCCCAGTGACCAGAGCCACCAACATGAAGCCAATAGTCTTTAGCCAGTTTCAAACTAAGTAAAGAAAACCATCTGGCAAGAAAACTCAGCCAGACAGCCACAGGGCTGCTAAACTGCTTTCCTGACGCTGGCTGCCACTGGGGATGTGTACTAGAGGCAGTGGGGTGAGAAGGGGGTCTGCACCACTAAACAAAGCTCTGCTCCCCCCAGTGACACACCAAATGTCTTGCTGAACCCTCTTTTCTGCCATTCCCCGCTGGCTGAGTCGGTGAAATATGGGGCAGGAACAGTCAGGTAAAGACAGAGCAGTGGAAATCACACTCTTGAGCCTTTCTAAGACTGCTTGTGGTCCTCTCCCTGTACTTTTCTGCTTACAGTTGGCTTCATGGCATCAGCAAACGAAGCAAGACACAGGAATGATAGAAATAATTTCTTCCTTTCCTTCATGATTCATAATTGGTATATAGTAAAAGCAGCTCCCTTAAGTGAGGTGGAGAAGAAGGGAGGATGAAAACTTCATAGATTTTAATAAGAGAGAATAATGAAAAAGTACTGGCAACGCCAGGTGTAAAGCTGATGGCTCTAATGAACCACTGCACTATGGTAGACCTTGAAGTCTGGGTCTGGACTGAAATAATCCATGTCTGCCAACTGTTTACCCATACCCGTGGGCTGGTTGCCAGTATCCTTCTGTTGGGACTTTTACACATCTTAAAGGACAAGTAGTTTTAAGTCTCTCTTCAGTCTAAATGTGTAATTAAGAATCACAAGTAAACACCTGTTGCTTTCATTCCTGCAGATTTTGCTCACATCTTTTGGTCAACCTCTTCTGGCTGCTAAACCTTACCAGAGCACTCACCTGTACAACAGTTCTCTTAGCCCAACAGGCATTTCACACTATTTTGCTGATCTATGATAAAGCAGGTAATTTCAGAGAGAAAAACTTAAATAGGTGAAAAGGCAATGAGAGAAGACATGCATTTAACCACACGGCATTAAAAAACAGATGTGCAGAGATCTGCAAGTTTTTAGAGTATTTACAGAGATAAAAAGCATTTGAAAGAAAATCTGTGCCTTTCATGTTAATTCCTAACCTTTCTCCTGCCTCCTTTGACCCATTTTCTCAGAACAGTCCTGCTTAGAGTCAGCCTGCCAATACTTTCCAGGCTGTGGCAGTCCCCTAAAACTAGTTCTACTCGACATGTTCAGAAAAGGGGGACTGGCATGTACCACCTGGCCAAGCTGGAGCCTCTTTTCTGCTCTCCACACTCTTCAGGGACAGAGCAGAGAAAGACAGTGACAAATCTACTGGCAGAAGCCATTAGTTATTCACACTGCGAGCGTACTCTCCCCCAAATGGACATTTTGCCATCTCTCTGACATGGGCATGTATGTTTGAGCACATATATAGTAAAACCTGATTGATTACACTGGAAATATCCCTGCTACAACATCTTAATATTTAGATTGATAAATAAGAATTTGCTGTCTCTTGAAATCATCTTCTGAAATGTCTTTCTGGATACTAAACTGCACCTTTCAATTACCAGTTTAATCTAGTAATGTGATAGTGCTGCAGTTTTTGTGACTATTGCATAATCCTTGAGTCAGAAATGCTACAATGTGGTGTTATTTATATGACAGTAATGCCAGTTTCCCTTCTGAAAATCACCATACAGTTTGCTTTTCAGAGCATATTAATTAATCTCTCATCGGATTAAACTGCTATCATTTGTTATTTGTTATGCTGTTAGCGAAGAGCTGGGTCTTACTAACTTCTGTGTAGTTTGTGTACAACTTAATATCATCTCCATTACAAAATACTTCCAAAGCTTAAAACATAGTCTTTAATCTGGAAGTCCTGTTGCATGGCATGTTTAATTTATAAGCACTTTCATCTGTAGACAGTATTTTCCCACTACATTTTTGTTTGCAATTTTGATGGCAAACTGCAGGTAACAGAGCAGTCAGCTCTACATGAAAGTGAAGACACAGAGCTGATATCTTTTGCTTAGACAGGTATGTAAAAGACAGCAGAAGTTATGTACAATTCAGAGCACAACAGCTCTTTGTGGATAAATGATGAAAGATATGATTTCTTCCAGTGAGTGGTAAGAATGCATAACAAATAGCTGTACCACTGTTTGGTTTGTGGGTTTTTTTTAAGAATGTACCACAAAATGGGGTGAAGTACATGGCTGGTATCTGTACTCTTTGCTGACCATTTCAGCAGTGTTTCTATAAATAAGGCAAATGAGCAGCTAAAAAGAAATAGTTTTAAAAATAGGTCATAGGCATTAGGAGCAGATTATACTGCACAGGTGGGAAACAATGATTTCTGGCACAAATACAGATTATGACTGTGTCCAGCACGTAGGAAGTCTCCATCAATACAAATCAGCTGCCACCAGTGCTGAATGAGTTCATGTTGTTGCAGAGCACAGCATGAATCTTTGACACAGCTCTATTACCTTCTGTGAGATATTTCTATCTCAAGGGAGTAAAAAGTCAGAAAACAGAAACATTTTTAATGTGGGTTGCGTGAACAGACCTGTGATGTGTGTCTATAATAAAATAAGATTGTATATTCCTGATAACTGCCAGTACTGGATGAGAAACTACAGAGAAATACACAGAAAAGAGGGACTTGCTATTCCTAGAAAACAGACACAGCCAGGGCAATTCAGGTATACAATGCCTCCAAGGCCAGTTTTCCCAGGGAAATCTTGTTTATCAATGCCAAAGAGCACAGTGTGGTTGGATGCTCTTCAGAGCCCTAATTGCACAGCTCTTCTTCACCTACCTGGAGTGGGATGGGCACCAGACAGGTTATGACCACCTATCCTCCAAAGACTGCTAACTGCTGTCCTAAAAGGCACAACATAAGAACCACCCTGGCTGTCTGCCTCCTCCTGAGATTCGTCTTTCGGACTCAACATTCTTCTGTTCTTGTCTTGCCAGTTCCCTCTAAAGGAAACACTAAGAAAAGAGTATGGCCCCAAACCAACCACAGGAAAGCAGTCACATTCTTGCCACACTTCTTACAGATGACACTTTCTTTAATATTTTAAAAATTTCTTTAATATTTTAAAAAATCTTACCATCCTATGCAGTTCAATATATTGATAATCATGGAAAATACGACATATATCAGACCCTTGCTTCTCTCAGTCATATAGTTTCAAAATAGCAGATTTTCCTTTGCAGTTAGTAAGTTATTCCTCATTCCTTCTGCTTTTGCTTTCTGTCCTTCCTGTAAGGCAGAAAGAAAAGGAGAAGAGTGGAAAACCTTTACAAACAGTACTTGCCACCACTGCAATGTCCAATGTCCGATGTAGCACACATAGACAGACTTCCAGAGGAGAAACTGAAGCTCAGATTTGGACTCAGAGTATAAAACAACTTTATTCCCACTTGGGGTTTTTTTGGTTGGTTGGGTTTTTTTGTTTGTTTGTTTCAGGGTTTTTTGGGGGTTTTTTTTTGTTGTTTTGTTGTGGGCTTTTTCTTTTCTTTTTGTTTTGTTTTGTTTTGCTTTGCTTTGTCGGGAAGAAAATAGGAAAAGAATATTCAGAACAATAAAGAACAGAAGAGTAAAAAGATTCCCCACACAGATTTCAGTCACTGGCCGGGATGCCAAACCACATTCCTCAGTAGAAAACCATGCAGGGGAACAAAGAAACAATAAATATTGCCAGAGATCAATTGCCAGTTCAAAACTGTTGGAGACTGTATTTTCCTTCAAAAATGTTTCTTCATTCACATGGAATCCAACTGATGTGCTTTAAAAGCCTCTTCAACAGAATTCCTTGACATCTGTAACAATTCCATTTAATGCAATATAGTGGCTTTTTTGGCTATTGCTACTAACTATTCAGCTGCTAATCATTTTAACATTTTACTTCCTGAGAAGTGAACTGGTATAGAGAACGTAAGAGAAAATGTTAATCAACTGCATAGATATATATTTAAATAGGATATGGCTATTGAATTAAATTTTAAATTGGCACTAACTTCAAATAGACGCTCAAGAACAGGAAAAAGTAATTTTAAGGCTGTTAGTCTACATCAAACATTGAATCACAAGTTCTTGTTTTTTCCAAAGGTCTTTTTTTGTCTCATCTGTTCCCCAACTCTCACCACATTCCCTGCACTCAGCTTCTAATTCTCAGTTCCAGCCATCAATACAAGCTCAGTGTTCCAGTTTATCCTGTCAGGTTTCTCTTTCCTACCCAGGGAAAGCAAGAAGAGTAACTGAGCACAGATGTTCCTTTGGTACTTGGATCCAGGTTCAGATTCAGCCTACAGCAGCCAAGAACCAAAACAGCTGAGCTCTGAAATGGAGCACATTCAAATGTAGATGAGATGAAAACTTCAGGTTATCTATACAGCTCCACAACTTCTATCACACAGGAACTGTGGTTTCAACAAAATCTTTATATTGGACAGAGCTTTACAAAGTGAGTAAATAAAATGAATTTTTCCAGTGTGAGAGTGCTACTATGTTCCTGCCACAACAAATTCCAAAACTTTTGCTCCTGACCATGTACAGTCCACATGCTCTTAAAGATCAGCAGAAATTTTACTATGAGCACTGTAGGAGAGCCACATCAGAAAAGCAGGTAAGGTGACATTTGACAGGCACAGGACTTGGCAGGCCTGCCTTGCTGCAAGCTCAACATACCTGTAGAAAGAAGCACAGATCACACATCCGTGAACACTGAATTTAGGAGTTTAGGGGGAAATTGTGGCCACACCAAAGTGAATAGAAAATACCACACAAACTTCAACGAGGATGAATTTTATACACACTTTTAAGAACTCGATTATTATCTCTCTTCTGACCAAAGTCAGTTGCAAAACTTTCCTTAACTTCTACTTTAGCAGTCAAATGAAATTTAAAAATTCAGGTTGGAAGGTGATTTCCTACCGAGACAGAATTCTGTGAGCTGCAAGTAATTACTTCATGCAATTACAAGGCCTACAATTTCCAGAACTTACAGGTATTGAAACAGACTGCAAAGAAGATTTTTTTTCCAAATCTTCTGATTTTTTAATACACAGTTGAGTTTTTTCCTGAGCTAAAAGAAAAAAGAGGTAAAACATTAAAACCCAGGAAAACCTTTATGGATTTGCTTTGTTCTTCCCCAGCTATTCTATTATCACCAGCCTCTAGTAGCTTATCATTATTTATTTAACTCCATGCCCATCTGTGGTTTGCACTATTCATGAATGCGGGGCTGAGCTACTGTAAATCAGTCTTTGACTAAGCAGATGATCTGAAATCAAGGAATGGAATAAAAGCAATTAAAAGACTTAGAATAACTGACTGGTGAATGTAATTTAGATGCCACAGAGATTCTGATCTGGCAAAACTCATGCTTCATTGAATTCAATGAAACCCTTTCACTGGGGAAAATGAAGAACAGTAGGTGAGATGAGAGCACCAGAGAAACATATTTGATTTTTTTCCCTAAATTTGGTAATTGCTATAGGGAGGTAGAAGTGCTCAATCTAGATGAAAATCTGATTTGCACGATTCCTGAAATTCTCTTGAAATATACATTAACTTATTCCCTTGGGCAAATCTTTGTCATTGGTTAAAATAAAAAGTAAATTCCATAGTGATACAGAGAAACAAAATCCAATATGTTTAAAATCTCTATGTATATATCCCACAATATTAATACTTACTTTGGATCTAATTTTGAAAGTAATTAAATCCTTCAAAGATCCTCAACCAAAAAACTAAGAGTTTCTAGGTTTTTTTTTTCCCCAAAAGCAGAAATGGATTCCCAAAAGAGGAAATGGATTTAAACAATGCTGCTCTTAAGCATTTGTTGGATCTCTGGGGATGCAGCAGTTAATGCACGGCATTAAGTTACAAAATCTTGCAATTTGTTACAAGCAATCTTGTTTCTAAGAATGAAATGTTTGGCAATGCACGATGCCAAAGTTCTCATTTTCTGTAGTGAGAATTTAGCTGGCATGCATCTTTGGAATTAGCCTGAATCAGATGAAACTTGAAAGTTTGCAGTACCAGTGCGTTTTATCACAAGATGCTGACAGTAAGAGGCTGCATTTTCAGCAGATATGGGTAATCACTTCCTCCTCCTATTTAAAGACAAAGCTCTGCACTTCTGAAAAAGAGAAATCTAGTGAAAAATAGTATTTCGGGAGAACCCCTTTACTCTTCAAAGGAATAAAATTTACCGAAGATTGTTTTAGTTGAAGTTAGTATCTCCTATAGACACAATTTATGTGGGGGAGTTTCCTGACCAAGGAGACACACAATGTTAGTATCTTTCCATGATACTATGCCTGGAATACAATTCAAAAGCAAAGTTATTTTCAGTGTAGTCATATTAACCTGTTTAAATAGAAATTCTCAGTGTTTTTTATATTTCCTAATAGAGAGTTAATTCAATCTTGGCTCATTGTAGCCTGGAGGGAAACCCCACCTTACTCAGTTACTGAATACATAGAAAATTTACTGCATATTTATCATGTGTCAGAACTAATGACATCAGTGACTATCCAGTTGCCTAGAGCCAGATGACAGAGTAGCTCTGCTGACTGAAATGGAAACTTTGCCAATCTGTGCCACCTTTAACATTTTGCTAGATAAAAGGAAACCAACTGGAATCCACGATCCCTCCACCTTCTGGCACTATTAAATGGCTTGTGAAGCCACTGGTGGTGGTGAGTGATGTCTAATAATACCAAAAAAATTAAAGCTTGAGTGCTGAAGTCCTCTTTTGCACTTTGACTATATGCCAGCTTTCTGAATTAAGAGTTCTCCTTGGGTTTTTGACCTTCTGGGGTATAGTAACCAAAGAAAAGAAAATCTCCTGTCTTCCATATCTACATTTACCACCAGCAAACACCACCGTATCATGAAAAATTACTTCTGCCATGATCCTAAGGTAGATGACAGTTCAACACCAAGATACTTGGTGAACTAATTATTAATACCCCTTGAAGCAGAGTTACCATGTTTTAATATAGTTCTTGATATGAAAAGGTGTAGAGACCCCAGAGTCTCAAATCTGGAGTTGCTTTCAAAGGAACTTGGAATAGTCCTTGAGAGAAATGTAGTGAAGTATCACACTTCCTGATGATTCTAGATATTCTAATGATGACAAAATATACAGCTACTCCTTTCATTCATTTTCCTTTCTCCTTCACTGAGAGCTCAGTAGCTGTTCACTCCACAGTCAGATCACAGCTTGAAGACCTACGCTACTTGAGAGAGGCAAGGAACATGATACTCCCCACAGCCTGTGCCAGCCTCCCTGCAAGAGGTCCATCTCAGTCAGTCTGCAGAAGGTAAGCAGTAATTTAATCACCATGCTCATTCAATACTCATTCAATTCTTTTGTCAATTATCTTTATGTCACATTTTTTTATCTCAGTATTTTTATGTGCCAACTGCAGGTTCTGGATTTTCTTCCAAGGACATGGAAAAGTAATTTCACAGAGATCAATAACAAGGACAGTGTATTTTGATTGGCATCAACAATCAGGTTAAATTCATAATGGTGTTCGAGTGATGAAGATCTCAAGATTACTGCCAATCCCCTGAGTTAACCATGCATTCCTCTAAAATGAATTTACTAATTCTGCCTAAAACTCATTCGCATTGCTCACTTAGGCACTATTTTCAGCAGAGTGCTTTACATTACGAGCAACTTCTACAGAAATTCTTCCTGGACGTCTTACTGACTAGACAGCACACCTGTATAAACTCAAGCCAAATCTTTGCATCAGCCATGATCTTAAACTGCTGACTGGCAGAGATCCCATTCCTTTCCTTGGGGAGTGCTATATGCAGGGTACCTCTTTAAATTCTATTTAGCCTCCTTTCTTTTAAGCTATGTAGGCTGTTCATATCCTTTGTACTACAAATAGAACAGATACAGTTAATTGAAGGCATCCCTGCTGCTGAATTTAGCCTGCTAGTCTGGTAGTCTGAAACTTCAGAGGAAGTTCCTATAACACAAAATGAAAGGCTACTTTAATTTCCTCTGACCCCATTACAGACCAAAACTTTTTGACAGAAAGGGTTTTTTTGATACAACAGAAAGAAGTTTTACCCTTCTGGCAATATGCTTCTAGCGCTCACATTGAGCAGAAGCTGGATACCTCACTGGTACACAAACACCAACATAAAGGAATTGTACCAGAATGCAAAAACTAGATGTAAAAGTTTGATTTTACAAACTGAGACTTCTAATTTACTTGCAGCAACACACACAAAATATATTAGAATACTGAAAGGTTTTAAAACCTTTTAATTCCTTAAGAAAGACCTTGGATGAAGAGTCAGGTGTCAGGAGTCATTGGCCTTCCAAGTGTTTTCGAGGATCCTAAGGTCCTTCCCGCACAAGTTTCTTTATGTTTAAATAATTTTGAAATGTGGATCTTAAGTAATAAAGACACTGCATATAAGTAATAAAGACATTTATTTTACTAAAATAAGATCAGCTGTCTGCTTGATTTGCACCTAGAGAGGGAATTCCTATAGCCTTCTGTTTCCATAGGGATTGTTAAAAGGTGGTATACATAAAATTCTTCCATGAGGGCTCAGATTACACTGGAAACGTGCAAGCACAAACCTGGTTGTTGGAAAAACAGTGTTTTCTTTGCTACTGCTTCATTTCTGTGTAGTCACTATTTACCAGTTTGAACAACCCCACCTTACACAGTTTACTCCTTCCTGAGGAAACAGGAGTTAGTGCTAGTCAACCTGCTAAAATACATAACACACCAAAAAACCTCAAAACCTATAGAAGGAATTTACCTAATAAAGCTTGGTACTACTTTTCTTGAAAAGCATACTTTAATGCTACTTTGAAGTATTTCAATTTGTCTTTAAGTAGCAGAGTATTCAGAAGCCTGTGATTCTGATACCACTATTTCCATTTTAAACTCTATCCTATTTAGAATTTCTATTGCTCTGATGTTTTGCTCTTAAGTAAGACTGAGTTTGGAGGTCTTGATCTCATTTTTTCAATTGCTCTTTCAAATCTTTCAAATTTAGGAGCAAAAATTTTTCCAGTCTGGGACTGGAAAAACCTAGCTGGTTTGTGATTCTGGATTATGTTCTTTTCCTTCTGTTGTTTAATATGCTTCTGGAAATATTATTTTCCTAAGTCATTAAACTGTATGTTTAATTCCTGCAAGACACACTGGTGTCTTGCAGGAATTGGGGGACACAATGGGAAAAATTACAAATGACTGAGTTGTTTCATCAAGAAATATACTTTCCTTGAATGACCAATAATTACTTCCTGCATAAATTTCCTAAACAATTATATATACACAGCATTTGTATAGGTGAGCCTGAGCAAGGTTGATGAATTTGAAGTGATTTATTAAAACAGACCTCAAAAAGGTCTTACACTTCACTGCAGGGTCTTTTCCAATGCAGTGGTGAATTCCAGAAATTTTTGAGAAGAGGGGAAAAACAACCACCTACAGCACATCAGAAGCAAATGAAAGCACAGCAGTCCCTACATACACTACACTCTTCCTGTCTGAGCCATACAGAGCTGGGTCCCAGTTTGATGATTTAGGACATACTAGTTAGTTAGCTAGTTCACCCAGCAATGTGCAGAGGAAGGGGCTGTAATTAAGGGCTCTAAAGAAAACCCCTTCATTTCAGAAGCAATGCATACACATTTCCGTGATTTCTTTCTTTATGGATAACCAAAGACACTTTGCTGCACAATGCCTTGCACATAAACAGTGGGGATTTGTTGCCCTCTGGCACCACAGTGTCACCCTTGGATGTCTTGGGCTTAGAGAAGCTGAACCCGGAAAACCAAAAGAACAAAACAAACCAAGACACTCCAGGAAATTTCCAACTGTGCTATGACTCTGGGATGGGGTGGGTATGTTGTCTTTTAATGAGGGCTGAATATTAGTCACATCTTTGAATGTTGTTCAACACGGTAGATACTGTTGATAAAACAGAATGCTTGCTGTACTAAAAGGACATTTATAGAAAAATTAGCACAGATGGGGTGAAATTATAAATATGTTGTCTGGACATCTGTGTCATTTATACTGAAAAACCTAAAATGAATGATAATTATCCACATTTAGTACAGCAAATGAGGAAAGCTTATTCACTGTGTAAATAATACAGTGCCTTTGGCCCCCCTCCAGCAAAACTATATAGGCAAAAGACCTTCAGACTTGCACTGGATGCTCTCTGATTCAGATCTAGGCCCAAAGCAGCACTGGATTTCCCTTTCTTTATAAGCACAGAATGCTGAATGATCAAGCCTTCCAATATTGCTAATAATTTATAAAGACTTAACAAATTTATACAATGAAATAAGAAACCCCAGAGAAGAGATTAAGGTCTTTCAATATTAGCTAACCCAAATTATACATTGATTTTCAGTTCACTAGTAGTGCTCTCAAATCTGCATTTTTTATGATGATGGCCAGGTTTTCTTCCAGTATTTATTACTTTCCTGAAGTGTTTTCTGCAGCTGTAAAGTTACATAAGGATGATAGAAAGATTTCCTAAGGACTTTTAAATGACTGTTTATCGTGCATGGGGTTTGAGTGTACTTTCAGTTACAAGCATTTTATTTATCCTTTAGGGTGATGTGTCCTTTGAGCTCAATTGTTTATTTCAGAAATGGCAATGAGAAAAACGACAGGTGGAGTTCATTTCAAACATAACTCACTCCCCCAAGACATCAGTTTTCCTGTGGATGATGTGTGGCATCCATTATATTTAAAATGGCTTGTTCTCCTCTAATTGAATTCCAGATTGTTATTTTTGTCAAAAACAAAGGTTTTCTGTGTTCCTAAAATAATTAGGCCTGATTGCAAATCAAATTACCTAATTTCAAAGGCTTGTTTCCCTCTCTGAAATGCCCATTACAGACAGACTACAGATGACTAAGACTTGTGTCATCTGTGACTTTATTAGGAGAATATTCTAAGTCCTTCACTTTCCCTGTAATCAGAACTATAATTTCTGCAGGTTATTTTAAGATCAAGCTACAGCTAAAGCAGGAAACTCAATTTTATTCTGAGCTCCAGACATGTCGACACAGCAAAGCAGGGCTCCAGTTTTATAGGCTATCTTCTTACATAAAGCCTAACACTGGTATTAAATTCAAGCTCTCTATGAGATACACCATGCTGACTACTATCAGACAGCTCTCTATTTGTGGAATGAAGTGTGGCACAAATGTTTGTTTTGATAATCTGTTTATAAGCTACCCTTGTAGAAACAATACAGGCTCAGTATGGCCACGTCCTTCCCTCTCTCATTTATTTTTAAATGAATAAGGAAAACAACCCTGTACCCAAATGAACGAGAAGAGATAACGTAACAGCAGCAATGTGCCCTCAAGTTACCTAACAGCAAGCTCAGAGCACGTGTTTCCATTTTGCTCTGCAGCTTTGTTAGTGGTATTTGTTTCAGTAAAATTCCAGTAAATTCCAGAATTTATTCTATGACGAGAGACTTTACTCTTAATTCTGCTAAGACAGTTAATCATGATGTAAGCTGTTACAGTAATAGTATAAAGAAGGTGCAAACACCCTTCAACCCTAAAATGTGAAAAATATACCTTTAAAATGTAAGGAAGTTTTAACAAAAGCTTTGGGAGGACATGCAATGCACTTTGTAAAACTAACGTGTGATGAAATGTAAAAGTAAATTAACAGCGACACTGCAGCCATGAGGTTTTCTTGAGGCTGTGGAAAAAATAGAACATTGTTGTTAGTACTCCAATACTTTTCAACAGCCTCAAGTGGGCCTAACAGCTAAAATGTCATCTCACATTTGATTTTCTATTGCCAGAATATAACTTAATTAACTTTTTTTCCCAGTTTGATGTCTGTAACTTAATAGAGAATCATTCCTTCTTTAATCTTCTCACGCTCTTCAAAAAGAGCCTGAGGTTGCTCACAGTATCAGTCGGGTACCTCCACCTACACCTTACTTTTGCACTGTTCCTTTCTTTCCACTCTCTCCACTTTCTCATTTTTCCCTACTAAAGAAGTGGTCTGCCACTTCTTGTTTTATTTCTTATCTCTTTAACATCTTTCACACTGCCTTTCCATTCTGCATTGTGTATGGCCAAGCACACAAAAAAGGAACTGATGTTAAAAGAACTGCTGACTTGTTCTAACTGCTCTTCTCAGTTAGAATCTCCCCAAACATTATCCTGTGTCTCCTTCTACCTTTCTTACCTGTGGTTTATTACCATTGGGATGAGCAACACAGTCCAAATTCATGATTACTTCTCTTACTATTACTATTGTGGTTATTATTTTGTTATCATTACTATTAATAAATACTTGCATATTACTAAAGTTTTATAAACTCATAACTAGATTATGCCCCTAGAGGGAAGTTAACTCAATGTGAAAGGGAGGGAAAGAACAAAATGGAGCTTCTTTCTCTCCATGTCTCTTATCTTTCCCTTGTCACTTAGAGGCTGTAATTATCATAAGGTATCATGACTTCACATGATACCTTATCACACCATGAATTCTAATTGGTGATGACCTTTGAAATAATTCCTATGAAATTACAAAAATCAGGGACTTTAAAAAAAAATCTAATGACATGGGGTATAAATACATGAATGCATTCCCCAAGTCAAGAATTACTCCAACTGCAGTTTATAAAAAGGATTTATCAGTCCCAATGCTTTACTTTGAAAGAGTAGCATGGTCCATAAATGAAGCTGACCTGTGTAAAGCTATGAGACATCCTTGTAGTCCAAATGTCAGGGAGAAAAATTAGTAAAATAGCTTATTTGTGTGCTTAAGTTAGATGTAGAATTATCTATTATATTGATTCCACGCTTGTTATCTAGAATAGTCACTCTTTTATGTCACTCCCATTACAGGAATCCGTGTGTCAATGTAAAAATGTCAAGGGCAAGCAAGTGAAGGAGTGAGCCAAGGCTCTTCCACAGATCAGCAAATTATATACTTGGCTAATCAGAGGCCTTAATTTCATTACATTTCGTTGATGCTTTCTGTAGGTGATCAGAGAATTTAGAGGGGTGAATTTAACCTGGTAACTTCATTTCATAGTTCATTTTAATTCAGAAAGCAAAGCAGCTTTGAACAGTGACTGCAAGAGAGCACCTGTGGCTGCAAAGCAAATTCTGTTACCCCTGACATGAGCAACACTAGTAAGGAACACTTCATTGAGTTTCCACTCACACCCATTCAAACAAGTACATTCCTGGCTCCAGGTAAGCCATGTAAAAGCCCAAAACTTCAATGTTCTGCATGAAACTAAGGAGACAGAGAAGTATTAAAAAAAAAAACAAAAAAACAAACAATAAAAACCAGCTAAGCAAACTCTCTTTAGCCTTATCCCTCCTCAAGACTTCAACATTTATACAAGCAAGACTAAGTGTTTTGGCTGCAAGGAAGCCTGATGTCTCCACAGCACCCAGGGAGAGGGGACAGAGAAGTGTCAGCTTGGTGTGCTCTGAAGCACTGAAGCACTTTGAGTTCCTCTGTTCTGCCTTACTGTAAACATGACTGCTGAGCACCAGAGGAGGACTTTGAGGGTCCAGGCTCCAGTAATTAGGGATTCTAAGATATATAAACAGTATTTACATCTTTGTAATGCAGGAAACTGCCATTTTATTTACTGTAGTAGAAAAAATTTCTATCTATCAGAACTGCAGATATAGTGAAACTCTGTTTCTCTGTTCTCCTGACTATGAGCAACATGAAACTGCTTATGGTTACAAACACAATCAGGCAGGCTTACATTGAAAACTGAGCTGATTAACTGGGGAGAGGCTGACAGTAAATAATTACCTCATGACTGTTTGGAAATTTTCACCAAAGACTTATAGGAGAAATATTACAGCTTCCTCCTTCCCCTTTCCTCCATTCCTCATCCACTCCACTTCAGCATTACCCTGTTCATTACAGCTCTGTCCAGGCTGTTATCAGCTGATAACAGATAGATACTATACTTGAGCTGCTGTTTTTTATTCTTGTTGCAACTTAAGAAGCTACCAAGAAATGCCACTGAGAGATTGGAATTTTCTAATTCCTGGGTTTTTGTAGAATGATTCAAAAATACGGTGTCACTCCAAACTTTCCACTGGAAAGGACAGCTTTTGTTATCTTCAGGCAGGAGGTCTGGGATAAGCCTGTGGTCGTTGTAATCAAAGTGCCCAGTGTACCCCAAACTTCTTATCAAAGTCAATGCTTTCTCTCCTTTAAGCTCTAGGAGCTCACTGGAACAAGTGGGTGAATTACACAAGCATCTGCACAAGTAGCTTAGTTCTGATATATCCCAAGTTCCCAATTTTGCGAGCTTCATAAGCTTGAAGATTATTTTTAGGTGTTTTTACTTCTACTGCCAGATAATTATGGATTCAAAGGCAAAGTATCCATAGAAATTTCAGTAATTTATCCAAAGATAATCTAAAACAAAGGAGAACATGTAAATGACTACAGAGCAATGCTATTTGTATCCAGGATATTTCTGAAATTGTAACAGTGAGTCAGCAAAACAACATCTTGAATGTTGGAGAAAAGCCACTAGAAACAAAGAAGTAGCCCTAAAGCTAGTTCACAAGAAGTGACAGCACTTCTCAGAAATATTATAGTATCAACTTGTTTTGTATCAGTTGCTCACTCCCAGCAATTCTTAGCTGAACAGGCTTTAGCAAAATCCAAAGCAATGATATGCTGGAAGAAAATATTATGACTCTGAGAAATCACATATAACACTTTCACAAAGACAGACAGAGGGCTCAGGTAATTATTCCTTGCCTGTAGTGAAGCTCACTGCACTCTGAATAAAGATAAAAAAACTTTTACAACAGAAAAATATTCTGTTTTTTAAAGATGAATAAATTAATATTTTTTATATTAAATACATTACTAAAACTCTTGTCAGACTACAAAATTAAGCCCCCAAGCCCTGCCTTAAATAACAGCTCTATATAAAGTAAGCATGCTGAAATCTCTAGCCCTTATCTGTTTAATGAGGGCACCATGAATTCACAGATATTTCCGTAACACAGCAACAACAACCTCTTATTTTTCACAAAAGGTGTTGTGCGAATATATTCATATCTGGAAAAGTTCTAAAAGGAGGGCTCATGAAGAAATTAATAAACTTAGCATCCTGAGTAGGGTACAAACAGGGTGAAGTTAATAATGCCCGCAGACAGGCATGAAACCATGAAGTTATAAAAACATTTTCATCTTTTGTCGACTACAGCCATAGATAGGATAAAGGTCCTGTAAGAGGAAAATGTGATGAGATTCCACAGTTCCTAATCCTACTGGCTTCTTGCACTTTGTCCTTTCTTAGGTTCTTTATTCACTCTGCCACATCCATCCAAGCCACCCCTGGCTCCTACTGTTCATGCAGTCCCATCCTTCCCACCATATTCCATCTTCCCTGTGCTCCTCAACCAGACACAGCCTCCTGGGTCAATCAGTCAGTTCCCTCCCTATTCAGTTTTCTTTTTCTTCCCCCTTCTCTCCCATATACTTCCAGTTTTCAATTGGCCTTTCACCAAAATGTACCTGTTACCATGCTTGGTGATGGAGGAGTGCTTGGTGGAGGAGTCTGCAAGACAGCTGAGGGATACAAGATCCTGCCTTTGCCTCAGGCACCTGGAATTGCACCAGGGCTGCTTTTGACTGCCTGGCCTTTAAAACCAAGATCGATAAAAAGGACAAGAACACAAGACGCTAACTAAAGACAGAATACCTTGACACTAAGTAAAACCTGATCTGCAATTTAAATTTGGCCAACAAAAATAGATTTGCACAGTGAAAATGAAAATTCGTCTTTCAGCCACAAGTATCACATGCCAAGTTCCTGATCTAAAGCACAAAAAGCATCAGAGTTTCATGCTCTAGAATAAGGCAGGTAGAACTTTTCAAGGACAGAATAGTTTATTTTTGTCTAGCTCCTTTCTCAAAAATGGTTGAAACGTTTTGGCCAAAAATAACAGAAGGATAAAAAAAAAAAAAAAGAAGAAACACACACATTTTAGCAGACAGCTGAACAGCACCTTCACAAGCTTCACAAATATTTACTGCTATTTCCTTCTAAACTATAAATGTTGGTAGCACATCACAGTACTCTGAAAATCTCAAAGATACACTGGTTTAAAAGTAAGCCTTATAATTTTTGACCACCACTACAATGAGGATTCTGTTCTATTCTGGTATAAGATGTGGCATGAATAGACAAGGAAAAAAAATACCTGAACAGTAAAAATGAAAGAGGTACCAGCAATGAAAGAAAAGAGTTACTAGTTCTTATCTACTAACAGATGGTTAAAAATAAAGGTTAACATATAGCTTACGGGACTTGATAATGATTTCACCTTGCCATCCTAAAATGCATTTTCCCTTGCCTGTTGAAAAGCTTGGGTAATCCAGTTCCAGGTAACTGATGATTAGTCTACCCAGTTTAAGACCTCATACAAACTTGTGAGTCCCATCATTTCATAACACTAAAATAATTTCACTAACTTCTTTGTGAGCATGAAACTAGATGTTCATTTCCTCTCCTGCCTAAGGTAGTTTCTCAAAACATTTGCCTCTGCTTTAAGGAATTTAAGTTTTAAAAAGCACTTTCAAAGGCTGCAGTCAAGTTTAAGATGATGATGAACATCCAACCAAGTTAGCAATGCAACTGGAAAAAGTCCTTATTAATTTGCAGTCTTGAATACTTATGGCCACACAAAACCTTTCAGTGTGCTAAGATCTAGTGACATTCATTATGACAGCTGAAGTGTAAGACTTCCTCATTTTTTCATAGCCATTGTAATCATTCTTAGAAAGTAATCATTAAAAAATATTACAGTCTTTTAGTTTCACCTAGATCTTTAATCATAAGGAACTTTTTCTTGACCAGATGCTTCCAGAATCTCTCTGCAAAAGGTCTTCTTTATGACAGATTCATGGAGTGAAGTCCAGGTATGATAAACTCTATTTCATATTGGTGAAAAAAGATATGGGTGTCTAAGCATCTGAGGTTTAAGCATAGGGTACCTGCTCTCTTGGATCAGAACCCAAAGATTCAGCAGCTTGCAGGAGAAAGTCCATACAGTGCTAAACAGGTATAACACATTATTTTATCCATAAGCTTTACTTATCAAGAACTTATTTTCAGACTTAGAAAACTGAACTAACTCTGTCCCTCTCCCCACAATGACCGCTGTGTGTCCTGGGGCTCCTGCCAATGGCGTGATCCCTCTGCAGTAATGAAACTGGGACAATGGCTTTCATCTACTTCTCTGCTCCCTTATAGCCCAGTAGCTTCAGCAGGAGGGAGCTCAGCAAAGCCCTACTGCCTGTGCCACTTTCTCACTTCTCAAGCAACAACAACGGCAGTGTAGGCACAGGTGCCAGGAAAAAATGCATAAGAATATACAGCCTTGCAGAGGCCTCAGGCTCAGCTGCGCACGGCAGCCCTGGGGCCTCCATGCTAAAGATAAAATATTTCCTGAAAGACTGAGGAACATCAGCATGTGATTTTGTTCTTTCTATAATAAGTAAGAATAATACTTAATTTCATGCTTCCCTTTTCAAGTTCATAGAAGTATGTAAGCCTTCACAGATGCATAACATTTGCTTTTGGCCCACGTACAAGCAAATGAAACTTCAAATCAGAGAGCAACTTTTTCTGAATATTTTTCCATATATAAAGACAAGCAATTGAAAGAAAATGGCAATTTAATTCCAGACTTTACCAGCTGGCATCAGAGATAAATTAAGATCATTAATTTTGGAACAGCAAATAACGTTTAGATGTTGGACAAGTTGGATATTTATCGTCCAAGCAGTGAATAAGTGATCAACATTTTGCATTATTCAGGACACAAAGTCAAAACACAAAGTGGGCAGGAACTGGCACCCATCTACTAAACAGCCAGTTTTTCTATACATTTCATCAAGCAAACAAACATGCCCCAAGGAACACTCTGAAAAAGTGACTTTTACCAGTATAACTACGAGCTGTTCACATTTTGTGACAAATTATCCAAGTAAATTGAATTAATTCCACAATCTGCATAGACAAAATGCAAATAATTTTGTCCCAAATCATGAATTATTTTCTATTCTTTGTTTTTTTTCTCATTTTGTGATTTCTCCCTTCATAAAAACACACTTGACCATGCTAAGGCAGAATCCAAGCCTTCCAAAGGTGTTGTGATTAAATCCATAGCTTTGCAGGAACTGAGAAAGAACAAAGGGAAAATGACAATGGAAACCAAAATTAAGAAAAAAATTAACTTAATTTTATTTAACTTTGGGAAAGGTCAATAGGAAGCTAGGATATTGTCAGTCAAGAAGATGAAATAAGTAAAGTGATAAGATCTTTTACAGTGTAAGACAGATGCCTCTTGGCAGAAACATATATTAAAATATTTATGGACAGTGCATTCAAACCATAAAAAATATTAAATACTGAAATGTGACACTATGCATGTCAAATAACGAGACTTTTCATCTTAGTGCCATTTTCACTTATTGGAAATCTGATGGGCTGCAGATTGCTTTCTTTATTCTTTCATCTAAAAAATCAGAATAAACATGCAAGTGCCATCTTAAAAATTTTGGGAAATTAAGAGTAATTTTTTCTTAATTTAATTTTGTCCACTCCAATTTTCAACAGGCCTCAAAGTTCTTTTAATGCATAGGGGCCCCATAACTAACATCAACAAATCCTACACATGTAAGACATCCTTCAGGACAATGATTCCTAAACCAAACTGGTTATAAACATTTTCACTTTATTTCCTTCATGATGGGAGGAGTACATTTGTGTGTACAAGGACCACTGTGTAGCTGATATCATGTCCCAACACTGCTGAGTTTTTCTGACAGAGTAAAGCAACACAATTCAGGAAGTCCAAGCAGAGACATCAGACAGCTCTGCTGTCAACTATATGGGTCATCTTGAAGAGAAGATCATGAGAAACACGTTTTATGGCATGAGCTACAACTTCCCCAGGAAGAAAAACAGACTCAAAGGTGACAGAGGAAAAGATCATGACAAGCCCTGTAAAGAAACAAAAATTAAGAAATACAGTATTTTATACAGACTGCAAACATACAACTCTACACTGAAGTTTTCATAAATTAAACCAGATCTCTCATTTCCCAGCAGTCTAATCTCTTAGATGAAACAAATGTGCTTTGGGAAAGATCCAGCTTTTCTAAGTGAAATTATTAGTACTCATGGCAGGTACAATCCAAAGGCCATGGAATGAAATGAGGCAAGTTGCTCCAGGAGATAGCTGGTGCATGCCCCACAGAGGTGACAGGCAATTACCACTCATTTCCAAGCTACAACAAGCATTCTCTTAAAAACTTATCTCACTTCCAGGAAGACCAGAGGTATTTAGTCTACCTAACAGCACTGTACCTCCAGAGACACCTTGCACGTGGGGCATGCCCAATTTCAATAGCTGACCACTGAGCAAGAAGTTATTTTTCCAGTGCCATCATCTGGCCAAGAGGGAACACAGTTTTGAGTGTGGCCAAAGAGGGCTGACAAGAAGAGGTGGTAAGTATAGAATCAAATGCTGTCCTCTACCATACAGGATCTTCATTGTTTTCTCTATTATCCACATGAAATAATACTCTTAATTACCTTATTAAGACAGAGATTTTTCAAAGCTGCAGAAATTAACAGCTAAGAGGTACAGGGCAAAGACAGAAAAGAGCTAAATATTGACTAAATGTCTGATAAATTTAAGGCACATGTTATGACCTCTTATACACTGAACCCAATCCAACAGTTAAAAACCTTAGGTTCAGGTGTGCCTAAAAGCCTGTAATTCAAGAGAAGACCCTGCCTGATTTAACAGCAGCAGAAATGTCTTGCAGTGCTAACAGCTCAAGAGTATAAGGCTGTTGAGTATGAAATCTTGGGCAGAAATGAGTAGACATTATATTCCTCTTTTTGCAAAAATACAGACACTTATTGGAGCTTTGCATGCCAAGCACATCTGTATTACTTGATCAATATGAACTCAAACAATATTTTGTACGGATATTGCACACAACAACTAAAACTTTAAGTCCCTCAAAACTATTACTGCCCAAGGGATTACATGTTAGACAAAAATAGCTGTCATATTAATTTAATAATTAATAGCACCCAACCTGCAGAAGCCATTTCATGATAGTGAAGTCAGCAGTACCCAGCAAATGCCCCGTGTTCTGACACCACCATGTACAATTCACAGATGTGGTTTTGCCTATACAGAAACTTGAGGTTAAAGTGTTCAAAAGCCACCATCTCATCTAGGGACTGTTGAGAATAGAGGACTTCTTCCTTCAGTCCAGAACAAATTACAGCAGGGAACTCCACTACTTTGATGAAAACAGTATGGCTTTAAATTCAACCAATAAATGAGGTTCTAATTAAATAACAACATTTTTCTACCCTAAATCTGGTTAAAGCTTCTCACTAATCTTGGAAGGAATATTCTATCTATATAGTCTTCATGGGAAATTAATGCATACCATGCAATGTGGGCATTATAAAATGTAACAGGTAAGAAAATAAAAAAATGTGTTTGCATCACTAAGTCTAGCCCTGTGAATTTTGTAAAACAACTCCTCTACGAGTAATTTTAACCTGTAGCCAAATAGCTGTAGTTGGTGCTTTAAAAACTGCTTCAGCCTCCTACCTTAGTTATTTATGTCTCTGCTCTCCACAGCTCTTACTGAGACAAAAAAGTTCTAACATCTAAACTATTCTTTTCTTTGCTTCAGGCTACTATTCCATTCTTTACCATCTTTTGAGAACAAATAATTCCCTTCCTTCATTTATATTGCTACATTGAAGTTATTTATAGCCAGTGCCCATGTCCCTTGAGCTCTCTGTTATAGGCTATAAATACAGATCCCTTAATCCCTTTTCATATGTTTTATCCTCCAGTATTTATATCAGATTTGTAAACTTCGTATTTTCTTTTCATTTTAAACTCTTTGGACTACAACTACAGACAGGATTGCAAATGAGCGGTGAAACAAACAAAAAAAAATTGTTCATTTTAAATATAATCTGTTTATATCACTATAATTGTGATCAAACAAGTCAAGATTGAAATGCATAAACTACTGAATTTGCTTTAATCTCCTGATACTTTTAAAATGAGTTATTTTGAATTTAAAATTTATAAAGTTTTGTCTTAGAAAAAATTATTCTAGCCAAATGAGACCCAAGTATGTAATTTTAAAAGAAAAAAGAGAAAGATATTCTTTCCCCATATGCTCTCTAAGAAATATTAACAGTTGCAACTGAGCCAATTTTTGTTTAAACATGATTTGTTTTAATCTCATAGACAATTAGGGAACAAATCAAGTTTGATGCAAAGTGATTTTGTAAGATGCAATTACGAGCTTTTAATTCGAATTGCATGCATACTTTGAAATACAAAAGCATAAAATATTCTCTCAAAGGGTTAAAAAAATGGTGACTGAAAAAGGGCTTGGATTTCACTGGGGCTGAGACACTTGGTACCCATCAAGGATCTGGTCCACAGACTTACCTGGGCTTGCAAAACATCCTTCACAAGGTGTCTCACTGGAATTTGTGCCCTATTCTGTAACTTTATGTGAAGTTACAAGAGCTCTACAGCTGATCAGAAACAGTTTTAAAGATAAAAAACAGAAGGGAAATTACTATTCTTTTTGAGTTTCAGAAAAGGTTGACAGTGCAGTGAGGCAACGGTAATTGCTATTTTAATAGAGGTCTGGAAAGAAGAATAATGTAAAAAAGATTGATTGGGTTAAAACCACAGATAAAACAAATCTCTTCAGTATATTTCATGGAACGCTCTGAGGAATGCCAGAGGTCCGAACAAAACACAAGAGCTCACTCATTTTTTGCATGTGCATGTTAATTTTCATTGGGAGGAATGAGTGGAATATACCTTACTGTGCTTCATTAACCTTAATATAACCTTAAAAACAGATGGCTGTCATTGCAGACAGCTCAGTGACAACATGTGGTCAATGTACAGCGGGATCCAAAACTGAAAAGTGCTGAAAGCAGGATAAAAGAAGGTTTTCATATTCATCAATGAGGCTTTGTCATCAGGAATATTCTAGTTCTGTTATCCCATCTCAAAGGGAGCCATGTCAGAAACAGGAAAAGACTAATTGGATTTAAGATGATTAAGAGCTTGGAAAGACTTCCATAAGGAGAAAGAGTCTGATTTTCATTTGCACGACTATGCTTTTTTTGCATGGAACACATACTATTTATATCCACCTAAGCATCCATCCATCTATATTGGAAGAGGAAAACCATATTATAAATGAGAATTATTTGCATAACTATGGGCCTTCTGGGGAGTGCAAGTAAGGGTTACATAAAAACAAAGTGGATTTAGTGCAGAAATGTAAGATTAATATACACAGCCTTCCTCCTGCAGAAAGTAACTACTGTCTTTCAGGTAGACTTTATAATTGCATTCAGAATCATGAAGTTTAAGAATCTGAACGTGTTATCTGAGGAAAAAGATGAATTTACTTCTCTCTATTGAGGGTTTGGACAATTACACAAATACCATCTTCTGAGAGCTGGTCACAACATGTTATTTCCTACATGATTGTCACTAACTAATGCTTCTAGTTCTCCATTCTGTCCCACTGGGGACACAGTTTGTGGCTGTCACCAGTTCAGATGTGCAGTCTTTCACAGCAAAGCAACAGCAGTGAAAATCTCGCTCCTTTCAGATCTGGCATCTTCTGCTTTGGCTGTTACTGTGGAGAGCACAGTCGTTCTGAAGGGTTCTGATCCAAAAAATGTCTGTACAGCCTTGTGCCAGCCACGAGACTCAAACTGTGCCTTCAACTTGAAACTGCACTCAGTAAGAAATTTATAGCAACAACTGGGAAAATTATATGGTCCTTTTAATCTGCATTTGCTAACATGTCAGCACCAGTTAGTTATTTTATGGTTTTGGTTTACATTGGGAAGCATTTGATACCATTACCTAAAGTAGCGACCAGGAAACAGCATCACACAACGGCAGATTTCTCTCCCATAACTTGAATTCTATTTATTTCCAGATTGTCTAGGAAGTCTAAGGACATACTAAAGCACACTTATGTTACAAAACTACCACAAATAATGAATGGACCAGAAATTCAATGCAAGAGCCATGAAGGCCTTCCTGGAACAGATGCTGCACTAGCACTGATACAGCTTCGAGAGGAAGACAGATACTGGTTCCAGTGCACTCAATTTTGGTGTAGGTCGCTAAGGTTAACAGAGGTATAATGCTCTACTTAATGGAAAACAATGTACATTTTTAGGGTATTTTCATTTCACATTAACAGGTGAAATGTACCCCATGGATGTGGATGATGAAAGGTAAATCATTGACAGCTTCACAGGGACAGAATTAGCATAAATTATACTTAATGGTAAAGTGCTATGTAGTTCACTGGAGTTCAACAAAGTGCTAATTGAGTGTGAAGTTTTAGGCTCTGTCCTGTAAAATGTTGAGGGAAGTAAGGTGAAATCTCCAGAAGATTTCTGAGGCAGCAGTTTAGTGCATTTTGGGGCCACCATATGCCACAGCTGAAACTGAGAGGCATGGTTGTACCTCCCTTCCCCACTCGTGGCCCCTCTGACCCCAAGGATGATGCCCTCTTTCTCCACCCTGCAGTGGCACAGGGACCTAGGGGGAATGTTTTAACCAAGATCAGCTC
Source organism: Rhipidura dahli (assembly GCA_013399225.1). NCBI lineage: Eukaryota > Metazoa > Chordata > Aves > Passeriformes > Rhipiduridae > Rhipidura > Rhipidura dahli. The sequence continues at coordinate 297,544 of VXAC01007212.1, forward strand.
TTCATTCCACCAGTGCCAGTAAGACACATGAATACATGTGTTGGTACAAGTGATGTGACTGTCCAGCAGAATCAGTCCAGTCCAGATCTCTACACTCACTCAACTTTCTGAGTGTCTGCAGGACAACACTAAAGCCCATTTGGCTGCTAATGTTTTAAAACCTGCCATGCACCCAGAGCTCCTAATCACTACCAGAACAGACCTGTGACAGTATTCCTTAGAAGAAATAACACAGACAAGTCCTTAAGAACGAGATCCTGAGGTCTTGGGAACAAACATGTGCTGCTGCACATCTGGGTATCTGCAGATGAAGAATGGCAGACAGATGAGGAGGTTTATGGAACGTGCATCCACCTCTGGTGGGCTGCTAGGCCTGCAGAAGGAAAATCACTTTGCCTCAGGTTATCTCAACTAACTTGTGAAACCCAGAGTTTCCAAAATTTTTTACAGATTTTAATATAGCTGTACCAGAGTGTCCTCAGTAAGGAGAGACAGAATAAGACTGGTGATAAGGGAATGTATGCACATCTTTTTAAATACAGATGCATACCAGTGACAAGCAGATATGCATGACCAGTAAGCAGAGGGAGACATTCTTTCTTAGATGAGGTTTGAGATTTTTAGCCCAAGAGTGATTTTTTTCTCAATATTTCCATTTCTAACCATGTATTTTCTAAACAAAATAGATATGTCAGTATCCTTATCATCCACAGTATCACCATTACTTAATTCAGCTACATTAGCATTCCTTCTTTATTTCTTTGCCTACAGCCCTTTGATCTTGGCATTTGTAATTTCCCTTCTTAGTAAGTTGTCCAGCTGCCCCATTATCACCCTGTATACATTGGCACAAGTAGAAAAACAAACCCAGAAAATAAGCACTGAGCTCAGAAAACTGCCTACTAGGTCAAGAAGAAAAGGCAAGACAGGAATGATGCAGCTGACACAGGGATGGAAATTTGTGCGAAGCTCTGCTGAGACTGCTCTGCAGGTTCTCCGGGAAAGCTGAGGTACATTTGGAGGGAAGGAATTCAGGATAGTGAGATTCAGTAGAATATGCAGTGTGTGCATAAAAAAAAAATAATCTGTGTCCTATACCTCTCCCTCTCACAAACCTCATTCTCAGACCAAGAAAACAGAAAAAGAATATCTACAATGGCAAGAGAAACCCCTCAGTACTAGCTCATGTGTCATTACAAGAGTAACACAGCCCTGGGTTGTTTTTAACAACTCTTGTTGATTCTAAAATATTCATACTTTCCCATGTATTCTTCATGATGGCATTAGAGATTTCTTTGACAGAAACTTCTCATCTCAGCTGATTGCTTTCTTAACTGTTTTTAACTGTATTTTTCCTGTTTTCATGGACAGTTAGAACTGTGCTTCAAAATCCCCTGGTTTCCACCTCCTACATAGTTCTCTTACATCTTCAGAGCCTTTCCCACCCTCCCTCACAACAGCATTTTAACATAGGAAGTGCTTGTATAGCTCATTTCTGCCCTACTACTCCATTTATAAAATTGTCTCATAATTTCTTCAAACCTCTTTCTCTTCTGCCAGTCCTTCTTTCATACTCCTGGAGAAAACCTAAGTAGAACTTACTGTATCCTAAGGAATTATTTCTGTGATAACTGCTCACAATTCTTGGAAGAAACAACAGAACAAAACTTTCTTCCTCTTCTGAAACAGATCCTGCAGGAAAACCAGTGACAGCAAATAAAACAATGCAAACTTTCTGATGTGTGCATGGGAACGAGTGCCTGGAAGAGTTTTGAGCATATGCATGACACAAGCTGGAGAGCTACTAGACCGAGGTAAAATGCTCTCCTGAATTTAGGTCCCACTAGATTTCAGCAGCTGCTGGGCAAGGATTTTTAGGACAAGTCTTTTGAAGCATCCTAGAAATTTCTATATAGTCCTTTAAAATTATGTTTCTACCTGAAATAGATGATTATATTAATATAAAAACATTATAAATACGAATACCGATGATTTTCATTTTGCTATTTCTAACATCATTCTGTGCCTCATATTAATTCCATCACTATTTATGTTAGCATGTAATCTCAAAAATTATAGGTATTTTACTTTATGTTTCTTTGTGATATGGCAATACGTATATTCTTTTAAGAACTTCAAAACTTCAAGGTCAATTCAAATTAGAATATAAAAAATTTGAATAGTCCAGGAGTTTTACATTTTTGTGTATATAAAAAAAAGACTTCATGAGGCTTAGGAAAAATACACTTTTTCAACAGTGATGTTTATCTACAGATCAAGCAAGTAGATGTAGAGAAGTAAGAACTTATTGTCTCTGCAAGAAATGGAGTTGTGAACAGGTAAATAAAAGGCCAACACTAACATTTTACTAAATCAGTACAAAACTTCAGAAAGACTCTCTGTGTAAGATTAAGCACTAACAGTCTGTTTTCCCTTCTCTCTCTCATATTGTTACTGCACAACATCAACAAGGTGGTGGCCTTGGGCACCAAGAAAGAAAAAGGAAACTTGGATTAAGAACAGAACAATTGGGGGAAAATTATTAAATTAACATTAAGCCTGCTCATTATTCCATTCCAGACTTCACTGAAATTGAATAACTGTGGTTCCTCCCTGTGGCATGCATACCTTCAACCACAGGGATCATGAAAGAGAACAATAGTCTTCGATTGTAAAAACATGATTTATAGATTTGGCATTTTCAAAGAATTCATTCCCCTACTTCTCCTGTCTCCCTTCAATGATATTCAGTCTTATTACTAGAAAGAACATGTTATCATTAGAATAAAGCATCCTGCATTTCTAGCACATTCATCTGCAAAAGGCTTGAATTCTTGGAGCTCATCATGTTTGGATACTCCACAAGCTGGAAGGAGTTTACAACCATGAGACACAAAACAAATAAAACAGATGTGTTGGCTATGCTTAGATTATACTAAATGCCAAAGTACCTTTACAGTCATGCACAGGACTGCCAGACTGATAACAAAAAAATGAGCTGCTTATTATATAATGGGAGTTAAACCAGCACGGTATCATTCAACCATGCAGGGGCTTCCACCGATTTTGCAAGCCTTTTTATACCAGTAACATTTTAAAGCAGAACAAATCAGGTGCCCCCTGATTACACACAAATCTGCACAAAGACAGAAACATACCATTTATTTAGAGCAGAAAGCTAAAAAAGATGGAATTCATTAGATAATTATAATCCATTAATATTTTCCTGTTCTGTCAGTTGCCTGCTTCCTGAGCAACAACTGCAGGCAGAGGCTGCACTGACACCCAGCTGAAGATCTGCTGCTTTCCTATTGTGGCTGCTCTTTACTAAACCGCCACGAAAAGCTAAAAGCTTGCTCCTAGTTATACACATACAAACACAAAGATCCCAGTGAACTCCCTAAGGAGAGAATGAGCCTCCCTGTGTTCGTGAACTCTTCTTCAGGTTACAAGTTCTTCTACTGAGCAGAAATGTCTGTGTAGCTGTTCATAAAGAACAGCTTACTAAAAATCTGTCAATTTGCTAAAGCTTCCTGTTATGTCTTGTGAAAATCATGCAGAAGGCTACTCTTACAGCAGACATCACTTTTATGTAACGAAACTAGATGGGTCCATTTTGGAGGAGCTTTGTGCATATGTGACATGTTCACACTGAACATGGAGCTTGACAGAGCCGACCCCTAAAAACAGCACCTGGTTATCCTTGTTCTCATCAGCAACCACAACCCCATCTCTGCTCTTGTCATTCGGTGCATCAATCTGGCACCTCTCTCCCCCCTCCAGAAGAGACAGAAGCAGTGGTACCCTAAGGTATCTTGTTTTAGGAGAGGTAAGATGTTTGCATCTGCTGCAAGTACACATTTTAAACAATATCCCTGCCCCTCAGCAGGCAGTTATCATGTTGTTTTGGCAGCAGGAAGGAATCTGTGGTTTTTCTTGAATGTTGCTCTTCTTTATTTAAACTACCAGAAATAAAGCAAAAATGACAGAATGCTCTGTCTATAAATAATCATTCCGGTGTACAGTTATATTAGGAGGTAACTCAGATGGCATGATAACGCCTAACAGGCTAATCTTAGACCTGTAATGCCATAAGATGAAAATAACTAGGCTAAGAATAACTGACCCAGAGGAGTCAGCCTGTTAAAGAGATCCACAGAACAGGGCATTTTAGATTTTCATGTGTTTAACAATAATATCTGCCAATTCGTTTCTATACGATATTTTGTATTGCATCCAACACTTAAATCCCTACCCACAGCAGTGGTTGGGAAGGGTTAAAATGCAAAAACACCTGAAATCTCCCCCATCCAAAACCTGAAATGAATGTACATATTTTGCAGGCTATCAAGCTATTCTGCTTTCTCCCAGCTTTTGGTTTCTCTGCGAAGACAGAGCAGAGGAGAGGGGCTGGGCAGTCAGCACAGAAACATGGGGCTGATTAAAGCTCTGGCAGTAGAAGAGTTACAAGCGCTCCTCATATTGACTGCAAACCAAAATGAACTAAATGCATTCTGCACATAGTTTTACAGAAGGGAAGACTCTGGCTGAAACTGTGTGCTTGAGCACAGTGCAAACCAATAGGTGTTGTAAAGCTGAACAGCTAAAGCAATAAACGGCTGAAGTAAAAAGCTGTTTTCCAATAAAGAGATTTAGTTCGACACACTGAAGAGAGGGGAGCTAGCTGTTCTAGTGCCAGCACTACGGAACCTCACTGCTAAATGCAGTGTTTAATGGTCTCTGAAAAACACTGAAAGAGGTTTTGAAGTAATGTTTTGCACAGGTTTTTTTATTTACTTTCCAGTTTTTCTGACTTCCTATTCTTGTCAATCTTGTACTTTGAATTTCAGGCTTTTCTCACAACCTATAAATATACCTACTAATACAAAGCAAGACCATCAGGTAACCATGTAGCATCAGAAGCTGGGATTTGAATAAAAGAAAACAGAAGAAGGAAAAGGCAGTGCTACAGCATTAGCTGTTACAGCATTAGACACAAGAAATTGGCAACACTGATCTGTAGTCAATGTCTTCTCAATAATGTAAAACAGAAAAAGCAGCTTCATTCCATTTACCATGTTTTTTGTTCAATTGAATTCATAACCGAAGTTTTGTCCAGCATACATTGCAGGGCAGAGCCTCTACTCAAAATCAGTGAGATTTTAACTACATAAGACCTGCAGGTTGCTTGTTTCTTCTCACTGTATTAAGTGTATATAGCTAAGGCCTTACACTTCCCTAACAATTAATTCAAATACTTCAGCTACTACTATGAAGAGCCAGATTATTTTGTACCTCACCTTTACAACAGGTATTGAAAGAGCCACTCCAGTTGTTATCCAGAACTTCCCTGTGCTGAATTTCCACACTCAATTTTTCACTACTCTGAAGAGAACCACAAAGCTCAGCATAGTTATTCTCATTCTCTGTCTGAATTGTTACTGCCCGAGATACCATAAATGCAACATTTGGTATCTGCAAGAAGTTTATGTTACATGATTGAGATATGGAAATACGTCAAGTTTTTCATGAGTATCAGAGCAAAACTTCAAATGAATTTGCCTTCTGCAGGTTCTCCACAGGAAAAGATGAACAGGTGAAGGGTTTGTTCCAAAAAAAAAAAAAAAGAAAAAATGGGAGAGCAAATACCACATAACTTCCCCTGAAGGCAATATAAATGCATGTGTAAAGCAAAGCACTTGTATACAAGGTCATGAAGGCACATGATAGATACAACACATAAGACAAATTGTGTACACTGGGGTTTACTAAAGGAACATCACTCATGAGGACCTGTCAACCCACAGACGGCACGATGCATGCAGCAGTGATTCTGTCCTTTATATTCAAGTGACACACCTCACATTTCCTGACTGGTGCACTAAACAAACACTCACTACATCCACTTGCTACATTCAGGAAACTGAAGGTATTTTACAAGCCTGTTGGTAGATGCAGCCAATCAAATTAATAATTCTGAACCATTATATTCCCTTTAGAATAGTTTTATCGATTCCTGATGCTGACAGGTATCATTTACTGTGTTTCACAGAAGGATTAGCTGACATAAGCAGGATTGTGTAACTTGCTCAGGTCACCTGTCAACTCATTGACAAGCCAAGCTTTAAGCTCACAATCTCCTTGAACTCTTGATTTTTCAACACAATAGCTTTGGGCAGGAAGCAGAGGATGCCTTATCCAATAAAAACCAAGGTGGAATTCAGGCAGGGTACTTACTGCAAGGCTGTACATCAAGATATGGCCAGTGGAGAAGACTTAGTAATCTTACCCTCTGAAAAAACAGCACCATATTTTAAATCACCAAAAGTTAAAGAACTTGGCATTATTTCCTAAAGTCCCACACCTACAGACACCAGGTCTGGGTACGTCCTTCCTTCTCCTTCACACAACTACCAGCTATTTGAGAAACATAGTCCCTGCATTGGTTGTTTATTAACATTTTAATGAGTGTTTTTCCCAAGGACCATGCTGCACCAAATGCTGTTTTCAAGGACTTACAGTTTATAACCTGTATTGTGGAAAGATCAGAGGCCAGCTGAACATTAGGATCTACTGTGGCATTGCATACTCTTGGAAATTGAGTCTTTTCGTGTCAAATAGAATGGACAGCATAGATAAACAGTAATTCCAGCTAAATAAGAGGCTTTAGACCCCTTATTTATTTTGTAAATGTGAAATTAAAATAACTATGATATCAAATAAGAATATATCAGCATCACTTTCTTAAATAAAGATGCACAGCACTTGCTGCTGCATTTTAGAGCAACAGTACCATATGGGAGAATCTAGTTCAGTCTTCTCAAGATAGCTGAAACTGCTCTCTGCAGTAAGGTGTAGGTGTCTGCAAATTACACAGCTTCTTGAGTCAGCGCCGATCTAGATTGCTCCATTCATAATTAGACTTTTGATTGGTACCTATCCAGATCATCTCATTCATAGTATGACTTACAAGTAAGGATGGAGACAGACAGGCAAAGCAGTAATTGAGGGAATACCAGGAGAACTGTTTCTCATGACAGAAGTATTTCCTAAGCATGCTCTTGATAGAAACTTCTTAGACATTTTGCTTAGCAAATATGTATCCACTGACCAGTGAACCTGTCCTCTTTGGGGATCTCTCCAGCCCAGTGCAAAATCAGTTGCAGAATATACGTGCATTGTATCTGGATACCAACAAACCTGAAGATCTGTTGTTGCTGACAGTTTTAAGTTATTCTTGGAGTCTTTGGAGCAAGAACATCAAGGGTGCAAAGCATAAACATTCAGGGATCTGTTATTCTCTTAACCACATGCAAATTTTTAACCTGAATATAAGTCACGTACATTTAAGTGAACATAACTTTAAAGTAAGGGCATTGTGAAAAGCAAAATTCAAATTACTGATTCTAGCTTCTCCAAATTCTAGTGTTTGCTCTCATACCCTGGCTGTTCCTTTCTTCCCTACATGCAGCACAAATGGAAACAACAAAGAGTTACCAGAACTGATCCTGCAAGATGCTGAACTTGAGGGAGCTGAAGGTAACCAAGAGCAGCACCAGGCTTTGAGGTTTCATGTGACATGAACTGAAACTGCAGACTATGTGTAACGTCAACTACTTGCAGTCTAGTTGTGTATTTTAAAGGCCAACTGAAACACAGAGGAATTTTCTGTGTTCTACAGAACACACATATACACCTACATATATATGTACTTAAGCTTCTTTTATCTGGATAATTTTTTTGAAAATAAGGTTTTGTGGAGATTATTTTTAGTCTAAAATCCCCCTCCATTCTACTTGGCACTAAAGGGGAAATTGTGTATGTTATATGGACTTATCTAATGTATTGTAGGATAAAAATTATTGGTTATTCTTATAAATATTAGAATATATATAAGAATATTCTAATAATAGTCTTATTTCCAATGAAGAAAAGCAGAGCTATAAACTTACATAAATTCATCTCTTTTTCTTGAGTTTCAAATTTTAAAATTGCTATTCTATTAGTTGGCAGCTGGAGGGTAGCATAGCAAGATAAACCCCCCCAAATTTTCACCTCCAAACCATTAATTTCGATTTGACATAGTACTAAAAAAAATAACCCAAAAAAAGCCGAAAAGGAGGGAGAGAGAGGATGAAATCAGTCTTATCTCTGACCAATTTGAAAGCACTGGACACCTGCTGAGCTGTTCAGGAAAACTACAGAAATGTAATAAACAAAGCAAAAACTCTTGAACAAGAGGTTGATGCTGTAGATGGCTTTGCAGAAGAACTGTAACACTCTCAGGAAAACTTCTGCTCTTACCCACTGTCTTTGCTTTGCTGTTGGTAATTATAAACATGCCTCCACCTGATTTGTGTCCCTGACAAAGGAGCTGAAATTGGTGATCAACAATCTAAAATTGTTGAAAATCTAAAATCTAAAAAGTAACACAAGTAAAACTTTTAGCTCTTTTTCTACAAAGCAGGAGAATAAACAGTTTTTAAAAAGCAAACAAACAGACATAGCCTCAACAGGTGTACCAAAACAGGTAATATGAGAAGAGAGGCATGGTCTATGCACAAAATTGTTTTTAAAAATTGAGGTCAGACAAGTTTTGGGAAAGAAGAATAAGTAAAAGCAAAAGCAAAAAAGCAAAAAGAAAAAAAAAAGGAAAAAAAAAAGGAAATAGCAAAGGGGGCATCAACTAAGACTAAAGTACATGTAAACAATTCAGCCTGCATTACACATATGTGTCCCCTATAATGCTAACACTTTCTGAAAATAAAGTCAGAAAGCTACATATAAAAAGATACAAACCAGAAAACATTGCTTAATGGAAAAGAGTTTCATCTCGATGAAAAATGAACTGGAATTAACAGACTTTAGGAAAGAATAGGAAAGAGTACACAACCTGAAATTTTGACAGTTTTGGCCCGTCTACTTGAATGGCAACAATTCTTCCAAGTTAATTTATCCTCAGTACATCATTTACAGGTCTCAAACACAGCCAGGAAAGAGCTAGAAAACACAGGGGTAGCTTGAAATGCATCAGGAAACATGCAGTGCTCTTTCTGAGCAACTTTGAAATACCTTCATTAAGTAACACATCCAATTTACATCTCAGTGAGTCATTACATGTAACTGCCATTGCCAGGTCCACAAATATTTTTAAAGTAATAAAATAAACCATGCAGTTTAAAGAAATTTTGAAGTAACACTGTAATGAAAAGAGAAAGAGGTTGATATTAAACCCCCTTCATATGCAAAGTAGAGAAAAAGAAATTCACAGAAAGAGCAAATCCTGTTTACAATAGAGACATGACCAGAATTGTTTATGAGGGGCTCTAAATGCAGCCTCCTGACAAGGTCTGTCTGAGGAAGCCTCTTCCTGTGAATAAGCCCGTACCATGAGCCCCATTTTGCAATCACGCAACAAAAAAAAAAAAAAAACAAGGAAACCCCAACTCGACTTCAGTTGTGAGCATTTTGCAGTGTCTGGAAAGCAGCAGATCAAAGGAGACAAACTCCTCGCACAAGCAGCAGCTGCTATCTAAAATACTACCAGAATTATGTAACAACAACTTCGATAAAGCCCACAAAAACAAAGTCACTTCTTGGAAGGAAGGGTGTTTTCTTGTCGTGCTCGAGGCTGCATGTTTCCAGTCAGTCACTCAAGTCTATGGCACGGTGCTGTCTCTTACCTGAGCTGATCATACTGTGCATTCTTTGCTGAGCCAAGAGCTGTTCACGTCCAGAAACCCCATCTGAGGAAAAACACGATTCACTCTCGTAAATTGTCTGCAGCATATTCCACCTGGTCTGCACTTCAGCTACACAAGAGATTCATCACTGCACTTGCACATAGGCGCCGGGCACGACCCTCTGCGGTCCTACCTCCTCCAGCGAGGGTTGTAAGATAATATGCTTCGGCAATTAGCAGTGTTTAAGCATTTGCACAAGTATCTATGAGGAGAGGGAAAAACCCCAAATCCACTGTCGGCAGCCCCCGCCCGCAGGAAGGGAGCGGTGAGCGTGCGGGGGGCTGAGCGCTGCCGAGTTGGAGCAGTTGCGTTCGGGCAGCCAACGGCAGGTGGAAGAAGAAATGAAGAAATATCTCTGCGCTCTGGGCTTCCTGAGAGGGCGGGGGGAGAAACTGCCTCTAACAAACCATCAAACCGAGTGAGCCACCTTTCTAGGGACCAGGAGCCGCGGAGGGTTTAATCTGAGCTGACCCCAGCCCAGCCCCGCGTTGCTGTGCCCGCGCCCCTCTCCTCTCCCGGCAGGCTGTCCCTCGGCCAGGCGGCTGGGCGAAGTTGGCGGGAGCAGCAGCGATAACTCATTTGCATTTGAATTGACACCCTCGTGGCCCAGCGGCGGCAGAAATAGAACAATGGCCGGCCTGAGCCAAAAATAGGTCAAGCATGGCCGGGTGATTGGAGCCTGCATTAATGCGTTTAAAAATACCACAGCAAACACAGCTGTCCAGTCTCTGTCTTTCAAACCGCCGCCCGTCCTCTGCGCGCCGCCCGGCCTCGAGCTCAGTTAACCCCTTCCCCCTGCCCGGCCCGTTTCACTGGGGATACCATACGCCGGGGAGAAGGCAGGCAAGGCAGGAGTGGGACAGGGACGGTCCCCGCCCGGGACTTGCGCCCCTCTCCCTCCTCACCCTTCCCCGGGGAGTGTTTTGTGAAAAGAGAGCAAAACGCCACGGCCTCTGTCTGTATCGGTCCTAAAATAACGCTGGGAGGTTTTGCTGGCGATGTGGTTTCTGCCTCGCCCACGCGCAGCCATCCTGCTGTTCTATTTTTGCTGCCCGTTTCTCTGGCTACGCCACAGTTGGCTTTGGCAGGGGAGCCAGGCGGCCGCCAGCCCCCTGCAGGACCTGCAGCCGCCGCCGGAGAGGCGATTTCTGCAGCTAATCGGGCCGGGGGGAGCAGAAGGCGGGGGCCGATGTCAGTGCGGGACCGGGTTTTGTGCGTGCAGCTATAAGCAGCCTTTCCGTATTTAGCATGCTTCATATAATTCTTGTAGTAAGTCACCGGTTGTGGCCCAGCATGTTAGATACGCTTACCGACTATGCACTGTTTGGTTGACTTGCTAAAATTCGGAGAGGGGCTGAGTAGTTCACACTTATTTTTAGAAACATTAGGCAATTTGCACAGCGTCGTTTTCAGTTCTCCAAGATGATGTGGTTTCAAGAAGAGCAGCGTTTGACAGTGTATCAGACAACAGCACCATGCTCCTCTGTGGTTTGGCAAGTTTCACACATGCAAAGTTCATTTTTCATACTGGTATTTCAAAAGTTGCATCTCATTTGATGAATAATATACTTACAAACTGATAACTTTCATTTCAGTGTTACAGACAGTACTTTACTTCTCGGAGTCCTACCCTGCCCTACAGCATTTTTTATACGGATGACCAAAGGCTGTTGCTACCCCTATTACACAGCGGCTTGACTACTCTCCTACCAAAATTAGGAGTCCGCTTCCATATCCCTACGCTACAGGAGCAACAGTGGCTAATGGGATGTGATTCCTCAGGGCAATCAAGAAGACAACACTGAAGTTGTATTGGAGCTTTCTAGAAATCCACCCAATTCTCAACTATCATCATATTTTTTGCTCCTGAAGACACAAGAATTTGCCAAGTATTTGAGGCTCTCTTCTGCCTTTTGGTGAAGAATCCTCTATATGCTCTTTAACTTATATGATGGATCATAGCCAAGGACACTATATTTTTTAATATACTTCTCACAATTGTGTTACCAAAGAAAAGATTCCCAATAACGAAGCACTGTGACACTCCTGTGATGTTTGGCTACCTGTTGGCACCTAGAAAGTCTGTGGCTCAAGTCTTCCCATCATCCCAAACCTTTGCTTCCTCTATGTGCCAAATCCCTGGTCCTGCTGACTGTTAGGACCTGCCCCCTGGAGAGACAGAGACCGCAGGAGCTGGCAGCAGCAGGGGTTTTCCCTGCAGAATCCTCAAGTTAGCACCTATCACTTCTTGCCCCCCGCCGCTCTCCTTGAAGTCACTCTTCCCTTACCTGTTTTCCACAGGAGCACTGCTCCTGAGGAAGCAGGGAAGCTCTGCAGATGGCATCCACCCAGCTCTGCAAAGGGGCATGAGCAGGCACAGGGGCAGTGGCAGCACAGTGACAGGTAGGGTGTTAGAGTGCAGTATTTCAGATGAGCATAACACATACCATCACATCATTGATTGCTGACAATTTGGTATCATAAACATTTTCTCTGGAAAGTAAAAATACCCCAGTGTTTTGTGGGAAATACGTGGCCCTTCCATGGTACAGGGCAGTTTAACGCAGTGCAAGGGGCATCACCGGTAAACCCAGAAATCTCCTCTAATGCAGAAAAAGCTTTTTATAGACAGGAGTAAATAAAAAAAAAAAAAAAAAAAAAAGTGCAATTGCTTATGCCCTTCTGCCAAACAGAACATGACGCTGTTTGGTGATTCAGTGCCTCAAAATAATCAAGTTTCATATTACAGGGAAACACTGGAGGAATAAGTTAAAAACAGGTCAGAACATGGAAAATTGTGGAGTGTGGGATCCTGGTATTAGGTACCCATATGTGTTTATAACTTCTTATATATGCAGCTGCATTTTTAAAGATAGCCTTCACAGCTCTAAATGACCTCAAATACTTCAGTAACTAACTAAAAGCAGACTATATTCAAGAGCAGAAAACGTACATTTAGATATTTAGCTGCAAGTGTTCTTAATCCTGGCATACATATTTGAAAGTGACAGATGCATAAACTGTCCTATGTTCACTAATTCACACACCATAATAACTAAAGCATTGTGATTTAGAATTTAGATGAAATATAAAAACTATATCAAAATATTTTACTTATGAAGTCAGCCACCCCAAAGGTAGGGCTTTTACAACCTGAATTCTTCCGACTTGCTTTGACATATTATAAGCCTACTTTGGTACATGCTTAGGTTTAAAACACATGTGTAAATCCATTTCTTTTCAATATAATATTTAAGCACAAGCTCAAATTCTATTGATTGCAATAGAATTTAAGCACATAGTTAAACACTTTGCTGAGTCAGCCCAGACTTTAACTGCACAATCACGTGAATTTAAAGAGATCCTTAAGAGTCCCACAGGGGAAGGATAAAGGGTTCATGTCTGAAGAAAATCTGTTTTTATTTTTAAAGCTATGGATGTTATAAGGTGACATTTTCATACAGGAACATGAGGGAATTTTTTCTGTTTTTTCAAATGCATTTCCTAAACTTGGGAGAAATTTAATGACACTGGCGGTGAGAGTAAACTGCTGAAATGATTTAGTGCTGCTGAGGTGACTCTAAATGCAATCAGCCACTTTATAGAAAACATCAGGCATGTTAGTAGCACTGTGATCTCATTACAGCATTTTTCACAATGTGTTTCTCTTATTTTCCCTCTGAGTTGTTAAAAACAAATAAATATAAGGAAATTAAATCTGGAAACCACATTACTGCAACATTAAGACTAAGAAATTAAGCCCTCAAATTAGAAAGAGCTAGGATTTCTACTGCATTATTAACTCTGCAACATTATAATTAAGTAATACTTTTGTCTTCTTTTTTTTTCTTTTTTTTAATTTTTATTTTCTTTTCAAAGTATAAACAGCATATTACTGGCTGGTTTTAGCATATCCCATTTCTCACTCACGTTATTCTGGAGCATAGCCTTCATTAATATTAATAATTTAATTGCAACTTTTGCAGTTTTCTTTCTTGTAAATGAATACTTACATAGATTTTTTATCATATTGCTCAACTGTATCACATAAATATTGAACACGTTAAAAAAAGAGATGCTCTCTAGCTTCTAGTCATATGCTCAAATGAGGACATTGCAGTCTTACAGGTGTCCCATTCAACCTTCTTTCAGCCCCTTTTTCATTTGGCAAGTGAAAAGGCAGCAAGTAATAGCATGCATCATTATCAAACAATTCATAAACAAGTGGGAGCTAAATTAAGGTTAAATTAAGGTTGCATGAGTAGTATTAAATTTGGCCTATTTCAGTACTGAAGGGTTGAGTTCTAATCTTTGCGGCCTAAAGACTTCCTAACTATTTCTGTGTATCTAATCACTGGGATTAAAAAAAAAAAAAAA